>VWZZ01000677.1:31679-88444 GCA_013399095.1 Psophia crepitans
GAAAACGGGGTGACAAAGACACGTCTGGAATCTCTTTTCTCACCTTTCATCTGCTTGCTGTTACGGCTGATGATCTTGAGTTAGATTTCATTCATAGAACCCTCAGTTGTCTGAGTTGCCGGGCTCCTGGCATTTTTTCCCTTTTAGCCTGTATTACCGTTTTTTGGTCACTACTCTATATTTTAGTACTGGGTTCTTCCTCTCAGATATGGTTTGAAGCTTGTTTCTTCCTTGCCTTTGTTCTTTTCTCATTCTGACTCTTGTGAATCTTGCTTTAAATTGTATTTTTTTCCTTTGCTCTGTTTTAGATGAGGGGGTTTTTATTGTTGTTACTGCTTTTTTCAACTTTTCTCAATACGGCTTTGAGATCTGCCAAACTTCATAGGTTTCTAGGTTCTCTCACAACAGAAATAATGCCTGGGGTTCTGCATGGTTTCATAAGAATGTCAACGAAATCATAGGAGCTTTAAAGTGCTTCCTCTCTTCTGACCAACCTGCAGTAATTTCTTTAGAAATAACAAGCAGTTTCTGTAAAATATGAATTTCACAGGAATTCTGGGGCCCAGAACACTGAATTGGGAAAGGTTTGTCCTGGGAGAAGGAAGCTTGTGTTAGAGAACATTGTGTATGTAGTGTCCCAGGACCCCGACTCTGCGAGAGCTCTGCCTGGAATCTCCAGGAGCAGTGCCTCTTTAGTGAGATATATGGCTTCATAATTAGCCCCTTGCATTTTTTCATGAGTGCTAGCATCAGCGTTCTATGATGTGTTTCCCTGATTAACAGCTGCTTTGCAACTATTTCCGTGTGCCACCGATAACCGTATTTGTCAAGTTAGTCCTGGCAGAGCACTGATTTCTTACTAAAACGCAGCATTTCTGTTTGAAGGGGTTTCTTCTTCGTTGCAGTGCCAGGCTTTTAAGTCAGCCCTTGTTAAAACGTAAGTTGGCTTTACCCTGATGCTTGTTAACAGGATTCTGGGTATCTCCTTTAGAGTAGGAGTGCAGAAACCTTTCACAGACAATTTAATCTTCGGAGCCTTGCAAACATACAGCCGTACACTGAGGGGGTGTTGCTGTAGGCTAATATATTGATCAGTTCCATTTGCCCTATAGCTGTGGCCTTCTGCTCTGGCTGAAATAGGTTGAGTGTTTGTTGATACTGCCATATTATTATTTTTTAATACACTGGAAAAAAATTAATTCCAACTTCTTTTACATACGTCATGTATATTGCCAGTGTTGATTGCTTCCGCACATGTAATGTAAACTGTCTGTGCATAGTTCATGGCCTGTGCCGCCTCTGCTTAATGAAAAGAAGTGTTGCATTTAAACAGATACAGATCCACTCAGAAAGACAAAATACCGTCCCTTGCAACGTATAATTCAGACCCAACCTTTACATCACAGGTCATCTCAAAGTCTCAGTCTATCAACAAATGCCGTTTAGTAATAACCTACAGAGGGTTCCCAGTATTAGGAAATCTATTAGAGCTTTTATGGGCTGCGCTCCTGGTGGCTTTTGATTCTGTTTTCCACGTGGAATTCTGTTACCAAATCCTGTGGAACTTTATTGATGACAGTGATTTTCTTCTACGTTTTTGTTAATTGATTGGTTTTTTTGAGTTGTGGGTTTTGGGGTTTTTTTGTGTGTGGTTTTTTTTTTTTTTTAGATGGTAGAAAGTGGGCATTTGCCAGAGTATTTTAAATTTCATGGTTTATTTTTCTAATGCTAGTAACTGATAAAGTAGCTTAGATTGCTTCACTGGAAACCCTGCAGCTTGAAGCATAATAAGAAATAAGGCTGGCTTTACCTTCCACATTAATACAAAAGGGAGGGAAATTAGGAATGAGAGACCTTGGCTATAACGTCAAAGTGCTGTGCTTTGGCCCAGAATTTCGCCAGCCTGCTGCACTCCCACAACATCTGCAAATAAGTTCCTGTCTCCGTTTTATATCTTTGACATTGAAACAGAATATTTGGCCTGAATTTATGTAATTTGGCCAGACACAAATATAATTCATGAATAGTTACATTCATCTTCTAATTAGAAAATCAAACTGTAGGACTGGACCTGCTGCAGGATTCCACCCACCGACACCCAGTCAGAAATAGGTCGTTGTGTACCAGATCACTGCAGGAGAAGTGCTGGTGGGATAGCAAGTTTACGGAATTAACTTGATTTTAAAGGCCAAATACACTGTCTTTAAGAGAAATATGTACCTGATCCCCTAGATAAAACTAGTTTGCTGGCCAGTGTGCGCTGGCGATCTAAGAATCAGAGTAGTGAATACCCTGCACACTATTTGGCAGTGTCCTAATACTGTAAAAATTTGGAGAAGTTTTACAAATGATACAGAAATAGTATGGAACAATGTTACCAGCTGAGTCAGAGTGCTATTTGCTGCATGATTTTTTTGGCTATACACAGGACTGCAAAGTCTTCTCATCTTCCTCGTCCTTTTTCTGTTGTTTAAATTATGGACTGCAGTTGCCCTTATTTGTGCAAAGAAAATGATCCATAGAAGGTAGGAAAGTTCTTGTGTATGTTTGTTGAAAATATTGGCATTTTGACGTGGCCAAAATTGCTTCGTAAGTTGCTCATGTATACAAGGTGAATTATAAAAATGAAGAAGTTTCAGCTCACCCTATAGGAGGAATGTTCACAGGTAAATGCAAACACAAATGTGAGAAACATGGGATTGTTGGGAGGAGGAATACATATCCAGGATTCTTTTTTATGAAGTTTGTTATTGCTTGTAATTTTACTTTGTTTTAAGATTAAAAATGTTGTGAGTAATGGAGGAAGTGTTGCAGGGAAGAGATAAAATAGAAGTTTATTTTGGAGTGAAATTTACTACTGAAACGTTTACATTTTTACAAGGCAAAAATAAGTTTTAATAAAGACTTAGAATCAATAAAGCGTTCACATGATTGTGACTGAAATAAGCACAATGAAAAATACTGCTTATGTCTTACAGGTTTTTCAGTGCTTAAAAACTGATAATTAAATATGAGAGCTTGCAGAATTCCAGGTCTTTGGGCTTTCTGTGTGTGTGTGTCTAGCTCACTAAATGCGGGAGGGAGTGTTGAGTTTCTGAAGAAACAAACAAGTAATTATTGTTAGAAGGAAAGTGGTTTTGATATGTTCGCATATCTGTTGGTCTGCTCATTTGGGCATGTTTCTTATTCAGCATATTATCTTAAGGTTATTATTTTGGGCGCTTTATATTTCTGCATCTGGCACAGCAATATCAGCACAGTTTAAATCTGTGATTTGCCTGTCACCTGCATTTCAGCTGGAGACAGATCAAGCGCACGTAAATGAAACCGAAGTGTACTTTATGTGGGGTATTTTGCTGTAGTATTTTATGGTTCAAAATTACTGAATGTAAACTTAAGGGAAAAAATGAAGGAAAAGAAGAAAAGGAAAAGAATTAAAAATACCCTGTTTATTTTATCCTCCCAAGTTTCAAGTATACTGGGACTTTGTCAAATTCCCGTTAAAATAAATATGTCAATTTCATCTCTCTTCCAAATTCATTTATCATGCTTTTTTAAAAGGTGTTTTCTGCTTTACCTGATGTTTAAATTGGATTCGCTCGTTTATGCTGTTCTTTGCTGTATCCCCCATGTTTTTCTTAAATGAATTAGTAATGACAGCATACTCCATCATACCCTCTCTACAGCCACTTTAAGGGAAGCCTGGTGATCTAAACCTTTTAACCTATTAAAGATGATTTTCCCCAATTGAATCAGACCCACCACAGGTGTAATAACTAATCATTTAAACTACACCTGCTATTATGTATTTTTAAGCCATTATGCGTGTTGGATAGATGATAATTCATGTTTATTGCATTGTCCAATGGATCCGTTTTGCCTACACTAGCCTGATTAATGTATTTAAAGAAATAAGAGATGCAATTTAAAAGAAAAAAAACATTGATGGAATGCACTGAGGAGTACATTGAAAGTGCCATTAAACCCATCAGAACTTTGCTCTCTGACCAGAAATGCATATTCGAAAGGTTTGATTCAAACACAAAGTGAAACTTAGTGATTTCAGTAGGGATGCTATTTTTTTTTTCTTCTTTTTCTACTGTGAAAAGTTTTGAAAACCTATTTGGAACCGAACTCCAGAAACTGTATTTTAAGATAAACTCTTCAAGCCCTACCTAACATAGGTCTAGCATATACCAACATTTTAGGAGGAGGTTTATGCCACTGTTTGGGGAGAAAATCCTCTTCCATGCATATGCATGGCTAATTTTAGCTCTAGAGGAAGGAAGTAATCTCTTCCACTAGTTCAGCGGCATGTGTCCATCTCCTAAGTGCTATTAACTTCAGGCACATTATTCCCCCTGATGCCACAATCAGAACAGATGTCTTTGTATAGAAGTGAAGTGAATCACTAGTGCAGCAACATGTAATAATGTGTGTAATAGTATAGAAGAGTATGTGGAAAGCTGACCTATCACATGAAAAAAAATAATCAAATACCTCTCATTGGCACTAAATGGAAATGTAAAAACTGGTGCCCTTGTTGTTGATGCCATTGAGTATTACTCAATACTTTACCTTTCGTTTGAATAAGTGAGGGTTTTTAAGTGCTGTATCGCCTTAAAGAAGAACGTAGAAGCCAGTTTTTAGACAAAAGTGATCTGTAATTTCTGTCGGTGTGAAACATAAATCTAACCACTCACCTACACATTTATGTAATGAAAAGTGACTTTAGGATATTTTTGTTATGTGATCCAAAACATGTAAAGTTGCTTCTTCTCCAGTCACGACAAGCTGAGGTTTATTTATTGATTTCAGTAAGTTAAAACTATGGCAGAAAAAGCCTTAATATCTTAAAATTTGCAGGGAGCTTTAAGTCAGATAGAAAGGAAGCGTTCTTACTAGTAAGCCTACTGTTACAGATCACATCCATTGTCTCAAGGTTTTCCTCAACCGTAGGAGCCAGCTTAGGTAAGAAGGTCACAATATAAATGACAGAAATGCTTGAGAATCTTAATGGAGTTTTTTATACAGGTTGAGCTGCTCCAAGAGGAATTCAACGAGAAACTTCTAGGCTGAAATACCGTAATTGTGCTGTCTGATTAATGTTGAGCCACACACTCTGATGCTCGTTGAACCATTTCTGAAAGTTGGATTAGTGTCAGCTCCAGACTGTCTTCCATGTGTTGAATGTGATGCCTTACTTCACAATACAGAATGCATAATATAAAATGGGAATTTGACCATTCCTAACTGGGATCTTTTCTCTCTTCTATTTTTCCAATCCTCCTACCCTCATCAGATTGTGACAGCAGTGAAGTTTCTACAGAATCCACGAGTCCGCCAAAGTTCTCTCGCAACAAGAAGAGCATTTCTGAAGAAGAAAGGTATGAACTCTTAACGTCTGTGATCTCAGTGATAATGAGGGAGCTTGAGTTAGCATAAAGCCAAAAAATACTGCTATGGAAAATTAGATCTTAAGGACAAAGTGAGTAGTCTGTCTCAGAAAAAGATTTGAAGTTTGTAAGAAATACCAGTCTCTTTTCTTCCAAACTGACGAGAGCAATATTGGCACCAGATGTGGAATTGTAGAATACAGAAGACATATTGGATGTTTTTGGGTTAGCTGTTATCAGATCTTTTCAGAAATGAGGACGGTTTAGAGTTGTGGACTAGTTGGTCAGTTCTAGCCGTAGTGACATTGGCTTTAGAATGACCAGCTTCTAGGTGAAAAGGTCGAATGTTTCCAAAGAGAGCCAGAGAGAAGAGTGAAGGGCGAAGGACTTGGTGAAAGTAAAAAAGGTCAGGTTAAGGTCAAGCTTGGGGTCAACCTGACTTTCAGGCTGAAATGGTAAACTGCTGACTGAGATTAGCCCTTTTCTATAGCAGGGATAGGGCAGATCCTGACAAATCCTATATCGTCTTAGATGGAACGTACTTTGGCCATTGCCTGCTGAGAATTTAATTTACGTTCTGACTGATAGTGGAACTATCTTTTCTTCTTTTTTTTTTTCTTTCTAAAGTTTTTAGTCAACAATTTACATTGTGTTTCAGGTGCCACCCTCCTGGGACCATATTGCTTAGATCTTTACCACAAGATGTAAATAATAAGGACAGTGTTACCTTGGAGTTAATTACTTGCACTGCGGAGTACTTTAAGCAGTTGGAATGATACTGAAAATACAAATCCCACACTTCAGAGGGGAGTGACTCACTTTTACATTGAAGTCATAAGTACTTCAGTGTATGTCAAATTGTGTAGCTAAAGATTTTGAGTTTTGACAGGTAGGGAAGCCTATGAAATGTATATTATTCTGTTTGGGGTAGTGAACTGTTTATTGAGACACCTGAGACCTGGTGTCATGAGATGGAGAGTTCAAGTATATGCACCACTTTGCTCATCTTGAATAACAAAGGGCCTAGATGGGAATGGCAGTCTTGTCTTTTAGCAATGATGTCATGACAAGTACTTCATGGGTACATCGTTCTCAGTGTGATCCTCTTGCTGCTTGTCCTAGTGCCAGTTAGAGAACATTCCATTCACATAGGTATGTTGCTTCTCCTACTCTGCCATCAGGATGGCATTAAAATTTGAGGCCTGTTGGCTGCTGTGCTCCATGAGTTTTTCCTTGAAATATGTGGACCTACAGGGAGTAATTAATCATAAAAGCTTGGGGATTTCAACTCTATCATCGAAGCAATGAAGCAAGGGAAAGCTGAGCCTAAAAGCTGTGCTGATTACCCCGGGTAACCTGATACAAAATCTATTGTTGCCGAGAGATCCTTAGCCCCCAGTATATCGTGCAATATTATAACTGCCTGATCTTCCTCAGTGCTGACAATGACCAGTTATTCCTCATTTTCTCTCTCAACACAGCTGGGTTAGAATTTCATTTGCAGAAGGTATTTAGAGCAATTTAGAGACAAATGTCTCTGGTGTTTGCTCTGCACTTCCCCACCGCAGGCTTTGCTGAACAGTTTTTAGTATCAGGAGCTCCATCTAATCTGTTTAATTTTAATAAATCCCTGACTGGGAGAAGAGGAAGGGTGGGGAGATGGAGGCACAGAGAAACTGTGGCCCAACTAATACTTCTTATGAATTACTTGACTAATAATTGCTAAAGAACAGAAATGGTTTGCTAGAGCTGTTTCTCCGTTCCTGTTTGTTAATTAGCCCTCCTTCCCTTTGTGCTAATTGTTTGTTTGAAAACTTAACAGTAGGAGATAAGAAGGAGAAGGGTCCAGTCGTGCCTGTACCCAGCAGTCACTGGAAATATGTCCATGTGGAATCTGACCGCTGAGCTTACAACATGACCTCTGCTCAGTGCTCGAGAGCAGAACGTACATGCTGTCTTGGTATCTATGTGTTTTAGCAGATGGAGGCAATTATTCTTGAAACATAGATGTTGTGGCTAGTTTTGTCCTGAGTTTGGTAGGCTATTCCCTATGTTCTCTGATATACAGTTGTCCTGGTTTTGGCTGGGATAGAGTTAGTTTTCTTCCTAGTAGCTTACGATGAGAGTACTGTTGATAACACACTGATATTTTTGTTGGTGCTAGATGATGTTTACACCAAGTCAAGGACTTTTCAGGTTCTTGTATTGCCTGCCAGCAAGGAGGCTGGGGTTGCACAAGAAGTTGGGAGGGGACACAGCCAGGACAGCTGACCCAGACTGGCCAAAGGGATATTCCATACCGTATGACGTCATGCTCAGCGTATAACTTGGGGGAAGCTGGCCGGGAGTGCAACTGTGGCTCAGGAACTAGCTGGGCATTGGTTAGTGGGTGGTGAGCAATTGTGCTGTGCATCACTTGTTCGGTACATTCTATTATTATTATTATTTGTTTATGTCTTTTTAAACTGTCTTTATCTCAACCCATGAATTTTACGTTTTCTTTCCAATTCTCTCCCCCATCCCACTGGAGGGGAAGTGAGCAAAGGGCTGTGTGGTTGTTTTAGCTGCCTGCTAGGTTAAACCACGACAGTCGTCGTCATCCCACTAAAAAAGTTCATCCCCATTTTACAGATAGTTAGGCTGTCTGGTAGAGAAATCCTCACTGCCAGGCAAAAAAGTATTTTCTGTAGAGAAACCATTTCAGTTACAGGAGTCTCTTTTAAAATTGTCTTTGTAGGCAGTAATGCAGAGGTATCCTTGTATTTTTTCCACAGTTACTCTCATCCAAGTTTCTTTAAGTAGAAATTGCAGTAGAATATATTTGTATAGACCTCAGAAGAATTTCAGTGGAGAAGAATGTTTGTATCAATAGATAGTTGTACACCATGTATGAACTTGTCTTTTGTAGTTACTTTCATGGAACCATATACGAGAGGTCTATGACTCCACACTAAGTCTGGTTAAAAACTCCTGCAGTGGAGAGGATGGTGCTGAATCACCTTCTTTCTGTGAATGCAGAGGGAGAAGACCAGGTGCCGTACCCCTGCAGGGGCCTTCCACTACCCCAGCTACAGCCTATGTAGGCTGCAGGGGTGGGATTGGGGCATTAGCTGTGGCTGAGCTTTCAGGTCCTAGAATCCCAACTTTGCCTGAGAAATTTCACTTCTGACACTTGCAGAGATGGTTGCGCCTTGAATTATAGTTTTTTCTTCTATTTTATAAGTATTTCCTTTCTAAAAAAAGGCCAAATTTTATCTCCTTTAAATATTATTTAACATGTAATATAGGGACTAGGTTTTGGTTTATACATTTCAGTGCTGTGAGAAATGAAAGTTTCTCAAAGGTCATCAACTGGACTGTGTTTGGTTTCTTGTGAAACAGTAGTTGCAGAAGCTGAAAGTAGGCTTTCCTGGGTATTTGCAGGTCAGGGGTTTGCTGAACTGCTCTCTCTGGAACATGGGATGATAGTGTTGATGACAGTTGGGAGAGTGAGGGTGTCGTGGATTTGTAAAAGGTCTTTCAAAACTTGGATGAGATTTCTCTGTTGTCTTAAGCACTTTTAAACTCCCAAATACAGAGGCATTAATGAGAAACATGAAGTTATTAGAATCATTTATCATTTTCTTTGAAGCTTACACTGGCATTTTGTGTAATTTATGACATTTCCTCCTTTTTATCATGAACTTCTTCAGATGAAGGGAAAAACAGCTGTTTCCCCTCAGAGTATCTGAAAGAAAAGAAAGGAAAAAAAGATGCTGTTTGTTTTTTGTCCAACTCGCTGATTCTGCTGATGACATGCCACAGAATGAGCGGCGCCTTGGGAGTAATTAGACAGCATGTGGGGTTTAAACCCTTGTGGAAATGTGTCTGTCATCTAACTGTTGTGCCTCAGATGTCCTGTACCGCTCAGTTACCCATCCGGTAACTCATGTGGCTTGTTAATTTTGTGTACTCTGAATCTGTAACTGCTGGCAAGATACAGAAAGGAGGTGGAAGTGCACTGTACAGGCAGAGATCTGTTTTTCAGGGTGCTAGTCTTTTGGGGCAGGGAAGAGAAAAACTGCTCGGTTACAGACTACTTCTGTGATGCTGGATGAAGAACTTTTGTCTTAGGTGCTTGTTCACTTCATCTGTAAAACAGTACAGTAATGCCTTCCCAGAGAGGGATTGTGGGGATAGTCAAGAACATATGAGGAGCTAAGAAATTATAGTGATGAAAAAACAAAAGTGCATTAGGGCAAGTAAATATACAGTTGTTGGGTCACATTGGGAAAATGTCCACCCGGAATGTTGCTCGGTCTTCAGAAGATACACCACTTGGACTGATCTTTTATACATGCATAACATAATGGGCTACATGCTTCCAAAAGCAGTTGCACTCTTGCTTGGTAAGATGAGTTGGAGGTTTTTGGAAGGGTTGCCCGCTTACGTGTTGTATCTACTCATCTGTGTCATGACTTTGGCTGGTAGGAAGCGAGTTACTACACAAGGTTTTCCTGTAGGTCTTGCACAGTGTTTTGCAGTGCATCAGAGTTCCAGGAAATTTTGCTAGTGCCAGGTCATGGTGCTTTCTGAAGAGATGAATTAAATATTTAATTGTACATGCCCCTTTGCAATCAGAACTCAAAGACACGTGATTCCCTGGAAACAAATGCTGTCAGCCCTAGAATCTCCAGTAGAAAACTGACGTAATTTTCTTCCTCTTTCTGTAGTCTGCATTCTTGGAAGTTGAACCCCTGTCTTTCCTTCTTTGCCAAAGAAACCCCAGGGGATCACCCTGAGGACCTGAGAGAAGGGGGCACAGCCCACTGCTGAAGGGCTTTAAAGGAAGTAAATTCTTCAGCAGATTTCAATTTAACCCTCTTTTATTACTTTTCTTTTTTATAATTTAAGTCCATTTCATGAGGCAGTTTGCATGTCGTTGAATGGAATCTCGTTACCATGAAAGCTTTTTTAGCATTGATTTCATAACAGTCTTAATTTAATAGCGCCGTCATTACTGAGAAGCCCTGAGAGTGAGGCCCTAGCTTTCCAGGTCACTGACCTTTTAATTACAAACCTTGTTCTGATGGCCAGGTTATCGACTGGACAGCTCCCAACTCCTGCCCCCAGCATGAAGATGAAAATAACTGCCTTTCCTCCCCCACTTCCAGAAAAGGGAGGAAAAGTAACCTCTTGTGTTTCCAAAATTAATTTTCTCCTTCAGCTTTACTTTGTAATTAATTCTTTAACATGTCTCAGTGAAGCTCAAACAGTTTTTACAAAGCTTTTCCTTGAGAAGAAAATACAATGCAGGCCAGCAGAGTCCAGTGACAACTCATACAAAAAAATATAGTTAGTAACCTGTGCTGTCAGAATACCTATTTGGGCCAAACTGCTATGGCCCTCTGAACCGTGTACCTTTCAAGATAGTGACCATGTTTGATACAAGAATACGTGATTAGGCTGTAAGCGCAGACTATTCTGGGAGTGCTAGATGACTCATCCTTCTCTTCAGACTTGCTGACAGGATATGGATTTAAGGGATGGTGAAGGAGTGAAGACTTAACTTCACTGCACAACTGATTGTGCGAGTGAGTGCTTGTCCTGTTTTGTATTGCAGATGGGTAACTTGTTCTCTAGTTGTCTAATAAGTGTTTTGTGCCAGTGCCTGCACAGACCTCATCACTTGCACTTGCAAAGCTACAAGTGAGACCTGGAATTCAGATACTGATAACAAAAATTTATTGCAAGAATATACTTAGTGTATTAAGCATCTAGAACAAATTTCTTTAACACACTATAAGAGAAAGTTCACTAGCCTAGGTAGAACCCGGGGGGGTGTGTGTGGGGGTGTGTGTGTTCAGTGCTTTCTGATTATTAAAGAAGTTTGGAACAGTTGTTCATGTAGCATAAAGTAAGTCTAACAGCTTGCGTAGACTTACCAAAATGACTGTACAGGTTCAACGGAAGTTAGTGCATTCTGCGTTTTGATAATGCTTTTCATTTGAGGATTTTAGAGCACTTTGTATCCATTAACCATTGAAACTTTGCGGCTATTTGCATGGAGCATGTTTGATGGTGTGTATAGGGTTATCTAGATCTCACTGCACCTTCCACTAAAGCATCCACCCCTGAGGTAGAGGAAAGCAGCTTTTTAACGTCACTAGGTGGTTTTTAGGACAGGAAATGAAGAATACTTTATCTAAGTGATCTAGCAGAGGGAGCTTTAGGGATAGAGAATGTAATTACCGAGTGAAAAATTTACCAAGATTCTTGAAAAGCACTATGGGATATTTAATTACTAAAGATGCTTAGGTCTCTGTTTATGACTTTGAAGGACTGCTAATATGCCTTATAATGTTTTGCTTAGGTTAGAGAAAAATATGTCCTACACCTGCTCATGCAACCAGTTTGTTCTAAGTGCCTTCCATCCAAGCTTTGGGTCAACACAACGCTGCATAAATGGGGAAATCTGGTTGTCCCCCAAGGAACTTATTAGGGGTCTGAAGAATGACGAGTGAAAGAATGAATGCTTTCATTGCTAACAAACTCTCAACAGTTCCTATCTGAATCGGCATTATCAGTACTCATATCCGGTTTTGGCACTCTCCTATGTTTGCCCAGTGCTGATAATGTTCAACATACAGGGGAGATTTGCCCTTCTGAAGTCTCATAATCCAGAAGAATAGATGTGCTCATGATCCAGAAATTGCTTCCACAGTTCTGTGTTTTGTATTAGTTGCCTTCTTTTTTCTTTTTGAAAATGATTGAGAATCTCTATCCATCTGCTGTGAAGGAGATGTATCCCTGTCCTGCCAGTCTTCCGTCTGCTTATCTGTCACTTGCTGTTCAGCACCAGCCTATTCATCATTTCCCCCATCAATATTACCACTGTTTGTGTTGTCTGAACTTGTCACAACTTTGTGGATTTTCTTGGCTTCTTTGGCAAGAAGAAGCCTGCAGCAGTAGGGCTAACAAAATGTGATAAACCCATCAACCGTAGGACATCCTGGAGAATCAGATATGGCTATTTTTTGGAGTCGTCAGGGGTTTGGGAAGAAAATCTTTATAGTTCACAGAAAGCCTTCACTATCATTCCTTAAAGATTTGAAAGGAAGTTTGGGAAAAAAGTAATGTCTTTAGTCCCTGCCCACTTCGTATCTCATCTTTGACTCTTGTCGCAGTCACTAGTGATTCAAGAGAGGGCAGAAAACCACCTGACATTAGTTTAGGAGTAACTAGCCCTGTGATGCAGTGCACAAAGGAAGGCAGTCCTTTCTGTTTGCTGCCTTTAATGTTTATAAAAGCCAGATGATTAAGAAAAGTGTGTATGTTTGATAGAAACTGTAGTTACAAGTGAGTTTGTTATTTTAGAAGAACATTGTACTCAGTGTACATTTCATTGTTTTATAACAATTGATTTTATAGCTCAATGGTATCTAGAAACCAGGTTGAACAATACATTCTGTTCCACTGGAAATTCTGACATTTGGAAATTTGTTTTTATATTAAATAGGGATTAACATTTAAAATCACAGACTTTTTTAAAAAATGAAATATTATAGACCCATCAGATCATTCTGCATTGATTATACTGGAGTCTTTGATAAAAACTGATAATAAAAGAGAATGGTAGAATAATGTAATATGTACCATAATACTACAGTGAAAATATTTGGAAAAATAGTTTTTGAACTGTTATGAAATCGTTACTCTTCTCCAGAACATTTTGGTGGTTTTTGAAGAAAAACTTTGCATGTGAAAAAATTACCTCCTAGAAGTTTGTTAACGAGCTCTACTTAGAACTAAAGAATTCTTTCGTAGAAGTGTTTTTCACTAGCAGGAAAATACATCATCGTTGTTACTGGATAGCTCCAACAAACTTGTCATCTTGCACTGGTTTGTACTTGCACGTTTGGCTTGAATACTGCAGGCTACTGGCTCTGAACTCCGTAAGTTGCCGAACATGAGGGGAAAAGTCCTACTTGGGCCTGTTTAAAGGAAGCAGAAATAAAAATAATGGAAAACTTGAGGCCTACTAATCTTCACAGTGTATTGGTTTAATCAAGATTATTTTTAAGGGCTTTGATATAAGCTCTGCTATTTAATGCTAAAAATGTGAAAATCTCAGTGACTTTCTCTTTGGTTAGTGTGAAGTGTTGAGAAGGTGCATCACAAGAGGCACCCCTTTTATGTTTAATGATGTTGTGAAGAAGACATTGAGAGAATGACTGAAATTTTACATCCTCTGAATGCCTATATATGTGTTTTGTAACAAGGATGCAAGTCACATTAGTGGTAATATCTTCCTCTCTCAATTTAGGCTCAACCTACAGTGATCTTGAAACATTTAGATCTGTAGTCCACAGAACAAAAGAGGTGATTAATTTACAGTATATTGGGTAAAGAGTCTGCTACATCTCCTGTTTCTGTTGGGCCACAGAAATTCCTCATGATTTCAGTGAAGAGTCCAGAATCACCTTTGCCATGTTTTTGTAGCTCGAAAATGATTGATAAATTGGAACAGACCGGTTTGGTGCCCAGGAAGGTTGTGCATGCTACAAAATCTTGGTTGTAAGCTTAATTTTAACAAATAATTGGAATGTCATGGGTTTAATGATGTCTCTCCACTTGGCTATCTGACAGTAACTATGTAATGTAAAAGAGCCGTTAAAAATGGCTTTGCAAAATTAACTCCTGTTGCTCACTGAGTGTATTTTGAGTCATATCTTGCCTTGTTTACTGTCAAAGTAATATTTCCATTCCTGGTAATGCTGAAAAACCAATATGATTACATCAGAGTGAGTTGAAGTCTGTTTTAGAAGACAAAGCTAAAACAGTTACATTCCGAGTCCTGAAATTGTTAGCCTTGGTGATGGGCAGAAAGACCCAGACTCTAAGTCTGACTTGTAAATATAGTCATTTATTTATCATGTTTTCAAGTGAAAGTAAATGCAGAGTGTCAAAAGTAAGTCACTTCTGTAGTTATAATCTAAGAGCAGGCGTTGTAGATCTGAGAGACAACTGCTTGCTTGGCTTTGGGCAAGTTACTTCACAGCTTGCCCATCTGTAAAATGGGGTTAATTAGCACTTTTGTATTATTGACTGAGGTTTATGTTAGTTATGTTTATAAAATTGCTTTGATATGCTTGTTTCGGAGTTCTTGGTGTTGCAGCGTGTGATTTTTGAAGTTGCTTGTTGCAGTAAAAGCCACACTTGCAGAGAGGTTGAGAATTTACTTCCGTCAGCTGTGTATGGGAGGGGGGAGCTGCAAACTTTAGAATGTCAGAATGTCAAGGCTCAGGCAGATTGCGTGCAATCCTAATCCAGCCCTGCAGCTTTGACCTTTGAAGCAAGCTTCACCTTGAGACAGTTGAAGAAATCTAAGTATGTTTGTATAAAAATGTTTTTATACATAAGTGCTCTTCATGGCCATCCAGCCCAGGGTTTCCCCACAGTCTTACTAGAGCAAGTAAAGGAGTTCGCTTCCTGATCTGCTCTGCGAATGAACCTGGAATTCTAAGTCTAAAGAGACAGCCTTCTCTCTTGGGGCTAAAACAGGGAGTGTAATTCAGATAATCTGCATTGCCTTTCTGCTAAAATCCATTTTAGACCTAATGATACTTTCCTGCTAGAAAAAATAAAATAACTTCCTGTATGAGATAATTCTCTAGATTCTCTGTAGACAACATTTCTACCCTTTGTATTGGGTGCCCATGAACATGAAATCCTACTATTTGTTTTTCTGCTACACTGTTCCCTCTTAATTTTAATCTGGAGCACAATCCTTAGGTAAAAGGGGAATTGAGGCTTTGCTTCATTCTTTTCTATTCTTTCTGAGGGAACCTAGTCTGAGACTCCACTCCCTAGGAGGAGAGCAGAGAATTCATTCTCAATGAAATCTGAGGCTCTCTGAAGTAAAAGCTGTTGACTTTGTCATATTGTGCAAATGTGCACTGCTTTTAGCAAGACAATAAAGGGTAAATGGGTGATCTCTGCTCCTGTGGAGAGGTCGGGTGGTTACATTACACAATCTTCTAGAGCATCTTGCAGCAAATACATGGGTTATATTAAAAGTTGCAATCATATCATTTTTTAAAAGTAAATTGCTGACCTTATGCAGTGGAATCAGCTTTATTGAATTTCGCCAAAAATGCGTTTATAATCCCCCCCCCCGCCCCCACATACACATGATATTCATGTCCTTGCTGCCCATGTGGAAATGTCCCTTTTTATGGTGATAAAATTAAATTTGTCTTTGTCTCTGCCTTGCCTCACCTTTTAAGATTCCATCCTTAAGAGACACCAGTGGATATACGTACCAGAGAATGAAGATGGGCAATATCCCTGCATGGCTGGCTGGCTGATAGTGAGCCAACTGCCACAGAACAAATAAATAAGCTTTTCACATTTAGAGGACAAATAAAGCTGAGGACAGGTGTAATATGGATATTTTTCTAGGAGTGTTGTGGCCTTAGCATAAGTAAGAATTTATTTAGACTTGGAAGTACTTATGCTTTGCTTTTAGATTTTTTCTAATTGCCATGCACTATGAAATGTAAAATCCACAAACAGTTATTGTGCTACTCATGTAATACTGTGTTATGTGTCCTCCTTCAATAATAACTAACCATAAAACCCTCTAGTCTTTGGCCAGCTTCCTGAATTCACTCAAGAAAAAGAAGTGTTTTGCAGCATGCTCAAGAATTTAACAAACATATATCCCATATTTCTATACCACTCTGCATATTCAAGGTACTCTAAAAATATTAACTGACTAAGCTTGTGACACCTTTTATGGAATGGCAACATTATAAGATTAATTTAAGGTATTTCTGATTACATTTTCTCTTCTTTGTTAGATCTTTACATTCTCCAAACAGTTTGCAAACTCCAAATTTCAGTGGGAAACGGAGTAAATACTGTCCCCATTTTAGGTGGGGAAACTGAGTCAGATGTGTTAAGAACAGTTAGATCGAAGATAATTCTGACTCCCAGTCACATATATAAATATAACCATACTGTGCCCTATGTTCAGTGTGATGTACTGATGTTTACAGCATTTTCACTAAAATTACTCAAGCATTTTTGAGTTTATCCTCTCCAGGTCCCAGCTGCTGTGGGGGAGTGGGGGAGGTTAGGCTAGTTTTATTCAATAAAATCAACGCAAACCACCCAAATAAATGAAGGGGCAGATTGGCCTCTGCAGTATTAGCATCTATCCCTTCCTAAAGCATCTCCCCCAACCTGTCTCCCTTTTTATACAGCATTTTAAAAGCTGGTTGCTCAGAGATACAGAGAAGAGTATCAGAATATCATTGCTCCTGCTCTTCAAGTAACCAGGAGAATGCAGCTGTTAAACTCAGAAATATAAAATACATGTTTAAAAGATGACTCTGTTTAAAAAAGAGAACGAGAGAGGATTCAAGGGAACCAAAAAATAGCAGCTTCCATTACTGTAATTAAATGGCAGCATTTAACCTATCAGGCCGTTGCGTGTGTGTGAGAGACGAGCAGGGAGCTGCATTTGAAATGATCACTGTCTTCCTTGGGGGATAGAGTAGTTAAATAATTTGTTTGTGAGGTGTGAGTTCAGTGTCGGGTAAAGCAAGTGCTTATGTGTGTGTGTGTATCTTAGGAGCTAGGGATGGCTGTGTGTTTGCTGAGAATACCCTGGAGGTTGGTATTTACTAGCACGTGCACTGTCAATAAGACACAAGCTGCTCTTGCCCATTTGTTAGGTTATCTGCAGAGTCAGGGCCTCACCTGGTCCCAGATATTGCATCATAAAAGGAGAGCTTTTTTCACGCTAGGCCACCTGAGACAGAGAGGAGTAGCAGTAAAAGAAAACCAGGGAGGAAACGGGGAAAGAAAAGAATCTGAGTCCTTTTGGTGAGCTTTGTCTACTGGGGTGACTGTAGAGGGTGAGATGTTCTATCTGGTCGTTGGACTTGGCGCTCAGGAGCGTGGGGGTTTTGTCCCTGCGGGACAGAGGATGAAGCTGCTACTCAGGGGTCTGCCCCTTAAACAGCATGTCAAACAGTCGCTTCCCCTGCAACAGCTTTCCACCTGAGCCTGGCATGATTCCTATGCATCAAGGCTGTAGTGCGGAGAGGGAAGCACCTGCAGAGCACACCCTTGGCCCTTCATCATTGACCCTGACTCTGTGAAAAGCTCTTTGGGCACCTCTGTATGGTGGTGTTGATGAGCCTTTTGGCACCCCAGAAAGGAGATGCGTTCTTATGTAGAGCCCAGAAGGTAGCATCTTCCCAATTTTATTCACTCCTTTTTTATTTGTGAGGTGATACCTTTGTTCAGGGGATATTTCCTAGTCCTGGATTCCAAGAGTTATCCTCATACAGTATGAATTGATACTAGTAGCAAGTTTTTTAGGTGCCTCATGTAGTGATCTGACTTGTGTTACGCTGCAGGAACATGCCCATAGATGTTTCTTAATCTTCACTCCAGTTTTTGTGTGAATTCTGTGTAGCTACTCCCATTTTAACTCCTGGGCTGGAACTTTTGTGAGGCTCTAGAAGACAAGAGACAATGTTAAAAAATTAGATACTTCAGTATTTCCATTTCAACATCCAACCCCAGTGACTAGATTTTGAGGGAAACACGTGTCTGAAAGCAGACCAGAGAAATGCCATGTATTTTAGCACCCAGTCAAACCAAAGCATGAAATTGAGTCCTTGTGTATTTTGGTGAGAGTTAGAAATCTGGAATTATCTCCAAAGATGATGTACAAGCACAAAAAAAAGGATAGACTTGTTACTTGAATAAATTATTTGTTGCAAATGCCTTACCTAGCTCAAATGCATATAATGTATGTACAGATCCCCCAAACTGTCAGTCTTTGTACATGATAATTGTGTCAGTTGCAAACATTTTACGAAGGATATTGTTTAATATTATTCCTGCTTTTCAGATGTAGAAACTGAGGCAGATGGAGGTTAAATGACCTATACAAGGTCAATAGCAAGGCTGGGAATAGAACCCAAATGTGTAGAGGCTTTTTATTATACTAATAAGGAAACTCTGGAGGTGTGTTTGGCATGGTAATCGGAACCCTAGAGGACTAGAAGCAGTTAGTGTGTTCTGTGCATGTCCTGAGGTAGCGATGATGAAACTCCTTTTCTACCTTACCACTCCAGTTCTCTGTGTGTGGTCACCATAGTTTTTCCACCACTTAACCTCATTATTTTTAGTATTTTTAGCATTAGTTGTCCTTTGGGCGTTTAATCCAGACTCCTTTAATTTTCTCCAGAACTCTGAAGGGCTGTTGAAGGCACATGGAGCAAAAAAAAAAATTAAAAATAAACAAAACAAAAGATGAAAAATGATATTTTGAAACTTCTGCCATTTTGTTTACTTGTCCCCTAATGTTTTTTGTCTTCACTCTTCTTTTATCGTGAAGGACCCTGCTTGAATGTGTAATCTTGGTTTCTTAAAAGTTCATTTGCTATTGTTTCTTTCTTCTCCACCCAAGATTAACATCCTGTGTGATGACATAGATGGTTGTTGTCTAAATGGACGCGATGTAACCAACAAAATTGTGAAGGGTGGGTGGAGAAATATTTATACAGTTGTGTTAAAAATTACAAAGTAGGTTTGCCTTTTAAACAGAAGGTATTTCAACACTGTTATTGGCAGCATCAGCCTTTAATTTTACAGGTGGCTAGCTTTGTAGTAGCATTCAGCAAACAATATTTTAATGGCATGTAAAAAAATTTCTCTAAAACAAAAGAAAGAACGAGGGTGATTTATAATCTGTAATGAATACTTGCTGACATGTCTTTTTATAATAGTGTATTAGCATCTCAGTCTAGGGGAAGTGCAAACCAGATTTACCTGAAACATTTGTACCATAATAATCAAATATGTAGTATTTGGATGCATTTTTCTTAATTGAGCTTATCTTCTCACTGCGATGATACCTGACTCCTAGGCGTCTAACATTGATTCCACTTTATAGAAACTGGCTTAGAGGAGCAAAGACGGTCTCTAAGGTTGTGAGAAAGTATCTGTCAGAAAAAGGATTTAGACTCCTGTGTTCACAGCTCCTCACCCAGTGTTCCATACATACTTCCATTTGTTTTCACATTTTCTTAGAAACATGCAGCTCGAGCTACTGTCCTCCATGCTCCTTACAGCAGCTTCTGACATGGCGAGTGCACAGTATGCACTGTCGTACTGTATGTTCAATGTTCCGGTCTGGGTGTTCTTCAAACACTGAAAGTTCATTCAGTATACATTCTATATGATTTTTCATATGATAAGTCTGGACTAATAGGTTTGGTTTGTTTCTTTCTAAAGTTTAAAGTTTTGAAAGTAAAAAAGGAAATAAAATTGAGGCAAGTTGCTCTTTCCATTGCTGTTAATCTTACTTTGCAGAGGCTACACTTTGACAGCTATAGTCTAATGTAGAAAATACCCAGATGCTCTTGTTAGCATTTTTGGGGCAATCAGCAGTTCCAGAGTAATACGAAGAATTGGAAATGGTGCATCAGGACAGACTTTCTCATTCTTATATATGAAACTAAAGTCGTCTTTCAGATATTCTGACAAATCTGGTTAAAGAATTCCTTATAATGGCTTGAAATTGCTGTTCTTTTCCAGTTCCTCTCTTTTGAAGGCAGAGTTGGGGAAAAAGAGAGCCAGGTTCTAGAATTGCTGGCCAGCTAGTTCAGTAATAACACATCAGCAGTGACTTCTCATTTGGAGTAACTCCACATTAGCCCCAGTCTGCTAGGCCAAATCTAATACAGACAGTGTACAGGCCCATACCACTGAAAGGCCTGGTTATTCTTTGCTGCAACAGCAAAGGAAAAGTTGGAGTAACACGTCTGGTTGACTGCAGATCCTCCAGGCCAGCTCCTTCTACTTCAGTGCCAGAATTCTTATGACATGCTGGTTCAAGTTGTTGGAAATACAGTTTAAAATTGGAGTTCCAAAGGTAGATCAAAACTAAACCTCCTATACTGACAGTGTTCTGCCTTACCCGAATTTCTCTGACTTTCTCCTTAGAAGCTCCTAAAGATATTATCACACATCAAAGTGTAGCCAAAGGCCAATCATTTTGTTACTATTGCTCAACAAGCTGCTTAAACAAAATATTTTTCTTTCACACAAAGTAAATGGATCTGAAGCACAAACATTTTCTGACGCTGCTGTTTTTTAAAATTTGTGGTAAGTTTTGGTAATGAAGTTTAGTTTCTAGGTTTTTGAAGTGCTGTGTACCAAACTATTCTACTTTTGGAAATGAACTTGTAGAAATTAATATCCTTTGACCTTTATAGAATGTTTTTATTGTAGTTCCCAATTTAATAGAAAGGAAATTTCATAGACCTGCTGTGTACTGTGGGTAAGTTACTTCATTACGTGCGCAGTGTTTTTCTTTCCAACCATTCCTTCACATAGACGGTTGAATGTTTTGGGTCAGACCACCTTCTGCTCTGTTTCTGCGCAGTACTTGGCACAATACCTGCACGATGGATACCTTTTGGGGTCTCTAAGGAGTATTATAATACAAGTAATGAGAAACAGGAACCATCACCATGAGACTTGTTTCTCTGCAGGAATAACAGCAAGCATTTGCAGATCGCAGGTTGGGTATGCTTGGAAACTTACCTGTTTAGTGTATCTAATACTTTTTTTCTCTGAATGCGTAGTTGTATTTCTAGAGAGGCTGTCAGTTGTGGTAACAAACTATGACAGCACTATGGTTACTAGAGTAGCATCGCTGCCTTTATCTGGATTTTCTGCCCTGTACGGGTTTCTTTTAAACAAATGTCAGAACCTTGGTTATGTTCTATTCCTGATAAACTGCCTTGGAACTGACATCCCAGCAGAGAGTCTTCAAAGTCTTCAAACTGCATGGTAGATATTTATTTGAAATAATTTCAAATATGGAAGGTTTTTATTCTCTGTGCAGTGTTCTGACATCATGTACTGGCTGAATTGGATGTCCTGTGTTCCTGTGTTCCAGTGGCTGGCTTCCAGTTTAGTCACAGGCATTGTCTCTTCATCACTAGGTGTGCAGTTGAGGACTTAGTCTACCGTATTCCACTTAAAGGAGGCTTTCTATCAGGTACTGTTCTTCTGCTTGTGTGAAAGCAAATGGAAAGCTAAGGGCAAGAAACCTAAAAAAAAAACCCATATATGATGATAAAACAACATTTCCCTCTGTTTTTAGAAGGAAAGGCTTTTATTTATGTTACAGAAAGACTTGTTTCTTCTGTCTTCTTTGCTGTTCATGGTATTCTGAGAATGACTCCATAGTAGACGGGCCTTTGGAAGAAGGTAGCCAAGACTGAATTTCACTGTGTTTTTGCATGTAGAAATTTAACTGAGATTTGTAAAAATAAAAATGAACCTGGTTCTGTAATTCAGGTTACTGAGCACTTCTGGGCATGTCTTGTTTGATTTAGAGTCATGTTGCTGTCTGCCTTTTTTGCAATTTGAACTTTTCGTGAGGCAGAAATTGTGCCTGTTGAATTATGCAGTCTGCTACCTGAAGATTTGTTTTAGATTAATTCAAAATTGAGGCATCCAAATCCTGTTAAGGATGTGATAACGCTGCATCTAATAGGACTTTTGCATTTCAGAATCCCAAGTCTGCGTCCGATTAGCCAACCACTTGGTTCTGCATGTTGTTCCTCTTATTTTCCTCTTAGTGATTTGGCCCCCGAAATATATAGCTTAGTATTGGGAGCTTTTACTTGAGGTATCCCTTCCTTTTTTTTTTCTGTTTGGAACAAAGATAACATACTTCATATAAGCAAGGAGCTTACTTTACATTAGAAGAGGAAGACCTGACCTCTCTTACTACAAGTGACACTGTATTTTCTCTGCCTTGAAACTACCAGTGAGGTACATTTTGCACTGAGTTATAATGCTGTGATTTATGCTGTGATATGCTTTGTGATATTACAATGTCCTTTTGCCTTTGTGTTTGATTTTTTCCCCTCTAATAAATTTTAGTGGGTATGTTGTCGGTGAACAGGGGTATTTACCCAAAAAGCCCATAGGAGAATGAGGCATTCTCCCTGCTGTCTGCCGCCTCATAGAAGGAATCCCATGCATTTTTCCCCCCCTTCCATTAATCTTGCTGTATTTTTTTTTCTATACCTTTCCTCCTTGTTTTGAAATAGTATTAACAAGGGACATATTTTTAAATAGAAAACAACTGGGAAGAAACATTTCTCTTTCTCTCTCTTATGTGCATTGGCATAACATGTTACACACAAACATGAATGAGTGACCAGGAGCAACTTTTTCATTTTATATTTTGAACTTCTCATATATACAAAACTGAGAAGAAAAGTTGCAGTACTTGTTCCTATTTTTTCCATTCCAAGACATGATAAGCAAGTTGCTTGCCCTTTCTTATTCAGAGTGAAAATACTTTGATCCAGTTTTCCGAAGACAATACTCATTTCATAAGAATATTTAATCAGTAGAAAATAGGGAGGATTTAGTTTGTTTGTTTAGTATTTAACCAAGTGAATAAGGCAGATTAGGGGAAGGGGGGGGACTGGACCCATAAACAAGGTGATATATAATATTTTTTTTCGTTCTCCTTTTAAATAAATACCGATCAGCTTTATGTTCAGAGACAATAGGAGCCGTTGGCTTAAATTTGCAGTTTACTGTATTTATGGCTGTAATATCAAGGTGCTGCCGTCGTAATTTCATGCCCCAATGAGAAGAGCAAGGTCGAAGCAAATGCTTCCATCGGCATCTGCTAACACACTAACTCATAAACAAGGCCCGGCTGGATCAGGTGGCACGGAATAATACAGGCTAATGAAATACAGCACAGCTTTCCATTACTGTTAGTTTTTACAGTGTCGTCATTACGTGTAATTTATGTTTAAAAAATTCAATTTTATACAAGGCTCTGGGAAATAGGGGTCTGCAGGTCACCCGACGACTTTTAACGGCTCTGAGAGTCCTTATTGCACTCTACTGTTCCAACAAAATGTTAATAATAAATAAAAAAAGATCCTCTTTTACTTTTTCTCTGGTTTGCATATCTTGCTCTGTCTTTTTAATTACAAGTGGCTAAGGAGAGTTTGGGGCTCTAGATGATGTCAGAAGTTGTCCCCTTTAGTGATGCTCCCAGAGGGGGGTTACTGTCTGCTTGCTTTGCTTTTGTCTGTCTATCAATCACTCGGGGTCCTGTAAATGGAGTAAACACAGCTGAGGAGAGGGAGATACTTAACAACCTCTCTCCCAAACCCTCACCCTCTGACATTGCCCTCCTCTCCTCCATTACACTTCATTTTATTATAGACTCCAAAAAGCTTGGCCAGGAAGAGAAACTGCTGCCAGATTTATTTATTTATTTTTATTTGTTATGCCAAAATACCTTTTATTTTAACCTTTTCTTTCCTGCTTGGCTCACTGTAATTCCTATCATTGTACTGTCCATCAGGTTTGCCTTCCTTATTTTAGTGCTGTGCAGCCGGGGTTAGAGCACCTTTATCAGCTCTGAACGCTGCTTACTCACCCTGACGGGTTAAAGTGTATCTTTACAAAACATTTACACTAAAGTGTAAATGTTTCTTAAAGATTGCAGTTGCATAATGAACAGTCTTGTAGAGGAATAAAGCTGTAAGAATCCAAAGCCTTTTCAGTAACTTTTGAAAATACTTTTATTTCTGCATGTTTCGGCCTGACAGTTGAGACCAGTCACATTCCCTTTGATGTTTGGGCTCCTTCACACAAAGTTTGAGCTGGAAGTGCAGCAGCAGGATGTTTACATTCAAATACAGTCTCTTAATGTAAATGAAGGGTAAAGAAATCAGAAGGGTGTTTCTGAGACCTCAGGTTTTGTTAAAATGTTGGGTTGGGCTCAGCCTCCTGAGTGCCCCATGAACCAAGACGTGTGAAAGAAAACGGATCAGATTTAGACCTTTTTGAAATGTGTTCAATTAAGCACAGAGTAAGGTACAGGACAAGCATCTGATAAAGGAATCGCCCAGCACTGCATGTAACTGACTGAACAGGTGGGATCATTAGTCTGGATCAGATCCCAGCAGGTTTTTACGATGATTCTTTTAAAATGTGGCCATGTTCTTTCTGAGCAGAGTTGACTCTGGCTTCCAGGAACAGGAGTGTAATGTCATTTCAGGGTGTCTACCAGTAGGTCTTCCTTTTAGTCACATGATACCAAACTTCTTGTAGTCATATAGTTTGTTGTAGCTAAACGAGTTGTCCAGGTCTCTCTTATTTTCTTCTTAATAGAAAGTGTGTGCATGTGTGAGGAAAACAGCAGCAAATACCATGCCCCCCCTGCCTTCTGTCCCTGCAGAAGGGAAGGTGTGACGATTACTCCAAGGTGGTCTGTCAGAGTGGTAATAAAGCTGGCTTTGGAAACCCACAAAAGGAATGTAATTCTTTCGACCACCCTCACCTATTTATGGCAGAATTATTAATTTCTTCCTAACCAGAAATACTCTCCCTAAAACTAATTTTGCCTTCAGGTTGTGAAAAGCTTGCATGAATTATTGGATTGAGCAGTGTAAGGAGGAATATAATGAAGAAAAATATATGCTCGATGGATGGGATGGGGAAAAAGGATTGTTGCTGAAATGTCAGAGCCTGTGTCAGAGAAGGAGAAGAAAAAACTTAGTGGCTCATCTAGTTAAGCTCATACAAGGGTTTCGCATTGCAATTATTGTTACTGCGTTTCATCCAGAAACTAGAAAAGAGTGGATTTCTGGTTAAACAACAGAGACTCACATCTCCTCTGAGTTTTATTTTCTGACTGCCAGAGATTCAGTTCTGACCTTGGAGCACTACTCATATCTGTACATCTCACCACTTCTCATCTGTAAAAATGGATAACATAAGTACTCCTCTACTTCGGAGTGGTCATAGGAGGAACAGGATTTTGATGTACATATTAAATAGTAGTAGGTATTAGAAAAGGGCCTAAATAAACAGTCGAGTGTTAAAGGTTCTTAGGCAAAAAAGCTTTTAATACAATACCCGAAGTGCAGGCATCAAGGGACGTTTGTGACAGCCTGTTTTATTCTCTGACTTGCTCTGATTCTGTGTTTGACTACAGTTTACAGAGCCTGAGCGATCTCTGAATATTGACCGGCAGCAGTGACAATCACAGAAGAGGGTTAGCAAGAACCTTTAAGTGCGAAACAAACATGGGTGCTGGATTATTCAAATCAACACCCTGAAGCCTGAAAAAGAAATTTTAAGGCTTTGTGAAAATTATAACTAATTCTTTGCAATGGCTGTGGTGCTGTAGAGGAATGAAATGGATGGTTGGGGGAAGGGAGCAGGTTTGCATTCTGTAGGGCTATGAAGACAGTTTCCTTGCATCCTTCTCCTCAGCTCAGTCCTTGCTCGGTACCCTCTGCGGTTAGATTATTCCTTGCAGATAGCAATCAACTGGAAGGAAGTGTGTGTCTAATTTGCATGAGATTATTTAAAACAAAAAAAAAGGTCTGCATTAGTCAGGGTGATGGTAAACAACGCAAAGAGATGCCTTTTATAATATAGCCGTGGCTCAGCTTTCAAAGCCAAATATAATTCACTTACAATTGGCAGATTCCTTTATTGTTCCTTTTAACCTTTTGCATTCTGCATGGTCTTGATCTTGCTGAAACTCCAGAAGAACTAAAATGTTGGTTTTCCAAAGTGTTGAGAAAGTGGATTTAGAGCAATTCTTCTGTTAAATTGAGGTGATTTTCTTGACATAACCTATTTGAGAGTTATATTAGACACAAAGCTCCAGTTTTTATGGCACCACTTTTGCATCCAAGGGAAGTGGTATTATTTTTTGGTTACCAACTTCCTGCTAGATTAGAACAATGCATGGCCCGTGGATACTTTTTTGTACAATGCAGTGATAGAAGGACTGTGATAAAATAAAGTGAGGGGAGATATTGGAACAAATGAGACTTTGATCTGATTTAGACTCTTCTATGTAATTAATAAATCGAGGTTGAATAATTTGGGGCATGAAAAAATCCAGTCCAAAGGGAATTTTGATGAGTTAGTTATAATTGCCTGAGGACGGTCTTAGAATATCTTGTACATTTTTGTTAGTGTGTGTGAGAAATGACAACCATGAAGACAGGTATATTTCTGAATGCACAGATGACTAGTTGCAGTGCAGACTTACTCCATATATATGCTTAAGGAATCAGCTCTGGGTGATTATTCCCTTGATGCTTGGAGGCTAAAATGACAGGACCTTAAAAAACCATCTTGTTCAGATGAATAAAAAGGAGGTGTTCCAAGGTGATGGCACTCCCAGTCTTCTCCTGTGATAATTAAGGGATGTAGTTGTGATGTACTTTTGTATAATGCCACTAGTGCCATGAACAAGACCACTTCACAAGGCAGCAGAATAGTTCAGGGAAGTAATAACAATTTCAATTTGCACTGCTTTGCACAGGATTCAAACCAGGAACTCAAATGTGAAAGGTTTTCCATCATTCTGCCATTCACATCAGCTTTTTCTTCACAGTGCAGTAGGGTTTTAATAGAAACAGCGATACTTGAGTGTCCCTAGTTGGCAAGACCAGAATAATCCTAGAAGTCTATTTTATCTGCAAAAGATTTTAGGGTTTTTTCTCAAATGGGAGGAGAATCAAAAGGCAGTATGGTTAGGATTGTTTCCTGCTCTTTTTGTAGAATGGAGTAAGGACCCCCCATAACTTCCAGATGTTTCTAAGTGTTAAATATTATCAGATTTGGTATCTTTGCATGGAAATAGAACAAAATGCCCTATTCTAGTGGGAGCCACATTTGCAGCCAGCAGCTAATATTGTCTCTCTCTTTTTGTATGTCTTCATCTTTATGAAATTCCATAGTTGCTGGTGATCTGCAGCGTTGGCATCTGTTCATGCTTTTTTTCTACATTGGATAATTAGGAACTGGTTAAAACAGTTTCTTTCTGATTAGGACTTTGCTTTTTTGAATGGATTCAACACTATAAATATTGCTTTTGTGACTAGAACAGTAGGCTGAGTTGTGTTCATGTGTCTTTTATTACTCTCACTGCAAGTCTTGTTCCATACTGTTATGTGTGGTTTTGGTTCCTTACTATTTGAGGCATACCTCAAATACAAGTAAGGGGTGATTTTGTCAGTTTACAGGACCATACATCAGGAACTTCAGACTTCTGACACTGTTTCTGACACTGCCAATATTCTGTTACGTTAGAGAAATCACCTTACTTCTCTGTGCATCAGTATCTGCACTGTAGTTTAGATACAATGGTATCTCACATACTCACAGGAAGAGAGGAGAGATCTGTTAATAGTTATAAAGCCTTCTGAATGCCAGCAGCACTGTGTTAGTGCTTTATGATATTAAATAACAGTTCTGAGACGGACTTGTGTATTTCTGGCAATGCTGTTTGTGCTACAGATCATTCTGTCTAGACCCCCAGTGTGCAGTGAAGTTTAAGATCCTGAAAAAAATTCTCGAACTTAGGTAGTATACCCAGAAGCCTGTCCATTTTCTATATTGTATCTCCTGTAATGTTAAAGAGATAAGTGTTTTAAAGGATTAATTTCAGGAATTTCATCTGCCAGAAATACTTTGTGGACCTTGAGTGGAGGTGATGGAGAGAAAGCATTCCTTCATTTTTCTCCCACTGCTCATACCATTCTCCGTACTGTGCTCAGTCCCTACAAGAACTGTGTGAGAATCAAGTGGTCTGTCTCTTCTTTCTAAACCTCTTTCCTTAAATCTATATTCTCACTTCCAACCTTTGTGACTGTTTTTGCATACATGCTGCAGGTATAGTAAAAGGTCCCGAATCCCTTCACATGTTCCTCATAGCAGGGACACTGTCTTTCTATCTGCTTCTGTGCAGCATACTAACATAACAAATAACACACAGCTGCCCAGGCCCCACATCATGGTTGCCATCTGAGTACTAAATTCCTTTTCTAGAGGATGTTTCTCCTGTTGGAAAAAATAATCCTGTGCTTCCTTCTTCACAGATGCTGGTCATCGTGAATCCTTTAGCTGCTTTTCTTTTCCCCCTTGTTGGCCAAATCCTTTCCATATGTTGTGGCCAATTACAGATGGTCATCCTGGCATTTCCTGATGGCAGGAGTGACTGCACCAACATGTACCATGTGTGCAGCGTTACTACAGCTCCGCGTGAAATAAAAACCAGGCTGCCCTAGGGCAATCTAATCATGCAGCAGTAGGCCGGGGCAATGCTAAGCTGAAAGTTTGGGCTTGGCCTTGTTTTGATCTGTTTTGTTATAGTTTTATTTCCTCCTTACATTCTGTGTCCCATTCATACTAATCACAGTCAGTCCTGATTTTTTCTTTTTATTTCTGCATTTGTCATAAAATAAAGCAAATTATTCCCGTCTTCGGAAACGATCTAGACTAATTAGTCGTCTAACCCAATAATTAGTTTTTTGTTTCCCTGTCTGTTTTCATGCATTATTGTTAGTTTTTTCCCCTCTTTTTTTTTTTTACACCATTACAGATTAAAATGAGCCACATTTGCAGTTGATGGTATCTTTTTTTCGGGGGAAGAATGGAGAATTGCAATAGAAAGCTACTTCAAAAGCAGCAATAAACTCAAGGATAAATTAAGGAAATTGAATGAGCCACATTTGGAAGCAGCGTTGAGGCTAATATTCTGTCGCTTAAGGTTAAATTGCAACAGAGAAAGAGAGAAGGAGACATTCCAGTGAATCCAAAATTGGGGAGGCATTACTGCTCAATTCAGTGCCAAAATTCTTTGCAGCTTGAAAGGGTTCTGCCTGGCTTGAGAATTTAATTATGCGTGCATCAAGTGGGTAAAGGTGCTAAACTGATTTCATTTCCTCTGCTCCCCCAGGCCTGACAGATGAAGAAATTGACCTGGCTTTCCAGCAGTCGGGCACAAGCACGGATGAGCCACAGTCCCCAGGTCCTTCTACACAGCTGGTACCAGCTCAGCCCGCTCACCCTGTGCTGTATAGTAAGTAACACTTTGAAAAACATCTGGTCCTGTTCCTTTCTGCAGTGATCTCTGCAGCGATTTCACAGATTTCTGCGCCAGATTCTAGATTTCCATTCAACTAATACCATACTTTTTTTGTCAGAATTGGACAGCAAATGTTACTTTTAATGCACTTCATTGTTGTTGATGCCTGTGGCAAGATGATATCACACAAGGAAAATGAGATACAAGTGACCATCGTCTGCAAGCACCATATGTACTGGTCTCTGACACCTCTTGACCCAAAGGTGTGTGGTCAGTACAGACTAGATTCTGACCCACTATAAGGACTCCAAAAAAGCATTTAGTCAACGTAGGGCTCAGGCTTCCTTCTAAAACTTACAGTCATGCTTCCCTTCATCAGTAGGGTTTTCTGATATATTATCATTAATGTATAATAGAGCTGATAGACTCTTGGGTAGAAGGTGCTGTAAAAATGCCACACTATTAAATCTTTACTTACTGCAACAGTGAACTCCGTTCAGTAAATGGTTGGACATCATCGCAAAATTTTGTCTTTTAGTTAGAGGACTTATTTTCTTAACTAGTCAGGCAACTGATCGTTCATAGAGTCATAGAATATCTCGAGTTGGAAGGGACCTATAAGGATCATGGAGTGCAACTCCCTGCTCCTCGCAGGACTACCTAAAACTAAACGATATGACTAAGAGCATCATCCAGACCCCCCTTGAACTCTGTCAGTTAATGCCTTGAACCAGTTACTTGAAAGAGGTGTATTTTCAGCATGAACAGCAAGCTACAATATAAAGTCTCCAGGACTTAGTCTGTGATTTCCTGTCTGTGAGTTTAAGGTCTGGCACAATGGACCCCCAGTATGAATGAGTTTTAAGAGTGCTGTCAGGTTACAAATAGTAATAAACAGTTAGTTAATAAGGATCCTTAATTTTAACAAGCTTTCTCTCTTCAATCTTAAATAATCTGAGGGGTGACAGCAGAATTTCTGTCTGTGCAGACTGTGCGGATGTGATAGTATGATTTTGTGCACAAAATACACTCTCAAAGAATTTTTAAAGTCCCAACATAATCTGTGTAGACTCAAAATTTACATATATATTTGCATTTTAAAACAAACCTCGCAAAAAAGTATCTAAGCTCCAAACAATAAAAACCAAAGTACACACCATTAAAAATCCATCAAAAGAAGCTGTTCAGCTCACATGTGTGCCTGGCAGTTTGAAAATCACTTCACTTACCTGCCAAGTATTAAGACTAGGATTTTGATGCTGCTCCTAAACAGCCCTGGGTCAGATATCGACCAATGTTCCAGTCCACTTAGGGCTCTGTTTATTAGTTTATGGCACAGATATGGTATTGCTAGAGAGGATGCTAGCTTTGCCTTCTGAGTTTTTTAAATACTCTGGTTTGGCACAGTTTGGGAAGAAAAATATTTGTGATGGAGTTGGGCTCAGAACTGGAATAGTTCTGACTGTTGTATTGGGTGTGCTGGTGAACTCCAAGACTGAATTCTGCCTCCTGGGCTCATACCTGTCTACCGCAGTACACAGAAAATGCCAGAAAAGCAAAATCTGCTCTCTTGCTGAAGAAACAGTGCCAGATCGCTCTCAGTGCTATCTGCTGCTCATTTAGCTAACTCTTAGCACAACCCAATAATGGAAGACATAATCTTCCCTTATTTCGTAGTGTTCCACTAATATGAGTAGGGCGGGAAAGAAGTATGCAATTCAAACTGGAAAACATTGTCATCGCTGTTAACCCTTGCAAGTTTAGCACTGTGGGGTTTTTTTGTTTTTTTCATTTTACTATTTTGGGTCTCTTCAAAGCACCAGCTCCCGATTTCTTGGGAGAAGAATCCCAAGATTCTTGGTAAGAATCCTAACTAATATTTAAACTTTAAAATGTTCTCAGTAACAGCTCCAAAGAGAAGTCTGAAAGTATCATTCTGTAACGCTCGGAAACCAAAAGTGAATAAAAATACCACCAAAGTAAAGCCTTTGTAGGGGTTGTAGTTGTAAACTGGTGCTCTAACTTTGTGATCTGATGGGTGTTTTTAAAATAATTTGAGCCAAAAGCTCCTGCCTGTGAGCCAGTCTTTTTAGCAACCCCCAAAATCGGGGAAATGGTGGCAATTGGTTCATTAGGTGTTGTTCCTCCCTTCTCTAGCTGTTTTGTAGACCTTCTATTCAAGCTTAACCTCTAAATGCATGTATAAAAAGAATAAATAACTAAATACACATGTGTATTTGTTTAACCAAAATACTTGTTTTGATTGTGTGTCATCGGTGCCCTACTCTAGTCCTTGACTGGTGTAGTATTGGTGGTGCTAACAGTGGATCCATCTTTGTGTCTTCCTGTTAAGTGCTTTCCATGGTATCAGAACTGCAAAAAGAATATGTGAATTTCTTTAGAGCTGATGGATGAGACTGTGCAGTGGTTCAGTGCTCTTTCAAGGTGCCTTGTTTGCTGTAGGTTATTTCGTCAGTTGGATGCTAATCCTGTAATGAATAGTTCTGAATTGGTCCAAATCTGCTTCAGGACAGTTGTTTCTGTGATAGTTTACTAAGTCAATTTATCTTTCACAGATTTGTCAGGGGTTGTCATGTACAGGGAAAGATAGATACTACTTTTTCTGTCTATCTGTTATGCTTATCTTTGTAGAGAGTATTCATAACACTAGTGTTGGAATGCTTCAAGGTCTGAAGTTCAAAAGTATATCTAAAGGACTAATATGATAGGTAGACTGCTGAACCTGTAAGCTGACTTGATGAGAACAACTCATATTGGAAGAGCTTATATTGAAAAAGATTATGAGCTACATTTGCCTTCTCCAAGAAGACATCTGAGTTTCTTGTGAAGCAGCATCTGATCTGCTGGTCTTAAAGACTGTGAACCACTTTGTGTTTTATATTTGTGGGGTTTTTTAAGGGTTTTTTTGAGTAGTTTTGACACCTCTACATGAAATCACAAAACTAGACAAAAGAATTACCCCCCACAGAGCAAAAAGGAGAAACAGTTGAGGAGGAAACTGTGCTGAAAAGCAGTGGCTAGTGTCATAAGAACCTAATTTCTTTCTGTTCCCCCCTCCCCACAAGGTTTCATGTTGTTTAAAAATTACGTTAAAACTGTAGGTTACGAACACAGAAGTTCAGGATGGCTTCAGAACCATCTCAAGAGTTTATTCAGCAGGAATGGAGCAAACAGCTGAGCTGGTGAACTTGCCGGCAACTCCAGTGTAAGATGTCCACTCTTGTGAGTCAGAGGTATAGATCCTATGCACACCTTTTACTTGCTTCATCTCCTGCTGTTGTCAAGTCTGTTCGAATTTTTAAAGTTGTGGGAAGTAATTCATACCACTTGAATACTTCCTTTTGTACTAACTGAACTGCTAGTGTAGGTATTACTTAATGTTCTAATGTTTTGTTGGAAATAGCTGTTCTTATTTTCAATGAGAAAGAAGCATATTTGTAAGCCTTCATAGTAGTATAGTTCTTGTATGCCAAACTCCTCGTGGGTTTGGTCTAAGAGAAACAATAATAACTTTTGTGAGGAAGAGACAAGAATTAAGTTAAGTTTCTAGACACTGTATTTCAGCTCAGTACTATCTCTACTATTTCTCCTCCTGTTCTGGAGGAGTAATTCCTTCCCTCCGGTTTGTACTTTTGCCAAGAGGTGTCAAAACTGCTTTAAAAAAAAAAAAAAGCTTAAAAAAAGCTTGAATTTGATTAATATAGAGAAACAAGACTTTGCCTGACTGATAATAAAACTGATAAATGACATTTGAATTACTTGTAGCAGTAATTTATTACATAAAATATCTTTTATTTGACATGCGATTAGTTGCTGGAAGCATCACTCAATCTGACTAGTTTAAACATGCTCTAAAATGAACCCCCAGTAAAAAACCAGGGCTGTCTGCTGTTGGCGTTATGAAATATACTAATCCAGCAGTGAGGACAAAAATCTGACTTTAAATATTTAAATGATTAATTGGGTTTATATTTTTTTCTACCTTTCTAACCCCTGTAATTACAAGCAAACTCAGAGGAGTTTCTGAGCTAGGTGTGCAAAGCTGCATGCTTATCATCCAGGTATTGTCTGTGTTCTTCCTCATGGTATTTATGGTCTCTGTTTATGGGGTTTTGTGCAGATTTTACACCTGCTTAAAAATCAACTCCAGTGACTGTTTTTCTTGCCATTTGGATGTTCTTCTCCCACCCCTGTATCTTCATTATGTGGGAGGCCATAGAATATAGATCATTTTCTCTTACAATTAAAAATTGTAACTAGAATCCAAATGCTTATTTTCCCCCCCAGCTCCTTTCTGTGGGTTCACTGTTTGTTTTTGGAAAATCACCTCTTCCAGCCTCAGTGTCTACAGTTTTAAATGTGGATACTAGTGAGGCTAACCTTACTTGGATGCACAAGGCCTAATTAATTGATGTCAGGAAAGTTAATTCTGAGACGAATGGGGATCTTAAAAATAGTAAGTGCTTACTCTGAAAGTGCAATTTACAGTTGCTGCTGTGAAAAATAAACAAATACACTTACAGAAAATATAGCTGGAGAAAATGTCTGTCCCTTCCATTTGCCTTTTGAGGATCTCTTACGTAGAATGGTCTCTTACTTCCTCAGTACCTAAACTGAAGGGCTGGGCTATTAATGCTTTTTCACTTTCTCTGGATTTTATTCCAGTTCTACAAGTGGGGAAATTGAGGCTATGCAAAGAAGTCAGTGTGAGCACTGAGATTACAACTGAGAAACTTCTAACCCTCTCTCCAACGCATGTTTTAGATTAGAGTATGGCAGAGAGAAAAGAAGATTGAATGTGGATTTTAGGCAGAGCTGTGACATTCTTCGTAACATTGTAAAGTTGATGTGGTCAGTGCAGAGCCTTTACTGCGTCCCTCACTCACTTTGCCCCTCCATCCCCCTCACTTTTTTTTGCCACGAGACAGAATTATTTCACACATCTCTAAAACGAGTAAAATGGCATTTCAGCTTCTTGTCTTTATAGACTCTCTGAACTTTAGGAAAGATCATTCTGGTCCCTTTTCATTAATAATGAAAACCAGGGGGCAATAAAATGTTCTTAGCTCAAGCATTACAGGGATGGAGGGAGAGATGAGTGAGGTGAAAGGGCAAAGCGGACAGGGTTCTACAGGTGTCTCGCCTTTCTACTCAGAGGTCACTGCAGCTGGGAGGTAGTTCGGGACAGCCAGTCAAGGACTGGCATGGACAGGGCACAGTCAGACCCACAGATGCTCTGAGATGAATTAACCCTTTACACTAGGCAGTTTAGCCTGGAACAAGTTGCGTTATCACAGAAGGATCTTCATAGGCAAAAGCTCAGGGTGGAGATCTGGACAACCAAGAGACTTCAGATACCAGAAATGACACTGGCAGCAGAGTAAGGAGGGGAAAGAGATTGGGGTTTGCAGCAAGATTAGCCAGAGATCATTTTAAATCCTGACATGTACACAGCCAGTTACTGCAGCTTAGCTGACGTGTGTTAACTCATTAAGTTAAAAAGTTATGATAATTTGATCATGTGTCTAAGCTCCAAAACTGCAACTGCAGCAACCCAAAATACTGCTGGTAACACTATTCACCAGTTCCAACAGAGCTGCTTTAATTCGTTCAGATTTCTAGCCACTGGATAGTTTGAGGAGCTATCTCTTGAAATGTAGCAAGAAGCCAGTATTTGAGAGTCAGTGCCTGTCCGTAGAGCCCGAGGACTGGGATTAGGGTTAATTCTTGCAATGAAATGCCTGTAGAAGATCTTAGCAACAGGAACAACAGCAATAGATCAGAAAAGCAGGAGGGAGACAAACTTCCAGCCATTTCAGCCAGTTAAACCTTCCTTTCAAAGCCTAAACTGAAACTTTATAGAACAGAAGGCATTTCTGAGACATTGTAGGTCACACGTAGATTTGGATCTGTCTGTTTGGAGACTGTACACCAGCCTCCACCTCATCAGTTCTGCCCACATCCTGCCACTGAACTTTAGGAAATATCACTCTGTGTCCTCTTTATTATTAAAGAAAACTGGGGGCAGTACGAGAGCCGTTAGGGGAGCTGAGAGGGAGGTGAAAGGATAAAGCTGGTGGAAAAGTACAGGTGTCTTCTGATGCTGCTTGAAGGAGCGAGCATGCCATATCTTTGCTTTACTCTGTAGAGTCTCTAAGTTTCTGTGCAGAATTGTGTGTTAAATATCTCAAGCTTTTATCTACTTCTTTACCTCTCTCTGTAGATACTTAATTGCATATTTTCTCTTTGCTGTTTATTTTTGCTTTTGTCTCTGTTTGTAATTCAGGCTTGAAAGACACTGGATCCTTCCTTATTAAAATGGTCCATAATTGCTGACACAGTGTTCATAAACCCATTTATTGCCTTGATTTCTCTTCTTTCTCAAAACACTTCCTTCTTTCTTTTTTTTTTCTGTGCTCTTCTGGGTCTCTGGCTCTGTCCCCATCTTCAAAAATTACGATTGTGAAGAACAATTGGTATTCAAGTAATGAGTTAACCTTAGCAGGCACTGACACCACAGACAGTTATCTGGGGAAAGCACAGTAGGGTTCAGAGTTCCTTCTGCAAGGAAAGAATAGAGCAAAAAAGCTTGATGGAACTTTTTTATTTGCTGCTGTGATTTGTCTCCCTTTGACACCTTGTGCAAGGCCAGTGTCAGTGCTGGAGGTCTGGGCAGATGTTTCAGTGTCCTAGGGCCAGAAGCCTGCACAATGTACCTACCAGCATCTTAATGCCCCCTGCTCTGTAAATCTATGCCTGCTAAGAAACAGCAGAACTGGCATTATTCATTGCTCTTTCTTCTGTTAAAATGGGTGCATGAAAATGTTGTCACCTGCAGTTCTGACTATGATTATTTCTTGATTTTGGCCTTTAGGTCCACCTGGCTCCAGATGGCGAGATTATGGGGCTTTGGCTATCATAATGGCAGGAATCGCCTTTGGATTCCACCAGCTCTACAAGGTAATATCTCTCTTACTACTCTTACACTGTACTCTGAAAGAACAGTGTTATGCGACTTGTGTTCAAATGATCGTGTTAGTTCCAAGTTAGTGAAGCATCTCTGTTCTTACTGGCACTGACATTGGTCTATTTGAGAAATGTAGACACTTAACATGAAAATCCAGAGTAAAAAAGTGGCAAGTAATCAAAACTAGTTTTTAGCAGTGGATCTCAAACTGCTAGAAACAAGGTCATTTTCATCACATATATATATTTTGGAATTTTTTAAGTTGGGGAAACTGAGCACAGTTCAGTAAAGGCATCTTCTGGGCATTGGCCAGCAGACATTACTGTCATAGCTCCAGTCTAATGATTTGGCAATCCTACACCATGGGTAGGAAAGAATCTTTTTTGACCCATCAGAACGTTGAAAAGGAGGTGCTGATTTCAAGGTCTGCCATACATCCTGTAGTTCTACCCCAGTGTGCTTAGAATAAGGTAGAGCAAGTGTGTTTCTGCTCTCCAATTGAACATATTCTTTCACTCTGGATTTGCTTTCCAGCAATGTGGTAAGCGACATTAGATAATGTCTTTGGTAAACAATCATATTCTGTGGCTACATGGAAAGACAAGACAGAAATGGTTCAGGTCAACACAGAGTGCAAAGAGCTTTAGTCCAGTAGAAGTTGTGTTCTATCTTTGAAGAAGGGATAGAGATGAAGACTTAACGACAGGTTGATAGTTTTTGTGTTTGTTCTTTAATTATCTACTACTGTCTTGTTTAGTAAAATCTATTTTACAACTGAAAGTGTTGGCCTTCTAGTCTAAAACTACTTTTCTTATCCTGTCCTATTGTTAATTTTCTGGGTCTCAGACTGACACAGAGAGAGAGAGAGAGAGAGAGAGAGAGATTGATTAAGCAACAAGTTCCATCTATGCAAGTAAAGTGACATGATTTAAGAGAATGGCTTTTTATTGAGATATGTTATCCCTGTGTTTTTATACTGAAGTAGCGACACCAACCTTACTAGTATTTTCATTCTTGCAAAGAATGGTGGGGCTGATAAGTGTCCAGAGAGATGATAAGACAACAGCTGCTGGGCCGTGCAGACCTGAACACATTGCTGTTACTAAATGGCACATATCTAACACATATGGATGATTTACATAAAGTTTTTGGCATCATGTCACTCATGCTGTTAATATATCCTACTGCTGTATTCTTTGTTTATAGATCTTGCTCTGCTCTCTATCCAGATCTCAGAAGGCATATTGTGTGCCTAGCAGAAACCTGTATTCTTTTATAGGAGTAAAAAATCTTTGAAGATTGATAAAGTCCCTCTGCCCTTCATGGGATTTTGAGGAAGTTTGCGGATAGTGATTTTTGTATGAAAGATAGGATGCTGGGATAAAAAATAGCTGTCCATGTGTGTTCTGTGAAGACAGAGAGAACTGTTTATGAAAGTCATCAAAGCTATTTGCATTTCAGAATGTCTGAGCGAAAACATGTACATGTGCTCTGTGAGGGTAGGAACTGTGTACAGCAACACTGAAATCTTAACCCAGTGCTATTAAGTGTGAGTTGTGACCTATTAGATCCAGTCCATCCTCTGCAAGTGCAGAACGAAATAGGTTTGATGGCTGTGTACAGTGTCACTGAACTGCCCCCCCGTTCTGTACTGGCTTGGTTCTCACTTCTTTTACCCCTGGTTCCTTAGTTCTCCCCTGTGCTCCAGATCTCTGCTTTTCCTTCTGTGACTTGTAACGCTTCCCCTGCCAAGGTTCAAAAGATTTTACAATATCTCTCATTTCCTGGCTTGTGCTTCCTCTGGCCCTTCCTGGGCCTTTCTCCTCTTCTTCCCACTTCTGTATTTCTTGCCTTGTGGATGTAGCTCGAATGTTGTGACGCATCAGCATCTTTTACACATTTGAGAGCAAAAGATCTGGAATTGTACACTATATGTGATGGACGTTTCTCTGAACTGAGAGCTGTCCCAGGAAACTGTAAATGGAGTTAGGAACTGGTTTTTAGCACCCCAAAAAATGTAACCACAGAATTTGTATCTTCTCTTCTTCAACTTCATTTAATGCCTACTGTAGAGAGAATTTCTTTTCTCAGCCAGGTGTGTGGGTAAATGATCACTGGCTCTGTGATAAAGGCTCAGGTTTGGGTGGTGGGCTTTGAGGATGTTTCAGGTAGATTAGAAAGACCGCTTTGCATATCCCTACTTCCTAAAAAAGTTTCTGTGCTCCATGCAGAAATACCTGCTTCCTCTCATCATGGGAGGCAAAGAAGACAGGAAACAACTTCAGAGGATTGAGTCAAACATTTCTGAGATGAGTGGCAGTGTGACACAGACAGGTAAAGATTAATGACTCCATCAATTCACCCCTCAAAGCCTTTCTCCCTGTATCCTCCATTCTGCCAAGACCCCCACCCTTTTCTTTCCCTCCATCTCCACTTTATGTGGTGACTTCATTTATCTGCTCTGAGAATCTGTTCACATTTGCAAATGAAGCCGCCGTCATTTCGGTTTAATTTGAAATTGCTTGTTTACTGTCGGCGCGGCCTCAATTAATTATGTTTTTACGGAAAGGCTCCCAACCTCAGAATATTAATAAGGGGAATAAAATGACAGCCTTTCGGAGGGCTGTAAAGTTCATTTTTAATTTCTGCTTCTCTGATGTTTTCAGGGGCTTTTTTTTTGGTGTTTTCCCTCCACCTTCCATCTGAAAATCCGAGGAAGGGTCAGGAGAGTCTGTAATTACTGTGCCTTCCTGACCTTAGCCACCTTCTCTGTTATTGACTCTATAGGGTGTCTATTCATTACCCGATGCCCTAATGATGGTCTGGATTAGCTGTTACCTGTCACACCAATAGAGTTTTTAATTTTATTTTATTTTATCAGCTTGTTTACTGCCTGGAAGCTCTGGATAAAGTACCAAAGTAGAAAAAGTTCTTCTGCAGCTGGAGTTGGAGTCCAGCAGAAGTTCTTCAGTGTTTGCTGGGGTGTAGGAGGTGCATAGAGGGTGTTACCTTGAAATAAAAGCAGTAAAGTGCAAAGTATATTCAGTTGGTGGGATGAAAAAAGTATGATTTTCAGCAGTAGGTTAGTTAAAGGTGTTGAGGTTGAAGAAGCTAGTGGGTTGAGAACAGGAGGATACTAATTACACTTTTTAATGGAGGATGAGAAGAAAAGCATCTTTCATTTCTTATGGTACCCTAAAGTCAATCCTGAGACCAGCCTCTTCCCAGATTGGAGCTAGCCTCACTGTTTGCCTGTGTGAGGCCCAAGATAGATAAATGATACAAACATTGTGTAAGTTCAGGGAGATGTACAAATCATAAACCAATATAATTAGAAGGGAGAGGTTTTGGACGGATATACTGTGGGCTATAGACATCTATACAATGGAAAGATAAACTAGAAATACTGGAGGTTAGATGCAGTGCAGGTAGATTACCCATAGTGCAGATAAATCATATGGATTAAAGTGAGCAGGCGGGCATAGATAAATTAAATATAGTAGGAATAGAGGCATCTTTGTAGCTAGACAGCAGGAAGGATGTGTGTGAGTGCGTATACATGCATGTACTCTCCTGCTTTTTCCCCTCACAGTGACTCAGTTACAGACGACTTTAGCAGCTGTCCAGGAACTACTAATCCAGCAACAACAGAAAATCCAGGAGCTTACCCAAGAACTGGCTGCTTCTAAGGTACCCACTTCCAATTCTTCACCTTTAGAACTTCACCATCTTCTTTGGAACATGCATGCCTTCTTTTGTGGGTGCATGGAAAACACCTTATTGTGTTCACAGTCCAGCCTTCAGCTCAGTCATATCCCCAGCTAGTTTTTCTGCATCTGACTTGTCCATAGGCTGTCTGTTTAAAGCACTGGACGTTAATTGGGTACTCAGTGACATACATCTAACTTCTGAGAGGGCTTTGCTCTATAGCTTTGTAGCAGCTTGTGTGCGTGAGCCCTCAGACCTGTTCTCAGCTGTGTGTCTTCTGCATTGTATTTGAGATGAAATAATTGAATTGTGCTGTTAGTCCACCGCCTGAAAGAGGTAAAGGCCAGTTGTGCAGAGGTTTTGTGTGTAGTATGTAATTTTACATGTTTATACGTCTCCAGTACACTTGTACATTGTCAAAACAATGATTTAATCCTGTTCAGACAAGCACACGCTTGAATTACTGTATTTAAGTCACTAGTTCAGATCCAGGTCGGCTAACGGTTGAACATTCTTAGTGTTTGGTTTCTTCTTTCAATGATTTTGGTCATCTCAGTGTAACAGGTGGCCCCATCACAACCACATTAGTCACACACAGTGGCCCGTTCCCCATGACTTCTGACTTGATCCTGGCAATAAAACCATCAGTTCTGACTAGTTTGTGTTGTCACATGTGTAACTACAAGTAACCACTTTTAGCCAAAATTTATTTTCTTTCTGGCAATGAGAATTAGTGTTTTTCATCCCCAAAGTACTTTGCAGCCATTGGCCCAAGCATTCTATCAGCCAGAAAGTGTTGGTTACATGTGAGGTGGGATGGATTTGAACCAGTCATGTAGAGATGAAGTCTTCCTTTCACTCACAGACTTGTGATTATTCAGGGCCCAGTCACCTTGCAGTATTCTCTGTACAGGGAGAGACTTTTCTTTTTTACTGGGAAATCCCTTAGACAATGCTTACAGTTTTTTACCTATAGCATGAACAGTTGTCTTCTGCCCTTCCCTATACTTTAATCTCCTACAAACCCTTTGATGATGTGTAACTGGTGGGCCACAGCTGACTGTGTGGTGTGCACACTGTACAGTAGGAATCCCTCAGTGGCACAGCTGTAAACCCAACCATGAAAGCCAGTTTATGGTCACAACACTCTACTTCAATTTTCCTTGGGAACTGTGGCCTGTCAGTGGCCTGGAGCCAGTCCGGAAATTGGAAAACTGTTTTCAGGTCTTAAGTGTTAAGATTAAGACCACATGTTGAGCTTTAAGAAGGAAAAAGGGCATAAGAGTCTTGGTGGTTTAGAGAATCTTGAAGAAGTTTTTCCTCCCCCCTCTCTACCCCCTGCACTGAAATGGTAGCACACATTGTTATGATATCTAAACCTCATGTGTACAAAGAAAAACTTGGGCAACCCCACAAACCAAAGAATAAAAGCTGTGTTTTCTCAGCTGTAATGTAAGTTTTTATATCTGCTTTTCAAACTCCTACTGGCATGCTGTAAAAAATTAAAAAGAGGGACTTTAAGTAATTAAAAAAATGTACATAAAAATTCAAGGCTTGAATTTTCTACAACTGTTTTTTAAAGAGACTGGCTAAAAAGCCCCAGATGTCAGATTTTATTTCTAAATCCTAGGCATCTGGCACCATATGTGTTTTGGAAATTTGAGTCCTTTGCAGGCCAGTGAGTGGAAATCACTCCCTTGTTAATGTGCTGCTGTAGCTTTCAAGGTCTTGGAAAGCCAGAACAGTGGCTCCTGGATTCTTGCTGTCTGAGGGCTGGGAGTGTGAATCCCAAGGGAACGCATCTGTGTACATCACAGCTACTACAGATGGAGCCTCTCCCAGGCTCACTGGGTTCACAGCCCAGAAGTCACTCTGAGGAGTGCTGGCTGTGAAGGTGTTCAGGGTTACTCAGCACTGGCTGAAGTCTGTTTAAAGAATAAGCAGGAACAACCAGTTCTGGCTACATGTACCAGGAACTGCTGAGAAGGAGTTTTCTGTTATTCCAGCCCTGGCTTCCTTTGTCAGGGGATTTATTAGGAGTACCTCTGGAGTGATGCTCACAAATGGATTCATTCCTAATGGCTTTTAGCAGAAATTATTATGGGAGGTGCTAGATATGAGTGTTCTTTGATCCCGTACTCAGCCTATTGCGACATGAGTTGCTAGAGTGACAGGATGGGCTAACCTAGGCTATGATCTGTCTTTCAGAATGTTCCCCCCATTTCTCAACTTCCCAAAAGGGTTTAAAGAAGATTGCCAAAGTATTATCTGCAGCATGTTCTCCTCAGTTGTTACCCTACTCTAATTTCTGCCTCATATCCCATAGCCATTCTGATACAGTGCGACAGCAGCTGTACCAGGCTTCCATGAGTTACTTACCATCTTTCCCCACCAAATTGCATTCATTACCTTGAAATCTCCAAGAGACAGTGCCTGGTCCAACTGCTTCCTGGAGATACTATCTGGTAACTCAAGCATAGCTGTAATTCGTCAGAGCTAACAGGGAAAATTTTTGCAACTTTCAAGCACTAATGTATAGTTGTTGATCCATAATATTTGAATCTGTTGCTTCAGCTAAGAGCAGTCATAGGAAAGCGTAAAGGAGCGGATTCAGTGCAACTCCCACTGCCTTTCAGGATCCTAGTTCTAGCTGTTCTTCTCTAGAAATCATTCATTAGGTCAGTGTCAAATGATTTAGTTTACCTCTTTGTGTATTGTTCTCTGTCTGATATGTTGGTGGAAAACATCCTGTGTAGACCTAGCTTTGTCTGAACTCTCACAAGTGTTGGCCTCCTATTCGAAAAAGCAAGGTCCTCTTGAGATGCCTCAGCAGTGGTTGTGCATGGTATGTTGGACAAAAGATTAACAAGTCCCCCAGACAGACAGCAAATATTTGAGTAGTCTTAGTACCTTGAGACAATTATTATTTCTGATCATCGTAGGGACCCAGTCAGGTCCTTCTTTATTGTGGAAGTTGTTTTGCTCAGATCTGAGAGATTTTAAATGATAGAGCTTATGTATGTTATCCCCAGGGCTCAAGATTCCCAGATGGGAGGAGAGGAAGGATAACATTAAAAACGTGACATTTGTGAACTATCTCCCAGTTCATACTTTGATCTTTATGTCTTCTTTTTCATGTTCTAGGCCACAACTTCCACCAACTGGATTCTGGAGTCGCAGAATATTAATGAATTGAAATCTGAGATCTACTCATTAAAAGGCCTTCTCCTGAATCGGTATGGCTGGAATACGTGAGCAGATTATTGTGTCGGGAAAGGGTTGCTTTCTGGGATTCTCTCAGTCATGGAGAGAAAAGGCATTTCCAACAGGAACTAGCTCTGTATCCTGTTATTGCTATTTTAATAATATCACTTTGCACTCCACTATCACTTTCTGTTTGCAGGTCTCAAAATGCTTTTCAAACTTGCCTTAAATCACAGAGCGCTTTGGGTAGTTAGTAAGATTCTTCCTTTTTGTTTACAGTAGAGGAATTCTCTGCCATTCATCTCAGTCAGGATGCCTCTCACCTAGATTGACTGCATCTGCACCTGCATTTTGTTACAGAGGGAGTCACAGTTCAGCTGACCTGTTCATGGTTAGGGCATAACCAGAGTGATAAGACTCGCACCTCAGCAGAGCCTGTTTCTCTCAATTAGCTAACTAAGGTATAGACATCTTATAATATAGGAGATGGCTGAAATGAGGTGATATAAATCCCGGCCTATGAGACAGTGATAAGATCAGGGATCAGATCTCAGTTCTTGATGAAATTCTTTTTTTCCAGGTACATTACTTGAGAGTTTATCTAGCTTTCCAGCTATTGATCCTTTCACTCTGATATGGCTCCTTCTACACGTAACTAAATCTTCTCAAGTCATCTGCTTCCTAAGAGATGGACTTCGAACATTGGACTAGACATGTTCTGGACCTCAGCCTTTTAAATTCTTGCTACACCTCCCATTCCTCCCAGGAGTCATGAAAGCTTTGGAGGATTGAGGACATATATTAAGTTACTGTCTGTTAAGTTGGGTCATACTAGCATCACTGCTGGGGAGACAGCTTTACTGAACACCTCATCAGCAGTGGAAAGTTGCAGCTGGAGGATAAGTGTTTTTTGGAAAAAAGAAACCTTTTTGGGGGTTGTTTTTTAACAAAAAGGCAAATGTTTCTGCAGTGAGGAGGCAGCAGCAACACTGCAGCCAAGAAAGTCTCCAGACTGAACTTGTTGATTGCATTTATGATACTGGTTGAATAATGCAGACATTAGCTTATTGCACTCACAAGAGTTGGAGGTTAGATCAGCGGAGTTCTGCGATGGCTGGTGGTGACAGCAGGAAGAAGGAGGTGAGAGCAACTACTGTTCCTAGTTCAGTCTAAGAAAACGTAATGTGCTGTGTTTGAGTGCTCACTGTAGGAGAGCAGGCAGTTTTCACCTGCTCTGGTCTTGTCCGTGGCACTAGCCACCTCACCTGAGGGGCATGAGAACTCCCTGCCACACAGCATCCTCTCCAGAGCTTGAGCGGATACCTCTTCATACCTCCACTTTTCAGATACACAAGTAAGGATGCATGGGGAGTACTCGGTCAGACATGGTTTTTTGCTTTGCTCTTCATGACGGATGACTTTCTGAGGGCACCAGTGCTCCCTGCTGCACTTCTATTTGTCCTGCTTGATCCTTGGATTCTCCTGTTAGGGCTGGGCATTAGCCTGCCACTGTCAAATCCTTAAAGCCCACCTGGTAAGGACTTGAGGACAGAGCAGCCAGCTTTCTCAGCTGGTGCAGGCTAGTATGACTTCATTCAAGCCAGAGAAGCTGAACCAGTTTGTGGCAGCGAGGACCTGGCCCAAACATGTAAACTGCATGCTGGGACTAGGAGATAGGCTCTGGATTGTAACGAGCCAGCATGCAATAGCTATGTATCACAGTGGAGGTGAGAGCCAGGTGGTGAAATTCCTTGGCTCAGGCACAGTGACCTGATGTGTCTGACTTCTTGCTCTGGTGGGAATTTTCTTTACCAATTAATTAGTGATTGCTTTATAAAGGGACACTCATGTCTTTCCACAGGCAGCATTCCTGAGCGCTAGCATGGCCAAACCAGATCATTTTAGTACTTCAGATTGCCCAGCTGTGATATTTTCCTGCTGTGCAGGCTTGATTACTGGGTGCTTGTAAAGCACTTTGAGATTCTGGCTGAAGAAGTGAAGTGGCCTTAGTTTTGTTCATTTATGACAAAGGAGACTTGCAGTTTCAGTCCTGCTTTATATGGCTTCCCCAGTGCAAACACCATTCTCTCTAATGATAACCCCTCAGTGTTTTTAATAAAAGCCCCTTTCTCTCATTTTCTTCCCCTCTTCCCCTCCCCCAAGGAGGCAGTTCCCTCCCTCCCCTTCAGCTCCTAAGATCCCGTCATGGCAGATCCCAGTGAAGCCAAGCTCACCCTCCAACCCTGTTGTTGCCAATCATAATAGCAGCAGTGACATCTCACCTGTCAGCAATGAGTCTACCACCTCATCGCCAGTCAAGGAGAACCACAGCCCTGAGGGTTCAAAGGTCAGCTGCCATCTGCTGAGCACGGAGGAGGGCAACAAGGCAGTGATTGACGTCAAGAGCCAAGTGCGGATGGAGGTGCAGGGTGAGGAGGAGAAAAGGGAAACCAAAAGGAATGAAGAGGAGGAAGAGGACGATGAGGATGATGATGTTAGCCATGTGGATGAGGAGGAATGTCTGGGTGTCCAGACTGAGGACCGGCGAGGAGGGGATGGTCAAATTAATGAGCAAGTGGAAAAGCTACGAAGACCTGAGGGGGCCAGCAATGAGAATGAGATTGACTAAGGCACCCTGGCTGCTGCTGCTGCTGCTGTACATCTTCCCTAGCCTTCTGCACTGTCCCCGGTGCCTCTCTCATTTTGTGGAGAGAAGTGCCACCATCCCCTCTAGTGATTCTCACATGATTGACCTTCAGTAGGGTCATGATTGCCCAGTGAACAAGGTGGGCCCTGTTTCACCACAGGGCTTTGCAGTGTTGCAGTGGCATCTTCTCTCCCCTCCCAGACCCACCTTCTCCCCGTGAGCTGGGGTCACTGCCTAGGCTGGAAAACCAATCGCCTTACCATGCACCACAGCTACAGAATAAGTACTCTTACAAAAACACCGTCTCTCCTGAAACAGTCAGCCTCTTCCCTGCATCTTAGAGTCCTTCAATCCAATTCCAGAAACCAATCTGTCCTGAGCTCTCTGATTTCACAAACCTTTAATCCCTACATAAGGCCCAAACCAGGTCTGTTTCCCAAAATAACCCTTTGCTTTCTTTCTCAAACTACTTGATAGTCTGTTGCCAAAAAAAAAAAAAAAGAAAGAATGTTTTAACCCTGAATTCCTCACCAGATCTCAGTCTTGGCTCTTCCCAGCCTTATGTCAAGCCTCAAATTCCTTGAAACTACCTGGCATCTAAAAACACTAAATTTCTGTGGGGTCCAAAGAACACTATTTCCACCCCACATGCTTACACTCATCGAAGTGGCCTCTTGCTAGGGACTAAGTCCAGGTCATGGCCACAGTAAAATCCATGAGAACAGGTGGCTTTGTTACTGATTGCTCCCCCAGTAAAAGAAGGCTTTAAAAGAAGTTGACCCCACTCATCCCAATTATTACCCTTCCTCCTCCAAAGATAAGGAGCTCACATCAGTTTTTGACATCTTACATTTTATTTATAGCTGCCTCGAATGAATGAATGAGATGATATCAGATCCTGAAATAGCTGGTTAATTCTGAATTTTTGCAATGGTTCTTAGCCTGTTTTTCTCCTTAAATGAGGAGAAAACCCATCGTAAATGATCAGCTGAGACCTGCACCTACCCAGTGACAGGCACCTGCTTCAGCAAAGCAGTCTTTCCAGAAGAGAGAACAGCTCCAGCTCTGAGGTACACCACTGGCCCTTCTTGCCCAGTCCAGCCTTTCTCTGCCCCATTGGGGCTACACCCAAATTAAAACAGTGAATTTTGAAACTTCTCATTTGCAGCATTGTGTTCTCAGCTGGTAAAATGGTGGTGTCCAATTATATTATTCACTGCATCAGAGCCTCTTAGCAGAGCGATTCTTGTAACAACTGAGTCTCACTGTCCTCACCAAGCAAGTGTGCTCGTCTGTGTGATCATGTATAGATTTCAAATATAAAATACGATTGTATATAATTGTAATAAATATGAGTTACCACTATTTAACACCAGGCTGATACTGGATTACTGTGGCTCTTATTTTGGGGCGAAATATGCATGCAGGGTGGTAAAGGGAGGGAAAAGGGACTATTACAGAAGTTCAGTCCTTATAAGATCTGTTCTGAAGGATGTTTATGGTCGATTTTGTGACTGCTTCAGTACTACGTTGTATCAGCAGGAGGCGGTGTAGAGCATGGTGTAAGTGCACTGTAAGCTACGCTATAAATAGCTCGAGCACCACTGTACTGCTCGGGTGCCTCCGATGTCGCAGAGGGTGAGACGGGTGTATGTCCAGTGAGTCAAATGCAGCTATTCGGTTCCTTTCCTCCCAGCAGGAGGCTCTGCAGGGTGCAAAATACAGCACCCCGTTCCTTTCCGGCCCCGGCAGCAGGAGGTGCTGAAGGGAGTGTGTGAGATATCCCACGGCCCCTCAGCCTTATCGCCCAGCAGGGAATGCTGTGCTGTATCCCATGACCGGTCGAACCCGGCCATGTCAGTACAGAAGCCATTGAAAGAAATGGCGTGCAGCAAGTAATTTGTAGCTACTGCAGTCCCATCTTTGTTCAACAGAAGGATTTGGCTCCCTTCTGAAAAATGAGGGATTTACTTGATTCCTGAGTATTTGGGTGTCTGGTACACAGTGACATTTTCCTGCTCAGGGGGAGCGAAAGGGACCTTCATATTACTGTATTTAGACCTGCTGCTGAATGTGATGATTTCTCATTCCTTAAATGGACGAATATCTTCCCCAGGAGTGAGTGAGTGTGTGTGTGTCTCTCTCCCTCTCCCTCTCTCAGTCTCTCTCTCCACTGTTTAACGTTCACAAAGAACGTCACGTTTAGCTAAAACAGGGCAAATTTGAAAGCGTTTAAAAGGAAAGGCTTTTCTTAAGAGATGGCACTTTTCATTTCTCCAAGCCAAGAATCCTTGTGAAAAGAAAACACGACTGAACGCAGGGATGTGATGAAAAAGTATTGTCCTGCCTGTGTACGTTTTATATACATAGAAGGTTTTGAAAATAGAAAGTGCCTGGACAACAGCAGTTGGTGAAATGTGGAAAATATGTTGCTGAGGTATGTGCCTTGCAGAGTGACTTACGAGGTTTACAGTACAAGCATCCCTGCGGGTTCATTTTTCCCCCCTTTTCCTCCATGTTGCCAGTGTTCAATTCATTTACCTCAAGATTTCTGGTGCAGAGTAAAAGGCAGTTTTTTCAGCTGCCCTTTTCCCTCCCTTAGTTTTTGCTTCTTGCAACCTTTACCAATTCAATAGGTCACAGCTTCTCCTTTCACCACCCTGATGAATCCCAGAAAACTCCATCATAGCCGTTATTGCTCAGAAAATCCAACTCTGGGCCTCTGGCTGCTGATGGGGTGTTTGTATACTTTGTTGAAGAAATCCAACCCACCAGCCGAGAATTTGGAAGAACCTCAGACCTTCTTGCCAACAGGTATTGTTGTGAATCACGAGTTATATTCCTCTGTCTCGCATTCCTTGTCTTTCCAGCATGGCAACAGTTACAGGGCAAGTATTTTGGTCTTTGAGAACTGTGTACCTGACTCCTAACTTGTAATTTTTTTTTCTTATTTTTTTTTTGCTAGAAACAAACTTCTTAGATCACCTGTCGTGTGAAATGTTTAGCCTGCTTGGCCAGTAGGCACTGAGAATGGCATCATATTAGCTGAATGATGACCAGGTAGAGAACCTTTTTTCTGCAGAACAAGACAGCAGGAGCAGTTACCCACCGTCTGGCTTATTCAAGTACGCTGTTTGACTGTGTAATCAGTTTTGTTTTGTCACAGGAAGAAGAATAGCAACACCCCAGTTGGTGAGTTCAGTGGGTTTGTAACATGGTTTCTGTAGGTCCTTGATAGCATATAGGAAGCAGGTGAAGGGAGCTTCCTCTGAACAGTGTCACGGAGCACGTTTCAGAGAAACCCTGTGTGTGTGCCTGTGCTCGCTCTCCTAGGTGAAACGATACCAGGGTGGTACTTTCCAGTGATTTGAGGGTAGGAAAGCTCCCTTTTCAATAGCTGCAAGAGAAATGTGGGGAACTCAAAAACACGACAAAGTGGGAAAGAGTTGAGACAACTGTCTCCTGATGAACTTTGTCCAACCTTCCTCACCCCTGGATGTGACAAATGAGTCCTATGTGCATCTTCATCAGAAGCAGGAAGAATTTTTTTTAATTGTCTTTTGTGTGTTGGGAGTGTAACCTAACAGTGTTGAGGTTCAGAAGGAAGAGGATGGACTGCAGGATCCCTTGTGAACTTGCTGCTTTGCTGTGTGACACTTTGCAAAGCATTTTGCTTATAAGTGTGCCTCAGTTTCCACGTGTGGCGGTAGAAAGTGCTGGTTGGTACATACAGGGACGTCACAAAGACAATCTGCAGAGAAAGCCAACTTTGGGAACCAAGTTCCGTGCTAGGTCCTGCACCTTGCGCAAAAGCCCCAACCCCCATGACCTGCTGTGCCCTGGAGCGAGCGCCCAGCCCCCAGTGCTGCGGAGCGGGAGCAGCAGGCGGCTGGGCACAGCACCCAGCTGTAGCCGCTGTCCCCTGACGCCGGCCTGGCCTGCACAGCTGTGCCGGGAGCTGCACCGCCCCCAGCAGCAGCCTGCCGGTCGGTGAGCCAGCACGCCCTGCCTTGGAGGCAGGCGTTTTACATCTGGCCTTTGCTTGTTGCAACTCAGGTTCTTCTAGCAAGTAAGTGCTTTTTAATAACAATATTCTCTCATGATTTCGTCTTCAATAGAGCAGGGGAACTGGCTGCATTTCCGGTGGCTGCCTCACCCTGGTCTGGGGTTTGTTAGAGGGGTTGCCGGAAGGTCTGTCCTGGTGTGTACTGGTGGAAGGAAGCATGGTATATGCTGGGCTGCTGCCTGGGGCAGGGAGGGGGCTGTCAAAAAAAAACGATCTGTGTCTACTCCTTTTCTTTCATTTGCAGTGCCTGCTCCAGAAATGGAGGCTGCCTTTGCTTTTCCTTTGGCAGGGCAGTGTCATGCTTGGGGAAGACAAAGGCCAGACAGCAGGTCCAGAGTAGCTTTTTGTTGCAAACCTGTTGTGTTAAAGTCAAGGTCTCCATGGCTGACTAGACCCTCCACACCCAGCAGGTTGTGTTTCTCGAGGGCTCTGACAACACGAAGCTATGGAAGGTGCCTTCTGTGTGGTGGTGCTTTACGTTAAGCACAGATTGTATGTGGTGGTGACCCTGTGCACCAAAAAGTGCTGTTAAGCTTCAGCTGAAAGTCTTCAAGCCTGGACTTAACCTCTCATACCACTGGGTTGTGTGCAAGTGCGAAGCAGAAGAGGGGCTTAGGGGTTGAAAACATAAATAAAGGGATGCTGGGAGGTGAAACATAGGAAATTATTTACCTAAGGGCACAGGAGGACCTTCCAGCTTTCTTCGTTTTCCCTTTCATTGTCTTATCCCCAATCTATGCCGCTTCCTCAGGAGTCAGCCTCTGTAGGCACCTGTACAGCTGTGTCCACCTATTATGCTGAGGAAAGGCTGGTTTTTACCACTGTGTACGCTCTCAAAAAAAAAGAAATAAAGTTATGGAAAGGTATGAAAAGGTGAATTTCGGGGTATCAGGGAAGAGGGAAGATGGAGGGCAGGGCCCGGCTCGTCCAGTTGCTGTGCAGTAGAAGCTCTGAACTGCGCACTTGTAGATTGAGGGCCTGGCATGGTCTCTCCCAGCTCAGGGAAAAAAACAGTCCCATCCCCAAAAGGGAGCAAGCACTAACCTAATAAAGGCACCAGCTGGACGAAGGGAAAACCAGCTCTTTGGGAAAAAAAAAACAACCAACCTCCTTTCATTAGAAAAATAATATATTTCATCCAAATAAGGTAAAAATATTTGAAATGGGGCAGAAGTGAGCACTAGGCAGCATCTGTCAGGCCCTTTCTGAAAAGGGGAAGATTATTAAACTCAATTACAATTTATTTTTGTAAAGTGTCTTTCAGATGAAAAATCTCCCCAAATGCTTTGCAAGGACTGCGCAGGGGTTACTTACAGTATGGAGCATCTTAGAACACCCCTGTTTTCCCACCAAGCCCTTCTTTTCTGCATCTGCTGAAGGATTTAACCCTTCAGGATTTTCTTTTTTTCTTCTGTATTTGTGCAAATAATGAGAGATGTTTTATGGTACTGGCTGCAAGAACATGCCTGAGGAGGAGTGTGGGGGGATTTGACATGGGGTTTTTTTGTTTTGTTTTAGGTAAAATACTGGCTTTTCTTTAGGACTGTGTCTCCTGAGTGAGAAGGTGCTTGGCTGGATAGGGCTGATTCAGAGCACCTAGAAGTACAACTGGCTTGTTTGTGGCCTATTTTTCTTTTTGTGTCTGTCATTTTGCCAGCCTGCTTGTCTGTCTCTCAGTCACTTTGTCTGCTTGGCATGTCTGTTTTGTACAGCATCCGTGTTGGTTTTTCAGTTTTCCGTCGTGCCTGCCTGTCTCCTACTGCCTAATGCTCTTTGCTTTTTCTTTCTAACACTTCAGAAACAGACTGCTTCCAACGTTACCCCTCTGCTTCCATGAGCTAGTACTGAGGTTTTATCTGTGTGGAGCTAGAGTAACACCTTTTTACAATTTATTTCTTTAACTGGTTTAATTAAACCAGAGCAAATTCTTGGCTGGACATTCTTCGTCTCTTTGAACAGATGTGCTTTACTTAAGCAGTTTCAGCTGGTACGTGCTTGCACAAAAGACTCTGTGCTAAATTGCTGCACCTTTCCTATGTCGATGAACTATTCTTTGCTTCCTGCCCTCTTACGGTATCAACAGTACGTTTCATCCCTGCACACCTATTTACCTGCTTACTTGTCTGTTTTTGTGGCAGTGCATTGCTGTACAGTAATACCACAGAATCCCAGACTGGTTTGTGTTGGAAGGGACCTCAAAGCCCCTCTAGTCCCACCCCCTGCCACGCGCAGGGACACCCCCCCACCAGCCCAGGGTGCCCAAAGCCCCATCCAGCCTGGCCTTGGGCACTGCCAGGGATCCAGGGGCAGCCACAGCTTCTCGGGGCACCCTGTGCCAGGGCCTCAGCACCCTCCCAGGGAAGGATTTCTTCCTGACATCTAATCTAAGTCTCCTCTCCTTCAGTTGAAACCCATTCCCCTTCCCTGTCACTGCACTCCCTGATAAACAGCCCCTCGCCCGCTTTCCTGTAGGCCCTTCAGGTACTGGAAGGTGCCCTAAGGTCTCCCCGGAGCTTTTGCTTCTCCAGGCTGAACAACCCCAACTCTCTCAGCCTGTCTCCATAGCAGAGATGTTCCAGCCCATGGCCTCATCTGGACTTGCTCCAACAGCTCCATGTCTTTCTTATGTTGGGGACAACACAATATGAACGCTTCTACTGCAGCAACCAGCAAGTTTTGGGTGTGAAATGGAGGTTGGGGCTCCCTCTTACTTCACAGTTTCTTCTGTTCCTCAGAATGAGCTCGGTGCAGCCTGGTGTTTTGACTGAAACTGGAACATCACACTATTGCATCTGTTTCTTACCTTTTTTCTCCAACTCTAAAAACCGCAGGCAGAGTCAGAGTCTGCTCACTTGTGTAGAGCAGGACAGCGTCGTGAGTGCTGCTGGCGGCGGGTGTCCCCTCAGTAGTTCTGCAGAGGGGATGTGGAGGGGCTGCAGCTGCCTCAGCTGTGAGGAACCACCTCTGTGCAGGGGGCTGCGTTACCGGCCTTGGTGAGGGCACAGGCAGGTAGATGCGGTGCTGCTTCCAGCCCCAGGCCAGAGCCGGTTCCCTCCCATCTTGTGGGCACAGCCGAGACCTGACTTGCAGAGTTAGTGCCTGGTAGCTGAACGAGCGAGCTCGCGTCCCTGTGAGGGCTCCCTAACTGGCCTTGGCCACAGAGCGAATGGCTTTGTTTTATCCTCTTAATCGTTTGGGACTGTAGAGCTCTAACGTTTAGGTAGAGCTTGGCTGTGGCCGGGATCACAGGAGGGTCCTAGGGGCTGCTGGTGACAGCAGGGGCTCCGGGCAGATGCTGTTGGTAGCTGGCTTCCCATCTAGAGCACAAGGCAGCACTCTGCCCTGTGGGAAGGGGGCAGGGAAAGGCTCAGTCTGCCTGTCAGATAAATCTTTGGCTGTTTACTTAAATCCTCAGTGTTTCTTCATTTGTTTGTTTAAGAGTTTCCCTGCCAAAAAAGAGCAAAAGGAAGGAGGGAAGCTGCCTCTATTGGCCACCCCTCCTCAGCCAGGATGGGTCTGGGGCACTTCAGGGGCAAGAGCGGGACTAAGGGGCAGAGCACCCTGCCTCCCCCAGGTAAGATGAAGGGATCTGCTTCTGGAGGGGCCATGTTCTATCTTCTGGGCAAATGCCTTGGCCCTTGTAGGAGAGGATGTATGTTAGGGACCCCAGTGAGCTCTCTGCTTGCCAGGGCTGGCATGAAGAACTTGTCATCCCTCCTAACACCAGCTGTACCCACAAATGCTGTTCAGTGCCGTTCCCCCCTGCTTGCCCTTGCCCCTTTGGTAGGATTGTTGCCTTCAGAGTTAGGTGTTGTCAGCTTTCAGGTACTGGTGAAGTTTGATCAAGACAGCAGGGAGAGACTGAAAAAGCAGGAGCTTCCTGCCTGAATGCTGGATTTCCACATAATAGTGTCTGCCACAGAGAGACTCAAAAGCATCTTGCCTATCCTTACTATTCTACAGGTACCCATGAAATGTACCAGTTATAGTAAGTATCATACATGCAACTCCTTCACGTACTGGTGTGTGCTTTCACCGAAACTGGCATACTTTCCTTGTTCCCCACATAACTACTAGGCAAACCTGTGTGTTTTCCTGTAGCTATGCACGTGCAAGTCTTGTGTACAGATATATTTGTGCATACTCTCACTCTTTCCAAGTTTGGTCATATTAAACGAAGTTCTGCCTTAGGTTGTAGTGAAAGACAAAATTTATTTATTCATTTGTGTGTGTATGTATGGGGAAACTCCAAAAACATTCCCAGCAATCTACATGCATTTTTGTTTGGAATAGGTACAAACTGCTCATTGACTTTCAGAGAAGTCTTTGAGGTTCATGTTCCCCTTGAAGATGATGTGAGATTTTATTGTCATGTTCGAAAGCTTCAGTCTTCTATGCAGACTGCATGCAGATTGGGGGGAGGGGGATATTTGGTTATAACTCCTCTTCCTTTTCCTCAAGAGCTGCTGCTTTAAAAGGGCTTCCCATGGTCAAAAAAGGGCACCTGCAGGTTTGTGAACATGATGTTGTGCCTGTGAACAACAGCGCAGAAAAGCAAATGCAAAACGGAGCTGTGACACGAGCAGTCGATGCAGCCTGTACGTACCACGTAGCAGGGTTGTTAGTTCAGAGCCTTACTTCTTGGAAAGGGCTTGTGCAGAACTGTGAAGGAAATTTTAGAGGTCAAGTGAAGGTCTTAGCTTTAAACATTGGGTCCACACTCTCTCATTCACTTCTGTGTCATAATACTTCTCTGTTGCTTTGTGTTATTACACTCACTGCTCAGTGAAAATATTTTTTCCAGCAGGTCTCAAGGCATTTATTATCTATTAGCTAGTTGGTCTCTGTTAAGGGCTGGTTTCTATCTTAGCTCCTGTACCTGAGCAACATGGACAGTACCAAAAGCTGGCTTAATTAATTTCTTCCGCTGTACCAGTAAGCATCAGAATTCTGAATTTCCTTCTGTCTGAAGGTGTAGGAGGCATCGTGCTACTGGAGTAAATGTCCTCCCAGAGTCAGACATGCTTTACTGCATTCTGTACTCAGCTGAGCAAGCTGTGAGGAGTATTTCGCTGGGTACGTGCACCGGCTCTGCACACCTCATGGTGTGGCTCGGAGACGATCGCTGGCCGCCCTACACCCACTGCTCTGCATTCTGCTCTTCACAGCTCCCTGTGAGATCGCTGCTAGACTGAAGGGGAGTTAAGTTTGGAGCTGCTAAGAGCTTGTAAGAAAGAGCCCTGGCTATTAAATGAATGCTTACCACAGTATAAAAACTCTTCCTTGGAGGTCTGGGACATAAGGAGAGGTGTAACCCCAAGTATTAATTTTCTAGTAATCCCTAAAATTTCCTAGACTGTGAGAAGCACTTGGATGAATAGCGATGATTGTCTTTCTGAGCCACCGTGATGGCCATTACCTTCATTTTTAGCCACCACTGATAGTCTGCTGTCTTTATTTCTGGCCCTAATGGCTCCAGCAAGGACAGGTCTCCATGTGCTAAGGCTGGACTAAGCATGTTTGGTTAATGACATCTAAAAACCAAGACAACTGGAAGCCACATCAGGACCATCTGGTCTCCCGTTCTGTGTCCTGTAATACCTTGCATGCTGCTTGTTTCTGTTTGAGGCAATTGAACTTTTGCTGCCTCTATGGGTTTCAAGTCTTGAATTGTTTGGAAAGGGGAAAGTAGTGTTCCCCTCTTGGAGTTTTCTGTTCGGGCTGGCGCCAAGGGATACGCCCGCTGTGGGCACCTCTGTTGGTGGGCACTGCAGAAGACCTGGCAGTGTGCCGCAAAGTTGGTATCCAGTGTCTTATGTAAAACAGGCAGTGTAGTTTTGTGGTGTGTGTGGGACTGTAGGGTCCTGCACTCAAACCTGCTGTCACAGGGGCACGCTCAATAGACTCGAATTACAACAGCAGGAGCAACTGCCCAGTTTTTGTCCTGACGGTAGAACAAGCAGCCTCGCTTGGCGCCCACTGCTTTCCCTGGCGCCCCAGTCGCAGGGGCTGGACGCCGAGCTGCAGTGTCACCAGTTGCGAGGGCTTGGAACGAATGCAACAGCGAGGCTTTGGTTTGTTCAACTTGCAGCTTCTCCCATGACTTAAGTCATTCTTTTAGAAAGTGCAGTCAGAGTTCCACAGAGAGCAGGCAAGTTCCAGCAGGAGCTTCCAAGCAGTGAGTCGTGTCGTTCACGTCCCCTGTCCCTCCTGGAAACACAGCCACGTAAATATCCCACGTGCAGTGGGCAGAGCTCCAGTGAGAGCAAACCTCTGTGCTCCAAGGTCGGATTAGGACAGTGTTCAGATAATGACATCTGAAAACAGGATGGCTGGGAGCTGCAGCAGCGCAACGAGGGGGGCTTTGAAAGAGAGAGGAGTCTAATCCTCTCTGCTAATAAGGAGGCAGCTGCTGCCAGTGCATCAGGCTTGGCAAGCGCTGCTTTGCTGCTCCTGGCATCTCTGATGGGTGGCAGAGAGGCGCAAAGACCCAGCTGCTTTGAGACGGTAGGGGAAGAGCCACACAGGAGGGGTTTTGTTTGTGTTCTTTGGGTAAAACAAGAGCTTTGGGATTCCTCTGCCCGCATCCGCAACAGCACTTTGTCAGGGCAGGCAGCAGAGCAGTGTGTCACGCCAGGCCTAGGCACTGCAGAGGCTGTGAGCGAGGCTGAGCCGATGGAGACACAGACGCCCAAGCACCTGCTGTTGGTGCACAACCCGCTGCCTTTCCAGGGTGGGTTTTTTTTATCAGGAAGGCAGCTGGATGCGTGCCGGGCTGTGTGCGGGCTTTGTGCCTC
>VWZZ01000677.1:92212-141156 GCA_013399095.1 Psophia crepitans
AAAAAAAAAAAAAGAAAAAGAGAAAAAAAAATTGCACACAATTAACCATATCTATGGGCTACCCAGAAGGCAGATGACCCCCCTCATCCCCCCCGCATTGGTGGTTTCTCTTTTGTTCTATATATAGTAATAACCTTTACAGGAAAAAATACTGTACACTTTTTTTTTTTTGCCTTTCCCTTTGAAACATTATCTGAACATTCTGTCCCCACATTTACACAGCCGAGCGGCTTGTTTATAAATCAGACCTGATCTGCACCAGTTCCTTAGAGAAATAATTTAAAAAAAAACAACAAAACAAACCACAAAAACCAAAACAAAACCACCTAAACTTCTTGAGGCCTTTAGCTGTTGAGGGTGGAAACCAGTTATGGGGATCCCTTGGAGCTGAAGCGCTCATGGAGCTGGGGGGAGGGGGAGCCTGCATGATGTTAGAAAAAAATAATTAGTTGGGTGGGTTTTTTTTAAAAAAAAAAAAAAGAAAAAAAAAAAAAAGGACAAACTTAAGACACAAGGAACCTTTTGTTAGGCTGGTATAGTTACAAACTGGCACTGAAATAACTAGTCAGAGTTAATTCACACGGCTAGTCCTTCTGGAGCCCAGGTGTAGGCAGACAAGCACCCCCACCCCCAGACTCAGGAGAGGATATGGGGGGTCAAATGCCTGTTGGAGTCCGGGGAGTATCCTGTAGTGTGTGTTCCCAGACTGGGCTAAGGAAAGAGAGCAGGGAAGAGCCCAAGCTCCTGCAGGTGGCAGGTCTCAACACAGTGTAGTTGCATTTGCTGATGCAGTGCCCAAGCTGTTATCCCTACCTGTCAGAAGTTACCAGCATGGACTCAGAAGTGCATTAATACTTGGCTGGACTACATCCTGGCCTCAGCGATCCCCCCACCATCCTCGAGGTCTCTGTGCTCTGCAGGTTGCAGCAGCCTCATGTTTTGTAGCTGCAAAAACTGTGACTGTGACAATAGCTACACAGGTGCTGCTGAACGGCATTGTCCCCCCTCCCCACCCCAGTGCTGAGCCAGAGAGACCTCCCCCCCTGCCCAGTCCGAGCAGGACATCCCACAGCAGGATCCCGAATGTTTGCCTGCCTTCTTCTCCCTCTTCAGTGGTGCCACAAATCACCAGAGATCCGTATCGGTCTGTGCAGACAGACTTGCCCATCCCCAGCGAAAGGCTGGGGATGAGGGCTTGGGGACTGGGGACATACCTGTCCTTGTACGACTGCTTGGGTCAGAGAGCAAGGAGTATTTTCAAGGCTGCGTTAATGGCTAGGACGCTCCTCTGTGAGCACGGTGCTCCCTGTGCTGCACCGTGGGACAGAGTATCAGCTCACAACCTCCTGAGATGGGGATACTGAAGCACCACAAAAACGCCTCACCCTCAACAGAGGAAGCACCTGGGGGTTGGGATGAGATGGAACTGGATGGGAGATTAACTCCAGTCCTCCAGTGTGACAGAGCCTTTAACTGCCCGCTGTGTTCTTCCCAAGTTACTTCAGCTAAATCCCTACCAGCAGATCAGCAGGGATGAGGAGAGGTGTCCTACAGAGAAAGTGTAGACTGAGAAAGTTTTACAATATAAATAGCATTCAAAATTATTATCATTAATAGTAAAAAGGATCTGGAAGAACAGAGGAGTGTCCCATTCCCACCCCTGCTCATTCATTAATGCGTCCTCATTTATGTGACAATAAATACCCACTCCCACCCTTGCTGTCTGATGCCATTCATTTAATGCTGGAGAAAGAAGGGGGGAGGGGTGGAGAGAGAGAGAGAGTGCGCACCCCTCGCCCCCTCCTTCCCACTGGCAAAAGCTGAGCTAGTTGTCTTTGTGACACCAATTCCTTGAATTTTATATATGTGTGTGTGTGTACATTATATATATAGAGAGAGACACACACACAAATATATACTTCTAAAATTCATTACCTGTTGTTCCCACCCACCCCCCTCCAAGAAGTGGAGATTATTATTAATATCGTACAACTGAAAACATGGAAAAATAAAACCCAGAAAGAAAAATGGGGGGATAGAGCCCCGCCCATAACAAAGGGTCCCCAGATGGGCACAGGCCCCACGCACCATGCAGGGAGCAAGGAAAAGCAGCTGGTACCCTCAAGGTTCATGTCCGTCTGAAAGGGTATTTCTTGCTGCATCCTGCCCCCGTGTTCTGTGATCTGCAGAATGAAGTGATGCAGCACCAGTCCTGCTGCGAACCTGTTTCTCTTACGGGGCTTGTGGAGGAGCATGGGTTTCCTTCCTTCCTCTCTCTCTCTCTCTCTCTCTTTCTCTCTCTCGTGTGTGTGGCACGGAGTTTGTTTTTCACTTGCCATCCCAATCTTTGTTCTTGCCTCATATGGGGTCCTTTTAGTAATTCTGTGTTAAGAGCAAAACCAAACCACTGCCGCTGTTGTCTCTAAGATTAAGGAGAAGCTGCTGGAGCAACGGTAGAGGCTGGGGCAGCAGCTGGAGCTGGAGCAGGAGTTGGGGCTGGAGTAAGGGCTGGCTCGCCCTGTGGCCTGGAAGCATCACCATGGTCTGTGGAAGAAGCAGCCTCCTCTGGTTCTCCATCTTCTTTAGTGGCCAGGCCCTCGGGGTCAGGCAGAGATTCTTCAGAATCTGTGTTCAGGTCTTCCTCTTCATCATCATCCTCATCGTCATCATCATCATCCTCCTCTTCATCATCCTCCTCTTCTTCATTCATCTCCTCCTCATCATCCTCTTCATCCTCTTGGGAAGAGTCATCCTCGTCCTCCACATCACCAGAGCCAGATGCCGCCGCCCCCCTCTCCTGAGGTGCGGTCCCAGCTCTGCTCGGTGATGGACCTTCAGTGACTTCTGACTGCTTCTTGCTGAGGTCCAGGGAATCATTGAGGCCCACACCCGCCGCGTTCTGCAGGAAGAAGAGGGAGCTGTTGTTGTCAGTGCTGAGGTTGAGGGAACTGTCCAGGTTGATGGAAGAGTTCTGGATGTCATACTCGAGAGTGGAGTGGGCAAGGCCCTCAGGGCCGGGAGAGATGGCTGGAAGCTCCCCTCGCTCCTGCTTCTCATGTTTGCGCTTGTGCGAGTCCATCTGTGACATGCCCACCACTGTGTGTTTGCAGCCAGGGTAGGTGCAGTGGAAGTGGGAGCACTTGAGTTTGTACTTGCAGTCAGGCACCTCGCAGTCCACGCTTGAGCTGAACTGGCAGAAGCCAGCAGCGCTGATGACGTCCTGCTTGCCATGGTGCTTACGGTGGGCTGTCACCTTAGTGCTGTCAGTGCAGCGGAAGCCGCAACGCAGACAGTGGAAGTGTGTGCTATTGCCAGAGAACTGACAGTCTGGGAAGTTGCAACTCAATGAAGACTTGAAGCGTTTGAAATCATCCAAAACCAGGTTGTCAACACGATCGTGATGCTGGGCGTGCTTATACATGTGGGTACGGCCACAGAACTTGTAGCCACAATTCTCTCGCGTGCAGTGGTAGTGGGTCACCTTGAGAGAGAATTGGCAGCTGGAGTCCTTGCAGTCCTCGTAGAGGTCATAGCGCCGAAATCCCTCCAGCATCATCCCTTCATCCAGCATCTTGCGTGAGGATGCAGTCTTGCGGCGCTTCCCAAATGGGGACATGTCCTCAATAATCCAGAAACGCTTTTTGGCCCCCGAGGCAGTTGGCATAGTGATGGTATTCCCTGAGGAGAAAAAGCAAAGACTGGTGTTGCTGACAGCCGGGCATCTCTTCACCTCCTAACCATCCTGGCAAGCTCTGTGTTTGCCAAGACACGATACTGCAACTGTTCCCACCCAGCAGCGCATCCCTCAAGCTCTAGGTAAGCCTCAGCAATGGGATCGTGGGCTGGCTGACGCCTGCTGGACGTGGCTTCCTCAGTTTTCAGCAAATCCCACCTTGCCTCTAATTGCTGCTCTTGTATATTGATGTTGCCCAATTGCTAACTGTTGCTTCTCTGTTTTGCTATTCTTACCGTTTCTCCTGCTGCTTAGTTAATCTCTAATTCTATTTTCCTCAAATCAGACTTTAATACAGAGGAGCCGGCTTGTTCCAGTCCAAGGACTGAGGTGTTTTACTGTAGTTCACTGGGGCCGAAGTGGTGAAAGAGTTTAAGCATGCTAAAAACTGCTCCGTGTGTACTGACTGTTTGCCCCATCCAGGCTCCTGTAATACACTGCAATTGCCAAGGACAGGCAGGAAGTAAAGGAAGATCCCATGCGTGATTAAAACTGCAAGGGGGTGAATTTATAGAAATAGGATGGACTTTGGCCAGGAGACTGCAACATCCCTCACTGTAATGAGCCTACATATTACGATGAGTGCACTTAGAAAGACAGATGGACAGATGTTCAATGGGGCTAATTCTCATCATCACTAGCCAGTGGACTCTGAGAGAGAATACCAGTTCTACAGCTTTCCCTTGGGTCTCAAAAATCACATGATGCCCCTAGTAAATAAAGAGCCTTCATCTATCTTCCACTTTCATTCACAGGGCCAGCGTAACTGGCTAGTGCTCACGTCCCCTAGGATCAAGCTGACATCAAGGACTCGACCTCATTATATCTATTAACTTTTTTTCCTTCTGCTTGCTATTTCCAGAACCAAACCACAATCTCCAGTATCAACATGCAGCACAGACAAGGGTGGAGGCAAGAATTTCTCACCAGGTGCAGAACTGTGAGTGTAATTGGGAATTATAGCTTGCAACTGAAACATACTTTTTTTTTTTTTCTCCTCCCCCCCCCCTTCATGCTGAAACTGCCATCCTCTTAAAAAGAGGCATGATTTGTGACATGCTGTGCCTGGGGCCTGAGAATCCAGAGCAACTTGCATCCTTGTCTAGGAGACTGAAGAAACAGTCATCTGTTTGACTGTTGTAGAGTTTTATTTTTTTTCCTGGCTGATAAGCAGGTATTAAAGTGATGAATGCTGGTTTTGCCATCTCTGGCCCTTCCAATGACAGCCCTTTAAGAGAAGGTGGAGATCACTGAAGGAGGCCTCCAACAGTTAAACTGGCACTGAAGTCAGTGGCAGCAAGCTAATCTCCGCATCGTTCACAGGCCTGGGCCATACAGATTGCAGGATAAGCGAAGAACAAGAGTTTCCCACACCCATTTGTTACAAGGGACTTTTGCTCAGACTACAAATCAGGACACCAGGTTGGGGCAGCCATGGTAAGCCCATCTTGGCGACATGGAGCTGGTGGAAACTGCATGTTAAGGCTAATTTAACCAGCTACCAGTGAGAGAATAACTTTCTGTCACTGTAGATTTTAAATCAGCGAGCTCTTAGCTATAGAATCTGTGACCAATTACTCTCTGCTCCCCCCCAAACATCTGGTATTATAAAATCTTATTCTCCGCTTCCAGGCGACTGGTGGAAGGGCATCATTGCCTGGACAAATCGCTGCTATCCAAATCTACTCCTTACTCCTTTTAAAAAAAATTACAGCCAAACTATCAAGTCTTTTATCATTCGTGTAAATGCTCATCTTGCCGGCCTTCAGGCAGGAACATGGGATAAACCATCTTAAGGGAAAGACTCTGGATTTTAAATTTGGGAAACAAGTAGGATTTGAATTTTACCTGTTTTAAACTCAATGTATGTGCTCAGCTTTTACAACAGTTCAAACAGATGTGCTTAGAACTTTGGTTAAACCAATCTTGTTTTCTCATACAGGCAACGTTTCCGAGCAAGGATAGGAAACACTCGCCTCCTTCAGCGAGCAGACAACGGTGCAGTCCCTAGCACCCAACTGAAGATGTAATCCCAATGGTAAGTGCATGCCACAAGCCTCTCTTTTCAGCTGCTAATAATGTAAATGTTCATGAAACTATACAAAAGCAAAAAGAAAAGAAACTTAAAAATATGTAATTAGAGGAAAGCACAGCACAAGGTCAGGATGCTTCAGGTTGCATGTAAATCAGTTAAAAAAAAAAGAAAGGCAAAAATATAGTTTCTAATGAAATTTTGTTCATTGGAACACACTCCTCCAGACAAGGCAAGGAGCCTTCTCCTGCCAAGTCCCATGAGAAGAAGCTGTAAACTTCCAAGTGGAGTTGGTCCTCCAGCCGTACTCCCAACCATTTACCTGGGATTTGCACATTGCTACAACTGGCAGGAAGAATGACTGGGACATTTGGAGGCTGCTAGAATCCTCTTAAGTGTCAACTTTAAGCACAAATATGCCTTTAATTAACTAGAAAAGAGATGAGAGTTGGGAAAAGAAGCCAAAACCAAGACACACCCTAAAAAACATTCCCAGCTGGAATGAGAATCTCCAGACTGAAACGTCTCTGATCTCAGTCACACATGGGAAACAAGGCAGCTTAAAACTAAAAATCTAGATGTATTTTCTGCAGCTGTTAAGAGCAGATGTAAATAACAGTGAGTGTGAGAAACAGCCTGAGCTGTCTGATGATGTCATCGTAGTGACACTGACTGTACTTCACTCTGTTACTGGTGCTGCAGAAAGCAGCTCTGAATTTTATGGCTTCATCTAGGAATAGGAAGCAGTGAAGCTTACAGTTCCCAAAAACATGGGAATTGAGTAGCTTGTCAGACATCTACCTGCCGAGGTGTGCGCAGCAGACTATGGTAGGCACTGGGTTGGGTGGCCTGGAAGAGCTAAACAAGAATTCCAAGTCCATTAGTGCTACATGAGCCAAAGTTTGCTTTGTGGCCACCCTGCTGATATCAAAAGGCTGAATGTGCATTTTAACTAGGGATTTTGTTAGATTTTTCTCAAAGTTTGGAATTGGTGGAAATTGCTCTTGGGTATCCAAATGGCTTTAATGATTTGCCATGGTTTTGGTTACCCTCAGCTGTGGGTGCTGTGTCAGCAGACAAAAGGAGTAGGCGTGGACACGCCCTTGGATAAAGTTAAACGAGACAGTGTGACGTATACTTTTCTACTGACCCAAAGGTGCAGAGAAAAAAACGTGGCCAGGGTGAGTGGGGAAGGAGATGGGCACAGGACACTAAGAGAGAAAGCAAAGGAGTGTTACCTGCTGCATCCTGAACTAAGGGAACGTCACTTTTTACTGGAGTTGGAGTGGCAATGATGGGCGAAAACCCAGTGGTGCTGGCGGCAGGCATGACAATGCCTCTGCTGGATCCAAGAGTGGCACTGAGCAGAGAGTATGAGAGACAAGATGGAGAGAAAAGATAGGGGAGGGTGGGAAGGGGAGACCTAAGCAGGGCTTGTGAGAAAGATGGAGGCAGAGATGGTGGTTGAGGTTGTGGTGCATTGTGGGTAGCATCATCGGCAGCAGCAGTAGCAGTAGAAGGAACCAGGCAGCCTGGAGAATGTGGAGAGAAAAAAAAGCAGAAAAAAAAAGGAAAACAAAAAAATAAAAACAAAACAACAACAACAAAAAAAGAAAAGAAAAAAACTGAAATGAGAACCCAAGAGCAGAAGCAATATGATGAAAATGGAAAATACATTCACAAATGTATGAAACAGAACCGTAACAGAGAAGAAACAGAAGGTGAAAACCGACGGCATCAGGAAGAGGAGGGTTGTCTCTGCAGAAGGTAAGGTGGCTTTAGTGGCAAGGGGGAAGAGACACAGGGCTTTCACACAGGAACTCCTGCTCCTTTGGTGCTCATTCACCTAAATGGTGCCAGCTTGTACCAACTAATAGCTGTAAGGGTGGCCTTACACTTTGGGCGGGTGGAGTTGCTCGCTGCCTGGCGAGCCGTGGGGGGCCACTGCCTAGGAAATGTGACTCGGGCCAGCCCGTACTGACACAGGAGCGAGTGCTAGGAACCACTGTCCCACCAAACTCTCTGGAGGAGCTTTAATGTAATGGGGCAACCACTGCCATGACCCAGCAGTGCTCATACAACGTGTAGTTAGATGTGCTGTGTGATAACCTTCATCTAACTGGTGCGGGAAAGAAAAGTAAGAAAATGTGTATGAAATTAAAGCACTCAGTGAGGTAGCCTATCTAGAATGTACCACTTAACCCTGGGAAGGACAGCTAAGAGATCCTTGGATCACCACTAGATGATAACAGAATTCATAAAAGATATCTGACAACTGAAAAGATAACCCTGTAATCCAGGGCAGTGGAGATGGCCACATATTATCGTCCTGGCAAACAATGGCGGAAAGTTAATTCCAAAAAGAGGGGAGGATGGAGGTTTCCTCTGTGCAAGACTGCACAAAGTGGAACAAGATCTTTTGCATGAGGAAGGGAGCTCAGTGAGCTGCTTTTATGTGTTGATTTCTGAAGATGTGGTAGGTTTTTTCCCCCCTATGTACACAGTATTTGCTGCTGCACAGTGTTTCTGTACCTCAGCAGCATAGGAAAGTGCCTGACTTCAGATGCTGCACAAAGAAATACAAAACAGTATCAGAGGAAATGCCAAGTACAGAACAGGCCCACAACTTTTTTTAAAAAAAACTTGTTTTTAAAATCAATCCAACTCCAAGACACAGGATAACACCTCTCTTCAGGGGAGGGGGAAAAAAAAAAATGCTGTTAGTCCATGGATGCTGGAGGTGCACATTTTGATGGATCTCTTCTCACAAATGATGGAGGGAGCTAGGGTTAGTACGCGGCACTGTTGTGAAGCTGGTACAGTTTGTATTTTAAGGTGCAGTTGTCCTTTGGCCTTTCATGAGTTTTATCTCCCAAGAGAGCAGACAACTACTGATCCATTTCACACACCCCCTTCTCTCTTACCTGCTGATGTACTTTCATTGCCCACTGGAGTGCTGGAGCAGCTGCGGTCCATATTGGAAGATTCAGAGGAGATACCCCCAGGGCTACAGCCAGTGTAGTCCATGTACTCATCTGTTTCAGTGTCCATTATGCTCGGGGGTCCCTGAAAGGAAGCTGGGGTTCCTGATGAGGCTGGGCTGGGTGCCATGCTGCCAACCTGGGGGAGATTTTCATTTCTTGGAGTGTGGCCAATAACCTGCAGCAAGAAAACAGGATGGGGACTTTCGCACTGAAGGCAAGATACCAAGGCCAAAAACCATCTGTCTGCAACGTGCATTTCTCTCTGCCACGGTTCATGAGGGATAGCTGGAACATGCTCGTGAGTGGAACCCATGACACCGTGGCTGAGAGCGTCAGTCTTCCTTCACTGGGAGCCCTAAACTTGGCACGTGTATCCTGGTATGTGAATTGTGATGCACTCAGAGGCTGCGAGTGTTAATCTTGGCACCAGTATCCTGGTGTGTGGATTCTGATACATTCAAAACCAGGAGGTGTTAATCTTGGCATTACTACCTTACTGTGTAGGTCCTGGAAATACGACTATGGAGATGACTGTCCTAGCGCCTTCATGCTGAGACATCGCAATGGGGGAACACAGCCCCAAACCAGCGACGCCTGCGTATGCTCCGTTCACATGCAGCTGTCATGGCCTGGCCTGGCGTGGTCTTCTCTGGATAGTCACATGGGTAGGTACCCAGAAGCAAAGTACGTCCAAACACACCACTAAGTGCCTACTGAGCACTAAGGAATGGGTAAAAATGGAGTTAGAACGTGTAAATTGAGAAAGGCAGTGGCAGGGCAGCAGTCTGGTTAGCTTTGCCACACACCCTGTGGTTTCATCCTTATTGTGTTGTTTGCTGGGCTGCTCCGTGGGCTAAGCACAACAGTGGAGCTGGACTTGCACCATGTGCTCCCAGGATTGCTCAGGCCACGATTACCACTTCTCCACTGCTGACTAAGACAGGATCACCAGTGAAAGGAGAGGAGGTCACAACTAGTATTTTCTGCTCAGCATGTACTAAAATTCTTAAGGCTAGACTCAGCATGTACTAGAAGAGTAGTGAAGATGAATCTATTTGTTAAATCTCTCCTAAGTTTCATTCTTGTACCTAAGCTTTTCATGTTCAGAGCAAAAGCTACCAGAGTAACACCAGTTCCTTGGCATCTGTGAACTCCTTAAATCCACAGCAGTAGACTTGAACGTTAACTTACGGACAGTACCTAGTAACTAACAGGGACCTCCCATTCCCGTGTTGTGGAATAAAAGGGAGATTCCCATCTTGCTTCTACAGACAACTCCTTTTGTTTTCACCAGAATATGTCCTTAGGGTCAGATCAGTCACAGGCTTTTAAATAAAGCTAGCTTGTTTCATCTCCTGAGTCAATGGAATTTAAAGCAGAACAAGCAGGAGGTTGCAGGACTGCTGTCATGCTGAGCAGCAGCTCAGTGCTGCAGCTGAAACTCTTCAATTTATTCATAAAACACACAAACCTACTCTGCCGGTTGTTCTCAGTGATGTGTTAGAAAAGAAGCAACTGCATCGCTTTGCTGCTTCCTGAGAGAGGACAAGGTGTGCCCCAAACTAACTCCAAATCAATAAGGAAGAGAAATTTTGAGACTGGTATTTCTCCCATGCTAGGTGGAAGCAGCAAATAATTCTTTACGGGCAACAGGAAATGTTTGCTTTAACCAGCACATTCAGTTCTTCCACATCCTAAGCACTTTAATTGTAATAAGCCAAGTGGTGTATATTGAGAGAGCAGGGAGGGAGCACAAGTTGTAAATATGCGTGTTTTAGTAATATCCTTCTCTGTTTTTTCTCTATTATTCACAAGGAAGAGCTGTTTACACTAGTGCTTTGATGTCTGTGCTTCATCATCTTTCCTCTTATGGAGAAGCCCAACCAAGTAAAGCTAACTTGGGTGAACTCGCACATCCCAGCTGCATCCCCCAGTGCAGACATTCGTCCTTAAGAGTTTGGCTACGAGCATGTTGGCCCTGAAGCAGTGCTGTGGCGAGCAACCAAGGGACCAGCTCTACGTTAAATAACCAATGAGTCACCTGAGTAGGAACACGATCAAAGTTCTTCCCCAGCATCCTTCTCATGTGCTTTCTGGCGTGGGATGTCATTTGGTGCTTGAGCAGGAAGGAGAACTGGCAGCCCTCTCGAATGCAGTGGAAGTGGCTGTTCACCTGGTTGTATTTGCAACCTACAAATACAAAACCATTGTATATAGTGCATGAAAGGTACCGAGAGGGAAAGAGACTCTAGGGAACGTGATCTGGAGGCGGGACAAGGCTGCTGCCACATGGATTTCTGGTGGATTCAAGATTATCAATGGTCACAGGTTCTTTAAGAACAGTCCTGAATGAAAAAAAAACATGATCTTTTGCCTGCTGAGCAACTGCAAGAGAGGATTACAGTGTACATAGATTTCAGAAGTGAGCCTGAGCTGCAGACTAGTCCCATCCCACCTTGGTTTTTTATAAACAAGGGATCATTACCATTACATCTAGTAGTGCCTAATGCTCTCCAGTCTTAGCTAGTGCCTTTTCCTTTACAAAGAGAATAAAACCAGAATATTTAGCTGTATCATGTAAGTTACAATTGAAAATACACACTCATAATTAGATTAGAAATGAAAAGTTCTTTTTCTCTTTTTTACTTTAACTGTGCTCTCAGAAAAGCAGTCTCAAAAGCTCTGTCTCTGGACAGCGTATGCTCTCTGGTCAGGTAGAAATGAGCCAGGAAGTGTTGATTGCCACTCCAAATTTGTTGTGTAATAGGGGCAGCTACTAAACAACAAGTAATTTATACAGGTTCTGGCTAACAGCTCTTGACACGTTTTGCTCCTCGTGGATGGTGCCATGCATGCTGGGAGTGTGTGTGTGTATCTCGTTAACAGACAATCCTAAACAGCTACATTCTATAGCTGATAGATAATGGCTTGCAGCAGTTAAAACACAGCTATATCAATAATCAAATTCTGTCTGTTTTCCATCATCCCTGTAGGTACAGACCTACAGCCAGGCTCAGCTTTACTCGTCTATCACCTAGATACGATGGGTGTCATCACCTTTACTTAACAGGTGTGTATGTATTTTTCACCTCTCCCTCCCCACCCATACATGTATGTATTTATATATGCAAAAAACATACATGTAGAAAAATCTATCGCGTGTGTGTTTGTTCAAAAGCATTAAGGCAGGCCAGTGCTTTCTGCACCTGCTGTATATACATACGCAAGATAAAAAGCACAAGATACACAGAGAAGTAGCCATGCATTCATTTACATGTTGGTATAACCATACACAGCTACACAAAGGCATCCAGCCGCACCATCCCATCATGCTGCCAGTACCTACATAGGCAAACGCAGAGTGCTGGCAAAACATGTTTATTGCACGGCAAGCCCAACCTACAGGCATACATCCATACTGCTGGATGCATGTACCCCATCACTCCCCAAAATAAACACTGCTGACACATGCACAGCCTGTAGATGCCTCGCTGCCAAACAGCTCCTGAATCACCCAGCCCATCTTTAGCTCGCAGATAGTGTTTTATGTGAATGCCAAGTTTATGTTTGTTTAGGTATTGCACTCCCCCACAGCCCCACCTCACCTGCCCTCCCCATCACGCTGTGCTGTTCTTTGGGCTGGAGAACAAACAGTGCTGGCGGGACTGAAACAGTATCAGCAAAGGGCAGGTGAAGGCTCGCCTGTTGCTAGGGCATCCGTTTAGGCTGCGTGTCATATATCATTGTCCTGCTTTGTCTAGCCCCTGCTATCACCTGAAACACCTAAAGTTGTGTAAATAACAGCAACCGCTGAATCCACTGACATGTGTAAATGAGACCGAGGTAAGTACTGGCTGTGGTGTGTTGACGCTCATTACCCTGGTTACTGCAAACAAGCTACCATTTGGGTATAAATTCTGGATGTACCCAAAGCTGAAAAGTAAAGTTTGGTTCTGGTTATTGTGGCTGTTTCCCTGCAATGTGAGAGAACAGCATTTGGGAGCGTTATTCTGAACCCTATTTGTGTCAGCCTTTGTTCCAGCCAGGAGCGACAGGCAGGACTGGGTCTGTGATACTGTTAAGCCAAAGCACAGCTAGAAGGGGTAAGTGAATCCTAGGCAGCTCAGGATGGAATCCCTAAGGATTTCCCCCACCCCCCAGTTCAGAGTCCTGGATTTCAGCTCTAGCTGCCTCCCTGGGAATGCATTCTACTTTCTGTTGTCATGCATTTGTTTTACCAGCTTTACACTAGAGGCACTTAGATTTAGCAACTACCGCAGCGCTGCTAATAATTTTGGCAAGTGGGCAAGCCACAGCCTGAGGCTGTGCCACAGCTCGGGTGTTTCCATAGGCCGTGCTGTGGTGAGAGGCTGGCACAAGGGAAACACAGCACTGTATTCCCTGCTGCTCACAAGTGGATGTGGAGAATGGTTTTGGAGGAGATGGGAGTAGTTTACTGAATGCCCTTCTCCATACCCTTTGGCTTTCAGTGTGCCGCACGGGCTAAAAACCAAAAGTTTCATTTGGAGCTGCCTGGAATCAAACAACCAACTTCCTTGACACAGGAAGACCTCCACACAAGGCACTCATCAGAACAGGCATTTCCCCTATGCTTTTTTACTCATAAGAGCACCCTTAAACTCCACCCAAGACAAGCAGTAGGCCCAAAAGACTACAAAGTACAAAAAGAACCCAAACAAAAAGGCCTTGACAATTAGATAAAAAGGAAAAGCAAAGGGGAAGCTGTATCTCCAAATGCATATAATCCTCTATGTTACAGTTTCCATCCATTTAACTCAGGTCTGTTTGGTCTGCTGCTACTCAGGCAGACCAGGAACTTTCTGTTTTGTTCCATTTCTTGTTTAGTGATTTAATGACCAATATATCTTAGGCCTAACTCGCAGACAAACCACACGAGAAAGGTGACAAGGGGAAGCAGAAGAAAACTCACCTAGTCTGCCACACTCCTCTCGCTTGGTAAAATACTTGAAGCCATTGGCTGCCCTTCTCTCTGCCTTCTCGTGCTTTTTCACGTGCCAGGGCAGCTTGGTGGTGATGTTAGTCACAAAGTAGCAGCCGGGACGAAGACAGTGGTAATGCCCTCGCATCCTGAATTCACAGTGCTGGAGAGGAGCAAACAGGCAGGTTGCTTTAAGCAGATCTGAAATAAACACACCCTACCTGCTGTCCCTCTGAGGCGTGCGGAGAGGCCTGAACTGATACTCCAGATCACGGCCGTTTTATCTTCCACAAGCCACAGTGCAAACTTGGACCCTGTCATGTGTTTTGTATTGCTGTCATGTATTCTGTATTGCACTATTCTATGTTGAAATACCCCAAACCTAACTCATGGCTTTCCCTGGTATTCTTTAGAGCTCTTTGGATCATTCTAGTTGCTTTGTCCACTTCACTCGAGTCAAAGAAACACAAAATCTGTGTGATGTTCAATTTGCTAGAAACCAAACATTTTGCTAGACGACGTAGTTAAGACCCTTCCATGGTTCTGTTGTTAGACCAGGAATAAAACACTCAGCAACACTTCTTTTTTTTAGGTAGTCTACTTGCTCTTTCCCATTCTTCTCCCACACACACCCCTGAGCTAGAACAGTGCTGCTGAATCGCTCTTACCTGGTTCGGACAGAGACACTGCAGCGAATAGTAAGCAAACTGGTCTCGCACATTCACCAAATTATTGTTGGGGTTGATGTGGTCCAGGCAGTGGGATTCTGCTTTGCCAGAGGTTTTGCACACATACTTGCAGTTCCCAAAGAGACAGTGGAAGTGGAATTTGTTGGCGTACTTGCAGTCCGTTGCCAGGCAGGGATCACTGGAATACATCCAAAACCCAATCATCACCTTACACTCATTTCTCACATTTGTTTGCCAAAATTTAATTCAAGGGGAGCCCAGCTGAAATCTCTGTTCTAAACATGGCCTACAGATTTCCCATAGCCACCTTCCTCTTTAGTAGAATTGATGCTGGCAACACTACCTACTGCAATTCCACCAAGCTAGTGCACTTTCTTGATTAAGATTATTAAAATACAGCAATGCATGGTGGGTTCTGTAGTCTTTGAGGGCCACACTTTCAATTTGAATCTCTCTTCAGCTCTGGATAGATGCTGTTTCTCCCTTTCTGCCTGTACATACCTCAACGGATTCAGGTAAATTTTTCCCAGCTCCACTTTGTGTAACTGAAAGGAAACTCTTGGGCATGCACACTGCAAGATGCCAGGACTTCCCCTGATTAGACAAAATCAGCAGTGACCTGTTTAATCAGCTAAATGGTTCTGTACCTTACTCCCCCCACCCATTCCGTGGACTTCTGGCTGCGCAGGCAGAGGTCAGATGGGAGGCAGCTGAACATTGATCTCCTGGATGCCAAGCACTGCACCCAGTGATACTTACTCAGATACGTGAAACAGAATTAATACACTACTTTGAAAGCAGACAAATGACTGTCAATATACAACCCAGAGACTGATACTCCACCAGCTGCAGTAACTAAGCTGTAATGCCTGATCTGGATGCCTGTCCCCTCCTCTAAACTACCTACCTTCTGCATCTGTTTCTGTCTACGCAACAGAAATAACAAACACCATCATCACAGCAACACTGTGAAACTTCTTTAATATTTTAAAAGAAGGTTATGTTACCTTCTGCCAGACAGCTCCACACTGAATTACTTTGTAAACTAACACTACAAAACCAGAGGCACAGAATTTAAGGAGACTCATTACACTTGCACAGAAGTTCAGCCAGGACAGCAAAACTTTGACAAATCTGAAGTGAGAGAATCGCTCCCTATTCTTGAGCTCCTGGTAAGACAGAGACCAAGCACTTGTGCTCCCTTCACTATCTGACCCGTAGTTGTTTTCACTGCAAAAAAACCCACACAATCAAAAACTCTATTCTAGTGCGTTCCAGAGAGCATTCCCAGGAACGGGCCACAGCACTTCCTGGGGAGAAATCCAGCAAGCTTCCTTTTCAAAAAATCCGTAAGCACCTACCCTTAGTTCCTTCCATGTACTTCGCTGCAGTAACACCTCACCTTTGCATGACCGAGCACTCAGTTGCTCACTGATTTTTGCTCCGCTACAGAAACTCATGGCAAGTCTCGGACTTGCAGCAAGATCTGGAGGAGGGCTAGTCAGGCATCATGCTGAAAACTTTAGAGATGCTATCATTCCTCTGTAGCCTGCAGGGTCAAAAATACTACAAAGGTGCATGTATTTCTCATGTATTCATGAGGTAGAAAAAATGCTTCAGTGATATGTTAGCAAGTTTATTTCTCCTCAAAACTCATACTTAAAAGTGCTTTCAGATGTACCTAAAAAACCTTATTTTTTTTTCCTAGGATAACTGAAGGTATTTTCTAAACTTTATAGAAGTAGCTTTCTGTGAGGTAACGCCCAGAGTACTTTCTAGACAGGTGGTCTCTCAGTGGGTGAATATAGATGTGGTACCACAGCTGTCAGGAGCAGTAAAGAAGGGATTGCAAGGCTGCAGCGGACACAAGGAAGCAAGCGGCATTTACAACTTACTTCTCCTGGAACTGTAGAAATCCAGGTTTGACCTGAGGCTTGGCGTTCTCCAGGGAAGTCGTTGCCAAGGGTGAAGTTGCCAGGTTAGGCACTGACGCTGGGATCTGAGGCATCTGGGGTATGGTTGAAGCCAGCTGCTTCCAAGCTAGCAGTGTGGGGGCAGAGGGCACAGTAGCTGGACTTGGAGTGGGCACGTCAAGGGCAGGAGCACTTGCCATGGTGACAGCAGTAGCAGATGGTGATGAAGGGGCCAGTGAAGCCTTATTCTCAGTAGTAGTTGAGAAGGGAGACTCGGAGTTACTTTTCACAGTTCCACCCTCAGTTCGGAAGTGAAAACTGCAAAAAAACAGTGTGATTCAGACATAAATTCTTGACCATTGCATATAACTTGATGAAACACCAACAGGAATGTTGCAGGAGTCTGCAAACAAATTAGCTGAGGTTAAATACTAGAAGTGGCTCTGCAAATGTTGTGGAAAGATTCAGGGGCCTCCTAGTCTGTGAAGAGAAGGGAATTCATTAAGAGGGGTGCAGACAGAAAGGTGCAGTAACGTGCTGAAATTGGAGACATGCAAGAATTGCTGCAGTCACTAAGATCGATGTCCCTGTGAGGGTGCTTTCCATCGCTGTTGTGAGAAGCCAGTAGTTTGTAGTAGTGAACCACAGGGAACTACCCAACACCAGGAACCAACTGCTAACAGACTGTTCCATCTGAACATTTGCAAAATCTCCTTCCCGTTAAACCCCTTCAGAATCAGTCGTGTGCCCAGCTGCTGAAGGCCTTACTCATTCTTTACTCGGGCAAATCTTCCATTGCCTTTAAAAGGAATTTGGCGTGGTTTTGAACTGCAGATTGTGCTCTGTAGCAATCTGCATCAGGGAAAATTTCCAGTGTCCCACTGTTTCTTTGCTAGCCCTCTCACCGTCACAGTGGGAGCATACCTTAAATTCATTCTTCACCCCAGAGTTATTTAGAGTTCTGAGCGTGCTGTACAGCCTGTGTAATATAGGCCTTATTATCTACGCTACAGCCCCGGCTACCGCACTGTGGGCTGTCTGCTGCTTTCCAAAATGATGTGAAATGACAAAGAGTTTCCAATATAGAACGCAGCAAGGTGAGGAGGAGGTTGCTGTTGGGCTGGACAGTTTGACAGTGTCATTTCAAGATCCTTATCCACATGATGTGAAACTCTTAAACAAAACCGTATCAACTGAGGGCTAGGGAAAACTTGTTAAAAGAGATTTGTCACGACAAGACAAAGACCAGTAAAATGCTTTCTACACTCCAGTGATGGGGAGCTGTCTACTCTAGAAGTTGTCTGTATCGTGTGACAATGGTTGGGTTTGGTTTACAGGATCCTCTCCCTTCCGTATTTTCTTATTTCTTTGTATGTGTGCTGTGAGAAATACGGGTCTCCTTGAAATATGGGTCAAGATGGCTACGGAAAAACACAAATGTCCAATTCTCAGCCTTGCCAATACCATGAGACACACCTCTTTTTCACAAGCTGAGTGCATTTACTGTGAAACATAATAGAGAGGACATAGTGTGATGCAAAAATTTTAGCTGAGCATGTTTGCACAGAAAGCATGTGGATGCCCAAATCGCTGCCCTGAGGACTGCCCACGTTCCTGCTCTTGAACAGAGTTACTCAGTAAGGTCCTTCTCGTCCTGCAGTGTGTGTGTTGTAGAGTTTTCTTTAGGTTTCCCAAGACTCGTGCTCTCTCACTTACTTGGCATGCTTGATGGCTCCATCCAGGGTGCTGAAGAGGGCACCGCACTCCTCCACGACACAATGGAAATGCACCTTATGGAGAAAGTCGCACTGTGCATCACAGAAATCCTTGGTACCAAACCTGGCCAAAGCAGACAAGCAGGCATCTTATGCAAGGCCCCAGGAGAGAAGCCGTGTTAGAACAGACATATTTGCTTTGTTTTTAAACCTTTCTGTTTTCTAACATCACTGTCCCTGCTGCACAAACAGCACTGCTGGCATCGTTGCTTGATTATTGCCTGTTCTACAGATCTGAACATACAGAACAAGAACCTAATGTCTCTCCAATTGAACTTGGCCGAGAAACTCCCACTCACTTGTAGTGAATACAGAACTATTCTGAAACAAAAGATGAAAATCATTAGTGTTCCTGTGTACCCAACCCAAGGCTCTGAGGAACGATCAAAGGTGAGTAAACGAAGGGAAATCCAGACCAAGGGAACGGTGCTGAATCATTACGGGTCTTTTTTCCCCCTGTTTCAGCCTCCTGGGAATAACAAAAGGGAAGAAACAACAGTGGTTCAAGGGAATCTAGATCCAGAATCTACCTGCCCCCCACCTTCAAACACCAGGGTATTACACAGGTGGGAGAGACTAAGTATCACCTGTATAACTATCAGGCTAGTATGTGTAAATACTGAAAAGCACAATCCCTAAGTGCAGAAGAAACGATGCTGCGATGCAAAAACCAGAGCAAAAGCCATCATCTAAGATACGCCTCTTGTCATCGTGGAGAGAACAGTCAAGAGGGTAAAAACAACTAAGCAGAGTTTCACTGCTCATCCACTGCTGAGATTCTCTGGACTTAATAAGAAGGGCACAAATACATGTGATTTCAGGGAACTCCAGAATCACAGGGAATCAAGAAATCAAGTTAAAAAAAAACGGCAGGAAGGATTTGAAACTTAACAGGGGAATCTTGCATAATTAAGATACACCAAACTACAATTGCTCTGATGAGCAGGAAAGCGAGAAACAAACAGCAGCCTGTGCGGTCCCAGGAGGGACCTCTTCACAAATTGAGGGTAAAGGGAAAAGAAAAGAAACTTGTACTGGTAAGGGAGGGTCAGTGGATATAGAATAGAGAATGCAGTTAGTTAAGGCTTCAAGGGAGAAGATGAAGGAAACTAAAGGTGTCGTAAGAGATAAAAAGCAAAGTTACTGCAAGGTAAAGGGGTTGTTTTATCAGGGACAAGAGGCGTCCTACTTAGAAAGGAGGTCCAATAAAAATGGGAGGTGATGAGTCAAAAACGGCTGCCTTCTAAAATGTCCTTTGGACAGCAAAACTAAAGACAAAGCAGACAATTAGGGATAAAATGAAGACCTTCCAGAGGAGCAGATAAAGCGAGTGGTTGGAAAATATAAATATGCACAAATCAGCCAGTCTGGATGATGTATGTCCTGAAGTGCAATGGAAATTAACTCACAAACTGATTGCATTACTGTTTGCTATTTTTTAAGCCATAGAGAAGAGGAAGGTGCTAGGATATTGAAGAATAAAAAAAAAGTAAAAATCTAGGTACTGATCCTTTCATGGAAAAAAAAGACAAGTGATCTTTGGCAATTATCCTACCTCTAGCCTTAACTTCTCCTTCCAGTAAAGTAATGGAACAAATATTAAGAGGGAGGAGAAAATCATTAAACATCTAGAGGATAAAGGAACCATGAGCAATAAACAGCATCAGGATTATAAAGAATAAATCTTGCCAGACAAATTTAATTGCTTTTTTTGATAGAATTACAAAATTAGTGGATGAAGGGATGCAATATATTTGGATTTTAGTAAAGCATTCTGATACAGTCTTGCATATGCTTAGAATTAATTCAAATTGGCCTCGATGTGAATGCTACCTCGTGGATTGAAAACTGGCTGAAGGACCGTAAACAAAGGCTAATGACAAACAGCAACATATCGAGCTGGGAGGAAGTATCTTGTGAATACTGTGAGGACGACTGTGAGGTCTGAGCTTATTTAACATCTTCATTAGTAATCCAGGAGAAGGAGTAAACAGCGTGTTAATGAAATTCACAGAAGATACTAAACTGGGAGGAGTTGGCAACACCAGTGCAAGAGGAGAAAAATAACACAAAGACGCCTTGCAAGACAAGGGAGAAGGTTCAGAATATGAGAGTCGTATTTGGAAACGTACAGCTAATACATCTGGGAGTGGGGGGTGTGTTTTTATACATCGGGGACTTGTGAGGGTAACATTAAAAGCAATCCTGTCTAACAGTGGATGGTAAACATGATTCCTACACATTATGCAGTATAGACGCAAACAAGGTAGCAAAATTGTGAGCTGTGTATACAGGGGCAGGAAGCTTGTTATATCTGGCGTAGTGAGGTACAGGAGTGGCAGCCCAGTTCTGCACCCATTCAGGGAACAGCAAGAATGGCAACAGCAACATGATCAGCAGGCTGAAGGGACTAATTTACAAAGTCAGATTAAAGGAAATAAATAAGCTTGGTTAAATGGTATGCTAAAAGTCTGTGACTATCTGAAGGGGGTGAACTCCAATTGCAGAGAGGAATTATCTGCTGTGGTTCAAGGGGATATAACCAGGAGAACTGCAACAAAATTACAAAAAGGGAAATTCAGGCAGCATACCATGAAAAAAATTGTGACAGTGAAACATATTAGGTGGTAGAACAACGCTCCCAGAGACAAGAAAACAGCCCCGCTGCTTGGCAGAATTAAAACTAGGCTGGACAAAATGCAAATGGACTGCAGGGAAGGACCTCACACTGGGCAGGGGCAGATGGACTAGAAGACTTTCTAGTCTTCTCCATTGAAACCTGTGATTTACAAAGTGTCCACCGGCATCTGTAGGCAACGACCTGTGTCAGAGCACAAACCCACAGGTGTCTGCCCGAGTGTACCTGTGTACACTCAAAGCACGTGTCTGTCTGGGCATGTATGTGCATGTGTGTGCGTGGGTGCGTTCTGTATCTGTTCCATTTCCCTTTCAAGCCTCGTCTACAAGGAAAACAGCAGAAATCATCCCAGTTCCCATACCCCTTACACTCCTTATTTCTTTTGGTGGCCTGCTCCTGTGATCAGAGGAAATGCCACGGCAAGCGCTTAAGGCTTCTGTGATCTGTGTGTAATAACTAAACATGGTCCTACAGCAGTTCAGAGCTAAGAGAAAGCTGCAGTGGGTCCCCTGGACTTGCAGGCTGGGGATATAAAGAGGAGCCTAAGATGAAGTCTAGGCTAATATGTCGTACTACGTGGAGATCTGGGCTTGTTGTTGGCTCTCGAGATCCCTTCGTAAATTCTACGTGAATAGATATTTCTTACAAGACATTAACACCTACTGCAGCCAGCCAGGACTGAGGTCTAAATCCACTCCAGAAGGTCATCAGTGTATCACAGAATTAGGCCTTTAAATTCAACAGAACTCTGCATTCAAGTGTGAGCTAACGAGCCAGACATTGATTATCCCTTTCCTCTATTCCCAGTTTCACGCTCCTTACCGGCGCAGGTACATCTTCCACGGCTCAGAGAGCTTCTCCTGGACAAGTGCCTTCACTGCCTTGCCCAAGTACTGTGTTGGCTCTCCAGCCCCAGCCTGGCTGCCATCTCCTTCTGTCTTAATGTTCAGCAGGTTGCCGAGGCTGGCACTGGTCTTGGACATCTGGAACAAGAACACAGACACTGCATCAAGCCCCGCATGCGGCCGTGGACATTGCCAGTCTGGAAACCCTCAAGACTGTCCCACAGAAAGCTTAATTCAAAAATTAAGAGAGAAGACAAGAAGTCTGCACAGGCTGCCTCAACTGCAGCAGCAAAACTTACTAACACCTCACTACTCCACATCCTCCACCCAGCTATCACAAAGCACTCAGGTGCCCACCTACATGGCTCTTGTGTAACGTAATGAAGCGTGTCTATTTCTTATGGGGGGAAACTGAGGTGAAGAGAGACATACCTTGAGTGTGGAAAAGGTGTGCAAGCTTAAACATTAATAACCCTATACAACCCCTACAAAATGCTGGTCTCTTAGTACAGAGCTAGTGACAGAATCGGTAAGCTCTAGTTTACTTAGAATCATCAGGGATGTGTCCTTCTTTAAACTATCAAATATGTTTAGGGGTGGAAGGGGGGAAATTTCCTTCAACTGGAGAAAAATTCCAGCTCCTGGAAAATTCTAACTAACTTCAATAAAGAAAAGCCATCACTTTCTGTGCTAAATAGACATCTCCACAAAGCAGGACTTGGGACTTAGAGTTGGCCTTGTGTGAAAGGCTTCAAAGAGATTCTACAGAGAAAAGGTTTAGAGGTCCAAGCATATGATGTGCAGGACAGAATAAAGAAGTTACTCGAGTGCTTAGACAGAAAATTTTCTTTCGGAATAAATGCACAATTTCCCAGGCCCTTTCTTGCTTTGTTGTGCTCCCAGTTACCTCCAGTATAGAATCACAGACTGGTTTGCGTTGGAAAGGACTTAAAGATGCTCTAGTTCCAGGCCCCTGCCATGGGCAGGGACACCCTCCATTAGACTACTAACAACAGTGAAATTCACAGCATGAATAAAATGCAGGATTAGGCCCAATACTTGCATTATAAACTCCACCCACTTGAGGATCTTGAAGCCCTTTATAAATATCAGTTAATTAAGCCTGACAGCCCCCCTAAATAAACTGCAATACGCTACAGGAACCCTGGCTATTTGAGGCTCTCTTAATGCCCCCTGAAGGTAAAGCCCCTGCTGCTGTGTGGAGACCGCAGCTCTTTATGGCTGCAGTCAGAAATTCAGGTCGTTTTTTTCCATTGGTGTTTGCTGGGCATTCAGTTTCTGTAAAGGGTTCTTTTTCCAACACAAATAATGAAGGATTCCTCCACGAACAGAAATTGCATGTAGCAAGAGGAAGACGCAAGCATGATGTGTTCCTGAGCGCACTGTGCTTGATTCTGCAGTCCTTCGTTACGGAATAGGCTCCTTCAAACCAGTGGGCTCTATTATTTGTGGGTTTATGTCACTCGTTAATCCCATTGCTTCTTTAAAAAAGGAACAAACCTGAAGAACTCGTATTGTGTACCTGGGCTACACTTAATTTGTGCAACATAAAGAATCTTATGCAGGGCTGTATGCAAATAAAGGCTTATTTCTAAGCATATGCTTAAATCTCATATTCTCCCCTAGATTTTCAAGTGAAGTATCTATTGAAACGTATTTCCCTGAACTGGGGCCTTCAGAATGACTCAGGACCCCAGACAGCAGACTTACTCACTAGAGAAAGAGCTGCGTATTTAGAATCACTAAAGGGACAATACACAGGAATGAAAAAGAAATAAAGTTTGAAAGGGAACATCAAAAACCCACTGTAACAGAGAGCCAATGGAGGAGAAAAGTGGCATAAGGATAAACACAAAAATTAAACAACACAGAGAAAAAAAAGAGTGATGAAATAAGAGAGAAAGGAGGCGAGAGATTACTAGGCAAAGTCACTTTGCCCTCTCTGGAGGGTTATATGGCCTTGATGCATATAACGCCCAAAGCCAAGGGGATGGCAATAGTTATGCCCGTAAAACCTATCACACAGTAGAATATTAAAGCATGGCTCAAAGGCTGCCCTGATCTCTACTGCAGTTGTATACAACAGCAAAATTAATCTCGGTACAGTAGAATTTATCATGTGAAAGGGAAATATATATTTGAGATGATGTATAATTTAAGGAAAAAGTACAGAAAAAGAAACCGTGCATTATCTAAAATAAATATTATAGAACGTGGTAAAGGGGGCTCTGTTAGACACCATTACTCACACCAGAAAGACAGAAATTGATGATTTGGGCTAAAAACTTCTAATTTTTTCTTCTCTTTCATAAAAACAAATGATTCTCCTCCCCCTCCTCCAATGAAAGAAGATTTTTTTAAGTAAATAAACAAAATGAGGAACTATAAAAAGAGAGCGAGAGAGAAGTTGCCAGGTTCTGGAAATAAAAAATAAAAATAAAAAAAAAAAGAAAATCTTTCGGAGCCCTCCTCTGTCTAGAAAGGATGAAAAAAAAAAAAAAAAGGTGTCAGAGGCTGCAATATATTTCTTCAGCCAGTTCATTAAATTAATTCGTAAGCAGTGGCTCTGAAATTATACCCGATGAAAAATGGTCTCAAAATTTAAATGGTACAAACTCATCTTATTAGAGGCAAAACATTAAAAAACAAACGCATCTCTTCCCCCCCTCCCCGCCATCGCAGCTTTAATTTCTCTTGGTGGGGGGAATGAAAGGCGTTTGATGGATGGCTCTTACCTTATTCATAAGCGAGGATAAAAGAGATGAATTTGCCGAGACTGTGTGGCCATTTGATTCATTACTGGAACACACAAACCAACAGGGTTTAGTTAAGATGTGCACAGGGACTGTGAGCACTGAGATTAATCCTTCTGCCTTCAAGCTGCCTCACTCCTCACCTGCTACATCCGGAGGAAGAGAATGATGCCCACCCTCCCTTGGGCAGGCCAAACTCCTCTACTTGTGATAGTCAAGATGAACCCACCTTACTCCTTCATCCGTTACAACTTTCAGAAATATGTCACAAAACTAGGGGGGATGCTGACGGAAGACTCGTACTGCCAGGGACACAGGCCCCCTGGGCAGCAGAGGAGAAGGCAAGGCAACAATTCTTATGGCCACAGCTAAGAATGTGAAATACCAAGGCTGCCTTTCAGCATTCATATTCAGTAATACTTCTAGCTGACCACACGTGCTGGGGTCCCAAATTGAGACTTGTTTATTTAAAGTATGGAAAGCAACGTATCCAAAGGTCAAAGTGGAGCAGGCCCACTTATCCCCGGTATCGGCTCCTCTGCACAATCCCCAAACACCCCTATTCTCAGTAGATATGTTGGACCAGTGGGACACATGCTGCGAGATACGTGCATTTACATCTGCGCAAGTGCAAAGACCCATCACCGTAACTACAGACTACCTTGTGCCAGACCCAGATCCCAGTTAGCCTGACACCCAACTGTTCTGTGTGTCCAATTTCTCTGGAAGCTGCCTCTCTTAGACGTGATTCAATGCCTTATTACAGCAGTGCAAATGCTCCTGCAAAAAGTGTGCCTAACTGTGGCATTGGAGCAGCTTTCGATCAGCTCTTGATGACAACAGCAGGAATGTCTAAGTGAAAGAAGGAGCTTTGCCAGTGGCTCATTTTTCAGAGGTGAGGCTCATGTCAGAGTCAGGTGGTACTTATGAGCCCAAAAATATGTGTGGAGAACATATGCTTGGAGGGGGAGCAGAGAAAGCCTCCCTCCTTCCAGTTTGGGGGTGTCCAACTCAGCCACTGTGAAACTGCCTTTCATCAACATGCCATGCCCTCTCATATTACAGGTATGGAAACTTCTCCGAACTTCATGCTGGAAAGACCTAAGTGTGCCTGCCTGCGCACTTCTCTCACCCATGATCCTTGACGCTCAGGTCCAAGCTGTGCTCCTGCAAGGAGTCCTGACTGGTGGCAGATGACAATCCCATGGCCTCCGCAGGTTCCTGCTTCACCTGAACTGGATTGAACCGTCCGGGAGCTGCTGGTTGTCCATTCCCTGCTTGAGAAAGACACCAAAATTAAATGCAAAAAGTAAATGAAAAATATAGGTCTAAAATGAGGTTACAATGGCAAGTAAGTAAGCTAAATGACTAGTACCAGTGCATAAATGGAAAAAGCAAAGAAAAGTGTGGGGGGAGGGAAGTGCTGGGATTGCTGGTCAGCGTTTATTGCCAGGCTGACATGATGGGTTCTGACGTCCACTCCAGCGTGGAAATTCTTCAAGTGATAATTATTGCAAAATTATGTCAAAGTTGTCCAGGCTATGGGCCCTTTAAAGGAGAAGGGCGGAAGGAGCGTGGGGGAGACCTGATTCTCTGCACAAACTGTCATAACTAATTTGCGGGGCTGCCTCTTAAGCGTTTATTAAAGACTCTGTTAATGCTGAGGCAATGTGGCAGCTTTCGACTGCTAGTCAAGCCCCCTTTCTCGTCCCCAATCCCAGCGTTGCCGTAGCGACAGCGATGGCCCGCCACTGCGCGTGCCCAGCAGGAGCATCTGCCCCGTCGGGGCTATCGAAGGTGACAGCCAATGGGATTGGTTCAAACTGCGCGACCTCTTGCCACCGCCATCACGCTGTCCCCACAAAAAGGGGGAATTCTTCTTTTTTATTGGGAGGGGGAGTTTAGTGCTGAGCCCATGAAAGAAAAATTGAAATTAAAGGACAAGAAAAAAGAGGAAAGGGAGGAAAAACAGGAGAACAAATTAAAAAAAAAAAAATTAGGAAGAACAGTGAAGAAAAAAGGAGGGAAAAAAAGTTGCTGACAGGAACATGTCTGCAGAGCTTTTTTCCACAATCCCCAAGTGACTAAAATATTAATTTACCCTCTGGCAGTACAGCTGACGGCGAGCTGCTTCTCAGACAGCAAGTGGCATTTTATTAAAAAATAAAGGAAAATAGTTCCCTCAATGACCTTTCTCTGCTTTAGGAAACAATTTTTCAAATAATAATTTTAAAAGTATGTGAAAGTTCCCCTCCCTCTTTAATCAGATCACTTCGTCCTCCTCCCTCGTTTCCTCCTGGATAGGAGGGAACATCGGCAGCACACACATACCCGTGGGCCAGCAGCCTCCTCTGGCCTTTCCACACCCTGGGGAAGGAGGCTGCGGGGCAGCCCAATGCCACGGGGTGCTGCCAGGCAGAGCCTCCCCTCCACAACCCTCTGTTGCCCACCACGAGCTGCCCATGTTGAGCAGGAGGTGGTGGAGGTACCCTGTGCTCTGGAGGGAGCCCCACGTCCCTGCTGGCAGGGCTGGACACAGACAACAACCTGCCCCAGGTCTAGGTGGCACAGGCTGCCCCAGGGGACTTCTCATTCCCATCTTTTACCCCTCTCACGGTGCCGCTGCTCCCGGCAGCTCAGGGAGCTGCAGGGACAGAGAAGGACAGCTTGCAAGAACTGAACAGGAGAAAGGTCCAGCTTGTGGATTGTCCCAATGCTATCTCCAAATCCACAGCTGAGACAACAGAGTTGGAGCACAGAACCAATCCCCCAGATCAGAAAAACAATTGGCAATGAGCTACAGGACCAACATCACTAGGCCCAGCCAAAACTCAATACAGTCTGCAGAAGAGGGCTTAGGTTGCTGTATGGCCTGCAAGTATTGGCCAAGCTTCTTCTTCACTTCCATTTTACTACAGTGCCTCTCTCTTTTCAGCCTACAGCACACTAGGTAACACACATGGCAACACTCTTCTGTCAGATCTGGTAAGAGCCTACTCCATTTTTGGGCAAAGCTGTGTTTCCTGCCTCTCTTCTGGTCACGTGGGTATAGCGAGGCTCCAGAGGAAACCATGCCAAGACTGCCCTCTTGAAGGGTTAACTGGACACAGCCAAATTTGTTCTCTCATTTATATTGCTTTACTACCTCCTCTCCACCTTCAGTCCCATGGACAACTGGGTGGCTTCTCATTCATTCCTCTCCCAGTTCCCCAGGCACTGCTCTTCCTCCCACCACTAGCACAACCGATGAGGGTAACTCACCTGCTTCAAGTGCCACAGAAGGCTTGAGTGCCGCTGCTGCCAGCCTAGCCATCATAGGAGAGATTAATCCCTTGCTAGCAGAGATCCTTTCCATTATAGATGCTGCTGGAGCTGGAGAAGAAGTAGCTGCTGGCTCACCAGATCCTGAAATGGCCTGGGATGAGGAATCCGTAGGAGCAGATGATGTTGGATTGGTGCCAGAAGAACCAGCAGTCATCAGATTAGCTGAGCTGGCAGGAAGTGGTGTAGAGACCCGACTGGGGATGATGGGGAAGAAGGATCCAGCTGTTCCAGGAAGTGCTGAGTTGGAGAGTGCCAGGGCCAAGGGTATATTGCTGGGAAGAGCCTGGGAGAGCAGGCCAGAGATCTTGGTGGCTGGTGTCATGCTGTTGGCAGATTTGTTGGCCTGTGAGGAAGCAAGCTCAGCACCAGAGGAGGGTGCAGCTGGGACTATGAGAGAAACGGAAGACTGTTGACTGGTGGGGGAGGCACTCAGGCTGGAGTTCTTCGAGCTCATAGCGGAGAAGTCAATAAGATCATCATTACTGGACTCCTCTTGCTCATTATCCTTGGACCCCAGGAGAGAGGCAGGCAGGCCCAGCACTCCTGAGCTCCGGATGTGCCGGCGCTCATGTTTGCGTTTATGAGAGGTCATCTGGCTGGTGGAGGTGAAGGTGAAGCCACAGCCTGCCCTAATGCAGTGGAAGTGGTTGGTGGCCTTGCTGTAGACACAGCCTTCATACTTGCATTCCTCATACTTGTAGAACTTTTTGAAGCCATCCTTAGCATAGGCGTCATCTTTGATGTGGTAGCTCTTGTGCTTCTCAATGTCACACTTGTTCTTGAAGGTGAATGTACACCCAGGTCGCCTGCAAGGGCATTGAGGAGGAGAGCGTGGTTGGCTGTGTGGGCTAGGAATACAACGCAACTGCTGTCACCTGCCTCCTTCTGGGATAAGGATTGGGGCCAGTAGGAGAGAATGGCCTTGGCTGCCAAGGGGTTGAGGAGCTTGATGCGGGTTAACCTGTGACACCAAGGCAACCAAAAGAGCTGGGAAGCTCACTGCACTCTGGGGAACAGTCACAGTAACATGGGAATGCAGGCACCCACCACTAAGAGTTCCAACCAAAAGCGCAGCTAAAGGGGATGAAGGTACAAACTGTGCTTTCCTACTCTTCCTGAGAACAAGAGAAATCAATAGAAGAGCATTTGGGAACAGAAGGCAGAGTCTGGCCCTGAAAGGGATGAGCTGGCTGACTGTTAGCTGGAGAGAACTCCAGCATGGAAGTGCCATTAGCAGTATATTAATGGCCTACTTCAGTTGAAATCTGAACACCAGAGTGATCTCTTTCCCAAGTGACTCTAGGATGTATTTTCTACTGGGTACGCTTTCCTCAGATCACGTCACAGAGGCCACTGCTGCCTCCTGAGTGGTCTGTGGCAAGGTCCTGGAAATCACATCTGCCCTGGGGCCCGAGTTCTCTCAAGAGCAGTAGAGAAGGTCACACCAGGGGAAATCAAGTCCTGTGTGTACTCCTTAATTTATAATTTGGCAGAAGGAAGCAAACAGACCATGCAACTCTTGAGGCAGCACTCCTCCCCTTCCCTGCTGTCTCACCTGCAATGAAAGTGAGTGGTTTTCTGCCCGTAGAACTGGCATTCCACAGTGCCACAGTCCTCCGTGGCACGGAATCGCTGAAAGCCGTCGTTGATGAGCTGCGTGTTCTTCTTGTGAAAGTTCTCATGGGTCATCACATCAGAAGTGCTTGTATAGACCTTGTTACAACCCACCTACCCAAGGCCAAAACAGGGAGTCATCAGCACTGCATTTTAATAGCCTACCATTATTACCAGCAATAATAAACATATGAGCACACATATACATTTAATAGTTCCATTTGTGCACTTCTCCTAGGAGTATTAAGTCATCAGTTTCATTCCCAATCTAAAGACTGATAGAGCAGTTGTGAAAAAAATCCCTACACAACTCTCTGGGCATGAAACACTAAGAAAAGAAGGGGAGGATGCAAAGGGATAAAAGACCAGCTACAGATAATCGTGCCTGCTTCGGGAGGCAGTCATCAGGGTTCCTGCTCTTAAGGAGAAAAGAACACTGATAGATGCCATTACTTTTTGTTATCTTGGAGCGACATGGAACGAAGTAGGACTTTCACCTATTTGGGGAATACAAAATGGAGCGGGAATGAGTTATTTACCCCTCTAGTCCTTCTGAGAGGTAAGGCAGGGTGGTGCAACCTGAGGCCCATCTTTTGCACTTCTAATATACGGGTTTCATTCTAGCAAAGCATAAACCCTATGTTCAGCTGATCGTAGCAAACCAATGACTTTTTTCCACCGTCACTGTTCAAGACTACTACTTCAATAATTTTAAACTCGTGCAGCAAACGGGAATGGTGTGACAAGGACGGAATGCTGAAAACCTGCCTTCCTCTGGGTAAAGCGGGCAACTTTGCCATATTGAGTAAAAAAACACTGGAATCTGAAAACGTCCTCAGCCCTGCTGAGGGAGGATTTTTTTTTCTTTTCTTCTCTAGCACAACGTGTGCCAATGCCTGCACCATCTCAGAAGTGAAGAGAACGAAAACACCACCTCTTAGTTCAGCCCAGGTTGATTCAAACAGGCAATAACAAAACCCATGACAAATACCCAGAAAAAAAAAAGGATCTCCAGCTATTTCCAATATAAAAGAGCCTCTCTCTCTGTGCACTGACACCTTGAAAAAAGACAGACCCTGCACAGCATTAAAAAAAAGAATTAAACAAAAACCTCCTTAGGAATAATTTGCAATGCAGCTCTTGGTGCTAAAGCCTAAAAAAATGTCAGTTCATATAAACAACTAACTGAATTTTATCCACACCAATTATGGACATAAAGGAAAAAAAACCCCATGAGATGGATGGCACAAATTCTGCCATTTAAGCAGTATTTTCTTTAATTGGGAGTTTATATTCAGACACCTTTCCTGTAAGACACTGCTTACATGGGCATTATTTCACAGGAAGACAGTGGGCACAGGATGGAATTACCCATATATAGTTGTGTAAACGAGGGTCTTTATTCAAACTCGGAGTGACTTAAAGCTGTGAAACTTTCCTCACACTCTAAACCAAAATTAAACAAATCCCATCCTGGTCAATTGAAGAAACGGAACAATATTACGGAAACGTAACAGAAAGTGTTCTCAAGAGAAAGTCACATGAAGTTCCCAATTTAACAGATGTTGTAAGCACATGCTTAAACTAACCCCTATTCAGGGCAGTACTTGAGTGCATGCCTAACATTTAGGTATGTGCTTAAGCTCCATTGACTTCAGAAAGCTTACCTGACTCCAAGTTAAACATATGCTGAAGTCTATCCCAGCAAAGCATTTAAGCATGTGATTAAGGCCTTGTGACTTTAACTGGGGTCTTAAACTGCTGGGATAGGGCAGGAAGCAAGACCTGAGTTTTCAGAACAGAAAAGCTCTCACCAAGGGTTGCCTGATTATTCTGTTTGGAACTACAGAACATGCTCATGGCAATGGTTTAGGCTACAATTCTAATGAAACAAGTACTTATCAAACCCTCTAATCTGAAAAACGATCAAGGTAAGACCCAGTCTGGTGTGTCCGTATCTAAAAACAGTACAGGCATCACAGTTACATCTATGCAGCAGCTCCAAGTCTGGTCACACTGCTGTTGAAGCCTGCTGGCTCTTGAAACAAAGCTCCCAGCCTGCACCACAGACAAGTAAACTCCAGTACCACTGGTGAAGGAGATGGAGAACCAGGGGTGTTAAGTCTAGATACATGACATTAAAGTTTAATTACTTTAGATATTGCTTATGGAGGAAATTAACCCAGTGTTAAAGGGCAGATGTGTCACAGAAAAGTCTGATGTCAAGGGAGTGACAGATCAGATTTGGGTAGAGGCAGTGCAGTGGCATCACAGAGAAGTCCCTGAATCTCAGAGAATGGGACCTGGTTGAACAAGTCCAAGACTGTGAGAAAGCCTTAAGACCTGCTTTGCCTCATTGCGTGCACAAGGCTTCTAGAAACAGAGAATGGTGCTTCCCTTTGCCCTTCCCAACACTTGGCAGGGCAAGTGCAGTGAGGATGGGGCACAGACTCTTCAAAGAGGTGCCTGAACCAGGAGTGAGCAAGAGAAGCTATGAATGGTTTAGATGCCGCCCCTTTGCCTCAGGCCAGTCCCTTGCTCTCCAGCAAGAAAGTGTTAGGTTGCCTGAACTCCAGGATCCCTTCAGTCCATCCAAAAAAGGACACAGCTCAAACAATGGGTCTTCTTTTGCCTCTGTGCTACCACCTATTCCCCAGTCCAGCTGTTACCTGCATGCAGTGGTAGTGTGTGCTTTTCCCATTCAGGTGGCAGCCGTGATAGTACACGCTACAGTCATCCAAGGGGCTGAAGCGCATGAAGCCGTGCTGGAGGGAATTATCACGTTTCTTGTGCATGTTGTAATGCCGAATCACATCCTGTTTACTAGTGAATCTCTGGAGAGATACAGAGACAGACAGTGAGACACACGTGATGGGAGTGGGTGAGTAATCCTGGGGGTAGGGGTGGGGTTTTTTTGTTGTTGTTGTTAATAAACTTACGGTACCAGGAGTTTAAAGCTCAGCAGTAATCACCCCAAGAGAGTCAGATTAAAGAGGAATTGTGTGCATGTATCTTCTTGGTAAAGGGAAAGTATATACACATGAAAAGTTGTTGAATAAACATGACACTGGGGTGATGTCCAGAATATGCTCCCTGCAGCTTTATGACTGCAATTCTTCTAACATAATTTTAGCTGCTACCATCTCAAGAACTGCTATAGTTAGAAAGCAAACCAGTGAACTAAACAGCCTACAAGAGAGTAACCCAAGCTTCCAAATCACTCACTGTACTGGTCAGCAAAGATACTGGCTGCCACATTCATGTCAGACTAGAAATTGGGCTCTTTTACAGTATCTTCAAACTGTAAGTCTTCTGCCTCCCCTACAAGGTAGGATGGCTTTATTAGGAAAACAGGGACAGTGAACTTTCTTCCAGTCACAGAAAAAGATTGTAGGAGAGCTCAGAGCAAAATCTATGTGACCAGAATATCCTTTTCATCCTCTTACCTGCTTGAAGTAATCAAGGGGGTACCCCACTGGCAGAGCAGGCTAAGTGCCTTTAAAATGAGGCTTTTCATTTCTATTTCCCACAGACATCAATATTTAACAGTGAAGGTGGGAAAGTAAATCTGATTTTTTTTTAAAAGAAATCAATATCCATTTATTTTGAGGAGTAATTGAAAAGGCCTGTATTCTAATGTTTAACAACTTTTCTAGTCTCCCTCATAGGAAACAAATGATTATCACTTCCAATCTTTCCTCCTATAATATCAATCCTGATCAATCCTGTTGGTATTGGCACGAGAATATATGGATATAGATTTCAACAGGAATCCCGTGGAGGCTGGAGGTATGATTTCCCAGGGCGTACATACAGGATTGCTATTGCCAATCATCGTTAATTTGTGCCCACTTATTACAGAGCGTTACTTATTCTAAAATATATCTCAGCCATAAAATAATTTGCATTTTAAAAAGCAGCCTAAATCCTTATTCCCTGTGAGACCAGACAGCTCCTTTGCAAGCAGCTTCCAGACTCCTTAGGAAATAATCATGAGGCCAATCATCATAATAGGTTTTTCTGTCTTTCCATCCTTTGTGTTTCTCTCTTTCTGGTGCAGAGATATCCGTGTCACAGTTAGGACAGACTCATTTCAATTGCCAAATGCTGGGCTAGGAGGACCACTACATGCATCCCTGAGACAAACTCTCTTTTGATCAATAGAAACCCGCAGTCAAGCTCCGCAGATCCAGATCAACTTCCTATACTGTGGTCAGACTCATTCCTTTGAGACCCAAAGGTCTCCTGGGGTAGAGCTGAAGTTGTGTCTGATGCACAGTGGAGGCAAACTCTGGGATTCCACTTAACACACAAGCAGCCTGACCACAAGAAATGGCAGCGTCAAACTCACAAACCTGGGAAGAGGGTAAACAAACACAGCACGTGACTCGGCTGGCTTGATGTCCCTACCCTGGCAGTTCTCCCAGTAATTACAGCATCCCACAAGCTCCTGCCCCCACGCTTTCCCCACAAATCCTGGACTGCTGCTGGTCTTATTGGGTGTTTTGTTGCAGATACTGCTGCTACGAGGGAGAGAGACAGACTAACAGATCAGCATTCCCTAGTTTCAGGCACAATTAGTAACACAGCAGAATTTATTCTCTTGGTTTCACTGATGTAAATCTGGAGTAGTTCCCACTGACTTGAGCTGATCTATACTCTGCTCTTCATTACAGTGGTCTGGGTTTTGTTAAATGGTGTTATATTGGGTTAAATGGCAACAAAACAGGATTCTAATAAGTTCAAAATATATCTTCCCTGTTTCAGAATGGAAAAGTGAAGATGTACGTTGCGTGCATGTGGAAGGAAAACACAGGAGGACGCACATCTCCCCTGGGTTGTACCCCTTTACATTCAGGTAGCTGTGCTTGTAACGTTTTACCATCCTTTTACCTGATAGTTGCACTCTGGGTCAAGGCAGTGGTAATGTTCTCGATACTGGTATGCACAGTGTATATGTCCACAGTGCTGACTGCCAGAGAACCTGCAAACATGAGAGGAGGACAGAAGAAAGAAAGGGAGAGAAAATGAAACAGTGTCCTGACAGTAGTGCCTATAAGCAAGGTACAAATAAACTAAGCCCCATTCCTGCTTTCATCCCACACATTTATGGCATTAAACCTCATCTCCTTTATCCCCTCCAAGGACGGTGACCCTCCCGCCTTCCTTTTTATATTGTCACTATTTAAAGGTGTTTCTTGAGCAGGATCATTCAGGTCTTGTACATCTCTACCCTGTCTGTCTTTCCCTTTGAAATTCATCTCCATTATCTAAGTTGCTTACTTGGGGAAGAGTAAGAAAGGAGGATTCCTTGACTTAAATATCATACAATTCTACAATTCTTATGTGTGAGTTTAGACACCACAGCAGTGAGTTTCAGAAATCTCCTGTGCCAGGAGACAAATAAACATTGGTCAAATATGGATTCTAAATTTCAGGTATACACTGACTTAGTAGGACCTCAGAAATGCTCACGCATTCGTTATCCAACGTATGAGTTATGATCCTTTTTTTTAAATCACAGTATGGTGTCACACTACAGAGAAGATTGCAAACCAGTGGATTAGATGGTAAGCCACACAGCTAGATGATGATCACGGCAAGATTACAGAGGAACTTTCAACACGATGGACAGATCAATGGAAAGATAGGCGAGACGGATCAAAAAGAACAGAACGAAGCGTTACAGGCAGGCCATCTCGAGCCCGTGTGCACAACGGCCCTGCTAATCATTATTTTCCATGTGGATACAGTATTTGCTCATAACAAAAAATAGCGCAATGCAAAGGAACAAGGTTTTCAGCCTGCTTTTGAGTGCAATTAGAAGTAGGACACAAGAAGCAACAGCCATCAGTGTGTACCTCATCCATTTTTGCAGTCCACACAGCAAATCTGGAAACTCCTGACACATGCAGGGTGGAAAAAACCCAGAAAGGCTATATAATATCTACATGCAGACAGTACACAGAAAGTATTGACAAGGCAGACACATCAGTAATTGGCAGAAGGGGACGATCCAGTAACAGGCTAATCAGTGCAGCGAACTCTCTGATGTATATTCTAGAGGACCCTGGAAGAGCTGAAGAGCTTGAAAGGGAAAAGCAGTGGAGAGAAGGGGACTCAGAGGGGAAACATTCAAAGATAAAGTACCATCTGCTCAAAGGTTCCTCAAAGGTTCCTCACGTCACTTAATGCTAAACACAGCAGGAGCGCATATGATAAAGGGCATGGGAAAGAAACAAGGAAGGGCAACGGGTAAAAAGGAAAAATGAGAAGAGTGAGCGTCCTGGGGCAATCAAGGAACAGGACAGGAGCAGGGAAGATTACGGATCATCGTAAGGTAACACTAAGCTACAGGATAGAAAAAGTTGGGATGAGAAGCAGTACTAAATAAGGCATTTCTGAACAACAGTAAGGAAGAAGAGGTCAACTGTGGAGACAGCAGGGCCTCGAGGAGATGGAAAGGGGACTTAATTGACAGAAAAGATAGACATTGCTAAAAAATTAAATGACTTCTTTGCCTCAGCATTCACAAAGGGAGACAGGGACAGATGCCAGGAGCAGACATGCCTTTCCCTGGGGAAGGAGAAGAAATACTGCAGGAAATCAGGATCACGTCAGAACAGGTGATTGAGAAACTGGAACAAACCTCAGCAGCGGAGAAGAAACAAACCACAAGGCAAACAGCAAGGCTGGCTGCACAAACAAAGGTGTGGAACTGAAAGCAGAGGAAGCGATTCCTGCTCAACGCCTGAGCAACTGTGAGGCTAGAACAGCAGCCTGAGTCACCATGGTATTAACCAGGTACATGGAGCTTGACAGCAGATCAAACCAACTGGTCCTGCTAGTCTGGGGCTTTATGTCAGCACCACCAGCAGCAGCTTTAAAGGAAAGAAACTGCTCTGAGGAAAGCTTCCTCCCTGTTCCACTGATGAGATGGGCAAGAGAGAGCGAAGGGTTGTGCAGGGCTGGAGAACTGTGCAGCACAGGCCAAGCAGAGAAGAGGCAGATGAAGACCTTGCTGACCAATGTACACCTTTGAAGCAAAGCAGTTCAAACTGTTATTGAAAGTGAGAATGCAAAATGACCGGAGATGCCAACTGCAGTAAAAGAAGGGCCAGACAACAAAGAGATCTGACTGTATGGGATGAGTTACTTGAGGCCTAGCAGGAGTAACTCACAGGCTCAGCTTTAAAAGCAATAGCTAAACAAGCACTCTAGCACTTCAAGCTCCTATCCTCCCTTCCACGTGCCACGGAAAGGTGTGTGTGTGGTGTCTACAGTGCAGGAAGGGAGAGGCACGTGTTCTACCAAACTGTGTGCTTGGGGAAGGAGGGAAGCAGCAAACACAGCACAAAGGGGAAATTCTGCTCTTTCAGTCTGTGAGGTTAGGCTCCTAAAGGGTTATATTTATCCTGTGTTTCTTCTGACACTTGAAACAGTTCAAAGCTATTAATTTTTAAAGCACAGCATCTGTTTAGCTTTTCCATAACAGGAAAGCTTACACACCACACACTTACTTACACGCATACACACGCGCACATTTACATGCACATACTCTAAGGTACATCAACACCCCTCTTAATTTACATGAACGTCTCCACAATTTCCATGCACACAATCAGACACGGACACACACACATCTGAAACAAGCAAACTCACAGACCATTTAATCACACTGATATGCAAATCCAAACTCCTAAATTGTCCATACAGGCACAAAGATTCATTTTCACAAGAACAACCCCCTCCCTCTTCCCTTACTTTAATCAATTCAGTTGTTGGGGTTTTTTTTTGCCAGAAAGAACTAGTCTTGATCTGGCAAGAGTTAGGAAGAAAACTCAAGATAAATAAATAATAATAAAAATAATAAATAAAGAAGTCAGCATGCTTAGAGAGTTTACAGACTCATTACCCTGTAACGATGATGTGAAAGAAGGAAGAAAAAAAAACAACCCACCCCAATTACAAGGGGGGAGGAAACCCACACAGAAATAAATATTTAAGCAAGTGCTGCCAGAAGCACCATCTGCTGAGGCACTAATAATAATAATAATAATAGTATTTCTGTGGTCTTTTTTTTTTAATTATAAATATACAGGGGGGGAAAAACAACCCAACCCAAAGTAGCTAAGTAAGAGGTTTTGTTTTGTTGTGCGAGAGAATGGATTATCCCTGGGCAGCTTTTGGCAGTGGCTTTGGCAAACTCATTAAGCTAATTATGCAGTACAGACATAGAGTGTCATGTCTCCCCCCCCGCCTCGATTTTAAGGCTTTAAACTGTTTTTAAAATTGTGTGTAAATTGAAGGGAAGTGGCTGTGTTGCCAACGGGCGGCTTGCGGAGCTTCTGAAGCAGGATGTGGTGTCCCTTAGCTATCTCACAAGCCTCTCTCAGTTACCTGCCTGACCCAGGGGAAGGGGCTTGCAGAGAGCTACGAAGAGTGGATGTGGGTGAAGTGTTTATGCAGTTCACTGCCGGAGAGGAGAACTGGGGACAGAAAGGGTGGCATCTTCTCTCTCACTGCAGCCTCTGTGATTCCTGCCATCTCACCAATAAAAGGGTACTTGCTCCTTCTGCCCCATAGGCTTAAACCCCTGCGTTCATTCCTACACTCTCCCAGGCAGTGAGCAGCCACATGTGCTAGAGGCATTGCTGCCTGAGGAGCTGCATGTGGTGGTGCAACTGTCCTCTCTTCCCATATGGTCTTCTGACCCCTTCTCCTACATCAGGGATTTGGGCAAAAGGGATGGAAGGGAAATGACCTTGATGGAAGGGAAATCACCTCTCGTTCCACTCTCCAGCTAGGCAGAGCACTGTTTCCCTTCTTTTCCCCTGCTGACATGCCAAGATCTTCCCTAGGAAGGTGCCTCGCACAGAGACACTCTGTAGACTCTGGTAGGTGGGAAAGCACAGTACACATTTCTCTTCCCTTTTGTTAATAAGTTCCCAAGTGGGAACAAACCCTTCAGTTTTATCTCTGGAGAGAAGTGTTTGCCTTTTTCCCTTACTGGTGTCTTTCATGGTGAGCTTGAAGGATCCTGAGGATTCAACAGGCCAGGGGCAAAGACCCTTTACACCATGAGCTATAAACCAGGCAGCTGTTATGCAATAATCTCCTCTGTCCCTCTGGCTCTTATGGCATTACTCTGCCTCACCACAACAGCCTTGGGCTCCCTCTCAGCATCACTCATTCCTGACCTAAGCTTGTCCAGAGCTGAGATAAGGTGCCCTAGTCCGCACCTTGTTCAGTGAGGGTTTCTCATAAAATGAGCTGCAAAACATTCTAGGATAAGCATCTCACATTGATGCCAGGATCTGCCTAAACTTGAGTTACTTGTGAATTCCTCCAGCCTAGATTCTCTGAGGTAAGAAGTTCTCTGCTTGCCTCCTGCAGGTACTGGACATGGTAGGGGAAAAAGGCTGGAGACAGCACAGCAATGGACAGAAAGACATTTAAATCCTGGGCTTCTGCAGCGAAACATTTTTCCAGTACTTGTCACAAAGTCTAACAGCTCTGGGGAGCTGAGCATGCTCTTGGCATGCTTGTACACCTCTCACAGCTACTGCTCTCCCAAGCAGGGGAACAGAGCAAGTACAGATGCCAGAGGGAAATGGAAGTGCCATTGACTGGTTTAAACACTTGATCGCAATGGACAAGACCTCACTCACCTCTCCCACCGCCACTCCACCCTCTGACTTCCAGCCCTCTCCCCAAGAAAGTCCAGAGTTTTGCCTACCTGGCAATATACTTCTGGTAAATATTTACGTCTTCGCTGACAGCTGGTTTGTCAGTGGGTAATCCGTTCCTAATGAGAAACACACAGGGCAGAGCTGGTTAGCAGGCAGAACAGGGCACAGTCTAAGCTCCTTGTTTCTCTCACACACCGCTGACACGTTAGGAGAGAGGGGCATGGAAGAGTACCCAACAAAGACATCCATGTGTTTAACATCCTTCCCCCTTACTCTTCAAATCCTGTACCTTCTTTTCCTACAAACCATACAGTCTGCTTACCACCCCTCCTGCATGTTCCCTCTTTGCAGGACTCAGCTCAGTTTATTGGAGACACTGAGAAGACCAACCATGAAAAACTTTTTCCACAGAAAAGAATAAATACCCACATTCAAACAAGTGATGGCCACATGAAAACAAACACCTCCCTGAAGGACCTTGCAACGCTGCCCTTATGTGCAAGGAAGGGCCGCTGAGGCAAGTCTGCCACAGGCTCAGCTGTGGGAGAACAGTCTCTGCGCTTCACCCATGCTCTGAGCTACTGCACATTTCCAATGGCCAGCAGGCACAGTGTACTCCTAGCCGGTCCTGGCAACATGGCTGCAGCCCCTAGGTGGGGCTTTCACTGCCTCTTTTTTCATGCAGACACCCCAACTCCAGTAGACAGATGAGGCAGCACAGGTATTTATGTATTTTAATCAATGAGAAAACCAACGCAACTGCACCCAACTGTCACATAAGCTTGGGTTACTTAACATCATTAGGAAGCAAACAAAAATTAGATCCTCAATGAGTTCAGCAAGACGAAAAGAGATACAGGGCCAGCCTGCAGCCTACCGAAGAGACAGCGGCATACCACTACAGCCCTGGACAGGCTGTACGTGGTCTTCCTTCTCAGTTTTGCCCGCACCCAACCTCCACTCCTACTCATGACAGCTCTGTAGTCTGGTTTAAACAAGGACACTTTTGCACAGAGTTCATTCACTTTAAGTGGGTAGATTAGTTCAGGGCAGGTTAACAGCATTAGATGTTAGAGAGCTTAAACCCATGGCTAGGGTATATGTGCGTATGCGTGAGAGTAAGGGGTAATTTCTGCCAGTTCATTTGGTCCCAGTGGGGACTGTGAATGGAAAGCCCTGTCTCAGATACCACAGTTGGTGGTTCCTCCACCAGCACAAATAGTGGGCTGCTTTCTTTTATCATGAAAAACTGTATCTAGTAAACAGCCTGGTCATCTTCATTCCTGTTGCAGCCCCATCATGATGCTCCAGTTGAGGAAGGCCTGTGGCTAGAGGAGGGATCACCATGGTGCTGCAAACCTACATTTGCAAGCGTCAGGAAATGAGCAAGAGAAAGGAAATCAAACTGGGATCCCAGTGCAACACTAAAGCAGATAAGAGGAGGCTTGCAGCCCCCCAAGCACAGCTCTAGGATGGCCACTGAACTCCAGGCAGCTGAGCATTCTGCAGACTCTTCAGGCGCAGAGTCCCTGGCCAAGTCACCCATCACAACAAGGCACTGTGCCTACAGGAATATTTACAACACAGTGGGTTTTAGTAATAGGACTCCCTGGCTGCCATCTGGAGCACATGCAGGGTTCATTCTGACCGGGGGCCAGATGCAAATGTTAATAACCCTCTGCCCTTTCCCATACACCTTAACCAAAGAGCTCCCAAATCTGTCTGCAGGCAGCTGGGAAACGACTGTTTCACATCGAAGACAGGTACCGTTAGCTCTGCCTTCCACGTGGGGAAACATGGAAAGTGGGGGATGCAGACTTGCCCGAGAAGGCAGAGCATCCGAGAAAGGATTCAGCCCAAGGACTCCTAGGTCCACATATTAAACACAAAACAGCCTTCCTCCTTACCAGAGGGCAAAGTAGTAGGGTGTGTGGGGTGACATTTGCCACAGAAGTACAGGACAGAGGTCCTAGACTAACTACAAATGACCCCACTTGATTTGGAGCTCAGAACAGCTCCAGGTTCACAGTGTGAAACAAGCAAATCCAAACCATGACAAGCAAGCAAAGAAGTCTCTCCCTCCTTGTTTGCAGCCTCACGTACATATGTGCCTTTTCTACTGCTACAGCCTCTGGAAGCCACATTAAAAAGTAATCCAAGGTTTGGCAAGGCCTTCAAATATCTCCATTCAGTCAACGGCAACACTGCAGAGATTGCAGTGTATGTGTAGGAGGTTATTAGTGGTAATTGGGCTAATGAGTTTGCCCAGTCTAAGGGGTAATTGAATCACCTCTATTTGTGTAAGGAACAAGCAAATTGAGAAGACACAGGCCTGGCCCCACAGAAGTATGGATATGCCTATGAAAACTGATGGGAATTAAGCACCAAAATGATTTCTGAGTTCTGGGACAAACAAAAAGCCCCATCTTGCTAACAGTAAAGTCAGCAGTTTTGCCACTGAATTTAATGGAAGCAAGAATCAGGTTCTCCTACAGACACAAATGATGCCTCACTAACACAAAGATAAGAAAAGTGGAAGGACACTTACTTTACTGTAGAGACTGTTCCAGTTGTGATGGAGTCTGTCTTGGAGAAAGTTGATTTCAGGTACTCGGGAGTGTTGAATGGCAATGAGACGGACTGCTCTGGCCCGGTCACAGGAGTGCTGCTGGGGGTACTGGCAAGGGGAGCAGGGGCCAGGCTGGGTGTTGGAGCTTTTACTGGAGTAAGCTTCTGAATGTTCCTCACATCATACTTGGATGGCCGGCCTACCTTGCCAGTCTTGAAGGCGATGGCTCCTCCCATATCTGGGCTTCCTTCTCCAGGCTTGAAAAGGTGCAAGTACTTGACGTTTTCTAGGTCATACTTGGAGGCCTTCTTGTAAGTATTGCCATTTTGTGGCCTGATGCTCTCACCCGTCTTCAGCTTCTGAATGAAGAAGTCATATTTGGAGGCCCGTGACATCAGGCCCTGCATCTGGGAACTGCTGGGAGAGGGCAGCGGCAGGATGGTAGCTTTGGTCTCCGTCAGCATGGAGGCATCTGGACCTGGCACCCGAATGGGCTGTGCCAGCACTGAGGAAGTTTCTTTGCCCAGCTTGGAGCCCAACTCATCAGATTTGGCCAAGTGCATAGGCCAAGAGAGCTGCTCTCCAGCTTTCAGTTTGCGGATGTACTCCTCATACTTGGAGAAGCGGGCTCGTTTGCTCATAGCATCCTCGCCAGGGAGAGAGGCAGCAGTTGCAGTGGCCTCTGAGGTAGCAGCATTCAGCTTGTCAAAGCTGATCTTGCGGGCCAGCTCATCCCGCATGTTCTGATCATCGTAGCCGAACATGCCCAGGAACTCATTCATGGTGGTGGCAGCATAATCTCGCAGCGATGAAGCTTCCCCTACACAGAACCAAAGTGAGAGAGTCACGCAAGGCGTTGATTTTTCTTCTCCTCCCATACCAGCACTAGGAGCGGGGAGGGGGAGTAAGGGGAGAGGGGAACATGATCTACTGACGTTTGGCTCACTTGTTAGGTTTTACGACTCTTAAATTAATTTGTTTTAAAAAAAAAAGTAATTAATACTGGGGTAAAATAAAAAGAGTTCATCAATGCCAGGAAAATCAATTTCCTAAATGTTCTAGCCGATGGCTTTTCAGTACATTAAACAAAGTTTCATAAATGTCTCTGCACTCTTGCCTTGGCCTAATATGAAGAAAAAGTCATTTTACTGGAAGTGAGACCAGCGCCAATATGCCGAGGTTTGTACAGTTCTGTCCTTGTGTGTGTTTGTACATGGAAGGAGGCACGCAGAGGATAGACAGCAGTGTGTTTGCATATGTTTGGGGGGTAGAAACATGTGAGATATGCTACGTGTGTTGGTGAACAGCAGGGCTGAGAGCAGGCAGGACAGTCTGGTGTGAAATGGATAAGGGAGACAGGGCAAGACAATGTATGGGGTGGAGCAGGAGGAGGACAGAATGGAAAAGTGCAGAGTAGAGAAGGAAAGCAGCAGAGGTGAAGATGAATTAAGGTGGGGGAAGAGTGGCAAAGGCTGCATGCATGAGAAGCCTGGCAACAAGGTGTGAGGGGGGAAAGAGGGGAGAAGGCAAGACAAAGACAGCGCAGTTCCCCATAGCTGTTGGCAGTCCTTCCCTTCCTTGTCAATTTTCTAAGATTTCTTTTCACCCAACTTGCTCCCTTCCTTCTCAATCTGAATGACTGCACAGCTACTACTCTCCATGTGAAAAGGGACCACAGAACAAGAAAGGCTGTGGAAACCTCCAGGCAGCCTCCTGAGCAGCCAGGAACAGCTTCTGGTTCCCCAGGAAAGGGAAAAGTCCACACAGGTGCAAACTGGGTAAGGGACAGCTTTCTCTCCATCAGGACTTGGCCTGAGGACAGAAAGAGTTGTTGTCCTCATGTGGGCTCCAGCGGTGGGGAGAAAGGCTGTTCTCCGGAGCATGGGTTGGGAAAGGGGCAGGATGGGCTTAGTCTACCTGAGTCTGATCACAGGGAGGAAGAATGAGCTAAGGCTGTCCTTCTTTGGTCTCTCCCTCCCCTCCTCCTTCCCTACTCCCTCAGGCAGTTTCACAGGCCACCAGGAGGGGAAGAACACACATCTGGAGGTCACCCAATATCAGTGTAAAGGAGGAAATAAAGATTGCTCTGATGTGCCAGCTTGGAGTCATTTAGGCTTCAGTCTGACACAGCGCTCCTCCTCCTCTCCCTCTTGCTTTCTCCTGCAGAGTAAAGATTTACTGTGTGCAGGAGTCCTTCAAACCTCCCTCGTCATCTTTTCCAATCACTCACTCCAGCTCTTGTGGGCAAGCACACTTCTTCACAGGGAGCCAGCACAGGCAGGTACACTGGCAGCAGAATGGAGGTTCTGGGCACTGTGTCCAGCTCAAACCAAATCAACAACGCCTTGAAACAGTGGAAAAGGCAGGCACCGAGACACAGTCACAGAACAGGTCAACGGATCCAACGCACGAAAACGGACCCCTACGATTTGGGGAATCAGCCAGCCACTGATGCCATACGCACAGGCACACACATGCACGAGAGCATTTCTGCATGCACAAGACTCAGTCAATGAGCAAAGTCAAAGCTCAATAACCGTCAGATTCCACAAATCAGTTTCCACAGGACTATACAGAGGAAAAGACTGCCTGCAATGGGCACTAAAACGTGCAAGACCATGAGGGTCATATTCCTGCTCCAATATTGCCCAGCAGAGCTGTGTTCACGTAGCAGAACTGCTGCTACACTAGTTGCCTGTGTACATGGTACGTGAGAAAGACAATGCAAAGAACATGCCCGAAGCCTGCAAGCAGAAGGACAGAGACACATCCGCTAAGTGCTGGGATCTGGTTCAGCCCACAATGACTTTCCAGTTCTGGGCGCTTAGACCCAGCATCCTGCATGGGATTTTGGGATGCCTGGCTTCAGAATAAACACCCTGTTATCCACAGAATGGGAGGCAATGTCCCTGCAGTGCCTGGCTCAGGCTGTAGCTTGTTGTCCTCACACAACCCCATGGGTCAGTACTAATCTTAAAGGATGCTAAATGCAGAATCATGCCCCACAGTGTCCAATAACAAGACTTGTTAGAAGGAAACCACAAGGAAAGGTTGTATTACTCCATCCTCAGAGGTAGAATCATTTCATCTGTGCTTCCCCCCTTGGTCCTGTCCTGTGGCTCCTCCAACACCCTACCAAAGCCATCAACTTTATCTTTCACATACAGACATATTAAATAATTTCACCTTGCTTTAAAGCAGTTCTCCTTTTTACCTCTTTTTCTCTCTTCTCCATCTCCGTTTCAGTGTAACCCTATGACCCGACAGAAGTGATTAAACCCATGAAATCCCTACTGGGTCTAACACTTCCCCCTTTCTGCTAAATCTGCTTTCCCTGTTCTGCTTTTCCTCACTTTTTGGACCTGTACAACAATCCCCTAGCCTCCTTCACAATGCTCTGACTTCCAAGTACTGCACAGAAAAACTAGAGCCAGTCTGTGCCAAACTGCAATGGGAGCAAGAATACCACAGAGAGGATCTGATAGGAAATTAAACTATTAAGTGTGATTTTTACTAGCTTTAACAGCTGCCCTGAAAGCCAGCCAACCCCCTTCCTTCTTTAACTTAACCTGCAGCACATGAAAACAGAAGGGAGACCCTCTTTTTCAATGCCACATATCACATTAGATTTACAAATCTCAGCTCAGTTCAGGCCCCAGACACATTACAAACCCAGAGAGAAGACTGAAGGAAACCTAGTATTTTCTTTTAACATTGGAGAAAATGAAATATTGCAGGAAAACAGCTCCTTTTTAAATCTTTCTCATCTGCATATGTGGTCTTGGAAAGCATCTTCGCTACCATGTGGCTAGACCTCAACTGATGCTAACAATTAGATGCAAAACCCAAGACCATAGGAAAAGGGAAGTTTCCAGACCTTTATCTGAGCGTGAGTTCAGGTTTCACTACCTTGGATTTAATTCTCTCTTCCTCCAAAACACCTTGCATTCTGCTTTTCCTTTGCTCAAATTTGGTTCCAGATGATTGCCATACCCTCCCTGATCAACAGCTTTGCCAGTGCTGCTCAGTCTTTCCTCATCCACATTTGAGATGAAACCACGGCCAGTTCCTACTACTCGCTGCCCAGCCAGCTCACCTTCACTCATCCCAGCATGACCCCACCAACACATCCCCTAAAGCCAAGACAACCTTATTTGCACAGACACTTAACCAGGAGGCCAGAGGCTCTTCAAGTGGAAGCACCTTATGAAGGGAACCGTCTCACCACAAAGATGGTATGAGACCCAGCCAACTCGTTTCACATATGCTTTCAAACAACAGCTAAGAGGTAATTAATATTACCTAATCAACATAAAACTCTCCCCATACCTACATACAGATGAAAGTGAAGCAGGACAGCAGTTGGGAAACAAATCCCTGTGAAAAGTACACAGCCCGGGCAGGCACAGGAAGCCTTGTCCCTGGGTCGTCTTCCCCCTCCCCTGCACGACATTTTTCTCTTCTCTTCTGAGTGATAATAAAAGGGCTCCCTTTCCCCTTGCCACTGCTCTCCATTTGTGGGCATTGCCAAAGAGCACAGATCTGTGTGTCTCACAGCAGCTATCGTATCACAAAGGATCCGAAGCTAGCAAAAAAGGGGCTAAAAATAGCCTGCAGCAGCACACTATATATGGAAGGAAAAGCAAAACAGCCCAAATGGAGTGCAAGGTCTGGATACTGGGGGATGGGACATCCCAGCCAGGGCTCTGTCCTTTATTTTGCTTGAGAGGGAAAACATGGAGACTTGGGGGCTATAGGATAACGAGCAAGAAACTGGCACTCACCATACACATTCTCCCAAGTGGAGTCTCTCCAGGAAATTATGAAGAGAAAACCCCCCTTTGTTAAAACAGGTCCAATACTCCCTTTCTAAGAGCCTTAACCAACAGACTCAGAAAAGAAAGGAGAACTTTGAAAGCTTGTACGGCTCCTGGTGACTACTTTGGCCCACTACATAAGTAACAAGCAAGTAGAGAGCATGGGACCATACAGGAAAATCTCCCTGGGTGTGTGTGCGTCAGTGAGAGATTGTGGAAAGGGATCTCTGTCAGAGACTGTACTGGGAAGTCTAAATGCTATATATAAACGTGTGTAGAGAAGTATCGGTCAGCCAGTGTGCAGGAGAGGGTGCATGAATGAATGAAGAAACCTATCTGCGTGTCCAGATCAGATTCTGACGCCCATCTCCTGACAGACACCAGCTTTGCGACTCCTGAATTTGTTTCCTAGCAGTACCGGAGAGGGAGGCACATAAGGCAAGACAGCACCAGCTCATTAGTCCCTTCAGTCCTTCCAAGAGGACTGAAGAGCATGGACCAAGTCTCTGCAAACTCCTGGCTGATGCACAATAAACCTCACTGCCTGACCCTGGAAGGAGACAAAGGTGGCAGGGATTTGGCATTAGACTACAGGAGGTGCTAGTGGAGGACATGAGCAGTAGCTGAAGTCCTGTAAAGCATACACAGTGGGACTCCAAGAAGCAGGAACCCTCCTCAGCCCCATATAATTAGGATCACTTTCCCCACCGATTAAGAAAGCCCACCTAGATTTAGCATACGGTTTTCTGAGTGGCTCCTGCTTTTTATCCAAGTTTCCAGCTGAACAAAGAAGTATGGGCTCAATTTTAAACGCTGCTGAGCACTGCCAGCTCTGTGTCCTCAGAGGAAGCAACGGGTGCTCAGAATCATCCAGACGAGGTTCCTGTGATGATTCCCCCAAAGCCATGCTGACCAGGAGGACAGCACTGTATTCCTCGTTTGATCTGCTTTCTGTGACCCCTCAATTCCCAGGAAAAAAAACTTTGTAGTATAGGCAGCTCCAGATCTCACTGGAATAAACTTAACTCGCACTCAGAAACATCAGGTCCGAGAGGACTCGGTGATGAACGGTTTAAAAATCTATGTTCTGGAATATTGACAGAAAAAGACCGAAGAGGAAAAGAACTTTGTCCTTTCCAAACAAAAGATGTTTCAGTTTGTACTTTCCAGGGAAACACTGCAAACGACATTTACAATAGGGTTCTTGAAACAGACGCTCAAGACCTGGCAGCACCTCTGTTTGCAAGTCAAATCCCATGTGCCTGCATATGTAAACCGGACCCCGTATGTGCCATTACCTGCCTTAAACATAAATGAGTCTTCAGCCCCCATGCAGCTTATACATTTTTGCATAATCCTTTGACAATACAGCCCTACAAAAGCATTTTACTGAGAACTCCCACCCCAGTGAGAAACCTCAGTTCCTTTTCATTTTCCCCAGTTGGGTAACATTTTTTTTTTACGTTTAAGTTCCCTTCCTTTTAGTTTTTCTAGCAAATAAAAGCTGCAAGGGTTGGGGAGGGATTGGGGGGGGAGAAATTAAAACAAACTAAAAACAGAGTCCAGGCACAATCACCTTGTGTCTGGGAACGACAAGGGCTTTCCTATCAAAGGAAACTGAAGGTCACACTTTTCCTCATTGATCTTGCAATGTTTGTTAATTACTCTGTCACTGATGTGGCGAAGGATAATTAAACAGCTCTGTTTATATCTTATATGCATAATTATGTGCGCTGCCACTGAACTCGTGAAGACTAGAGAATGTGCCTCTCCAGAAGGGGAACGGACAGACGGAGATGAGTTTCGGCTGCATTATTAACAGGAGGAGGAAAACATGCGCGCACACAAAAGGAGGAAAGTTTGATGGATTCACAAAGTGCTGAGATCAGGGGAGGGGTGCGTGCAGGTGGAGCAGATTAGGGGGAGATCTTTCAATTACAGATCCAACCCAGCTGAGTGACAAATTGGGGGAGGGAGCTGCTCCCTAATGGAGAGAATTCAATTTACCCTAAGCTTTTACCAGGGCTTAGCACTCACATACCCCCAAAATCAATCTGGGGGGACCTGGGTATCAGAGGCAGAAATTCAGCCGGGGCTTTCCCCAACATCTCTTGCTGAATTCAGCTTCTGAATGAACCACAAAAATAAGGTAGAAGCTATCTGAAAATAAGAAATGCACACACAGCCGGGGGGAAACACCTCGGTACCGCACACAAGTCGGCATCGCGGGCCGGAGCGGCGGGGTACACGGGGGGTCGGCACAGGCAGCTCCACCAGCTCGGGCCCCGACCCGGGGTGCGCCTCGCCCGGCTTCTGAGGGAACGCTGCGGCCAGCCGCCACCCCTCAGCGCCTCGGGCCGGGGTGAGGAAAACGGGGACGTGGTGCATTGCGGTCGGAAGGCTGTTACAGGGTCTCACTTGACACCCAGAAGGCGGCCTCGGTACTGGCGGGCCGGCCGGGGGTGAGTGACAAGGACAGCTAGCGCCAAGCCAGCTACCAGCACGGCAGCGGCCGGGGGCGCAGCCTGGCCCGGGCACAGCTCGACCTCACCCCGCCGAGTCCCCCCCCGCTCGTTCTTCCAGGA
>VWZZ01000677.1:141206-185011 GCA_013399095.1 Psophia crepitans
CCCGCCGCAGCCCCGCCCCGGAGCCCTCTGGAGCCTTCGCAGGTGGCCGCGGCGCGGCCCGGGAAAGCCGGGGGCAGCGGCGGCCCAGCAGCTCCGTCTGCTGCAGCGCGCACCGGGCTGAAAGGCACGACGAGGGCCGGGCTTTGCCCCTCCAGGCCGGGGCTCCCGCGGCCAGCTCTGATCTCGGGGCTCATTACCGCCGGGTAAGGGGCGGCGTGGGGGCACGAGTGTGTTCGGACAGCCCCGCCTGCGCTGCGCCGCCCCGTGGGAATACGCCGCAGGATCCACCCGCGGGGTGGCACAAGGGCGCGCTCTGCTTTTTTTCTGCCCTCGTGCACACCGAGGAGCAGAACCGCAGCGCGAACCGAACCGCAGCCGAAGGGCGGAAGCGGCCAGCGGGGAGGTCTGCGCAGCCAGGGGCTCTGTGGGCTGGAGAGAGCCATCCAGCCACATCCACCCTAACGAACAGCTCTCTTGGGAAGGGGGGGCTGAAGCAGAGGCGCTCAGCACGCTCCCAAGAGCAAAATGCCAGGCTCTGCAAGGGGACTGGGGCTTTCGCCCTCCTCCTTGGCTGCCAGATGCAGCCAGTATCTGGCACGGACGCACAGCAACGGCTTTCTCTGTCCCACAGAAAACACGACCGTGAGGCTGCCCCGCGGAGGGAGCAGGGGGCTTACCTGAGGTGGTTCCTCCCCCCAGCTTGGAGCCTGTCTCGCCACTGGAGGACCGGTAGGCATCGTCCTTCGAGGCTGGGCCGTCTGAATCCCTGTCATCCAAGAAGTTGCCATCCTGTGAGCCTCTCAGAGCATCCGCCTCATCGGCGTTATCTTCCTCGTCACTGCAGCCCTTGGGCTGCACCATGTAAACCCCTTCGGGGGGCACCTCCACGCTCTCGGCACCCTTACATTCCTTGCCTTCTACTCGCCCCAGCAAGGGCTCCTCGTTGTATTCCCCATTCACCCACTTCTCAATCACCTCCCTCCTTTTGTCCTCCTCAATCTTCTGCACACGGCTGAGTCCATCTGAAAACTCCGTCCCCAGCTCCTTGGTCCCAGGCTGAGGCAGGTCCTTGTTGCTGCTCTCCCGCTGCGGCCCCTTGTCCGCTCGTGCCTGTTCGGCTCCCCCGTGGTCGAAGACGACCTGGCGGCTCAGCTTGGCACAGATTGCATTTAGCTTCAGGCCGCCTTTGCGCTTGGCAGCCATTGTGGGTTTTCCTGAGGTTGCGTCAGTGCATATAGTTCTTTCAGCTGGAAAGAGAGAGGGGAAAGAAGCAAGGAAGGGCATTAGTGGGGTCAGACAACTTGAACCCAAATAGCGAAGCTGGTCCCAACCCAGCAGGCCTTCAGGCATGGCCAGTGCCATCCTTTGCAGGGTGGGACTGCCATCTGTTTCCTAAGCTCTGAGCGGATGCCCAGGCAGGAGAGCTTGGTGAGAGGCCCACTCTGAACCTGCTGGTACCAAAGGGTGCCACTGGCCTCAAGAAAGAGGCACGTATTCTGCAACTGAACTGGGCTCAAAGGCCCCAAACATCTCAGGCAGGTGAACATGGTGCAGACCAGCCTCTGCTCCTGGCTCAGGCTGGACATGAAGTCTGTTACAAGCCTGACTCGCTCTCTCCTTCAGACTGCAGCACCACCTGCTTTCAGGTCCCCAGCTCCATCCCAGATGTTGTGGCTGCCAAAACACCACCAGCCAGTAACTGCACCCAAGCACCTGAAGCAGGGAGAACAGCTTCCCAAGCCTAACCCTAGGGATGGTGAGGAATTCACTTAACGGAGTTTACGCATAGGCTCAGAGAAGAGAACCAGTGTGCACCAGAAGAACCAGTACAGAAGGACAGGAGCCCTGGCAAGCGTGTGTGCTGGCACAGCAGACTGGTGTGTGGCAGTCGTACGGGAGAAAATTGCCTTGGGTTGGTATCAGTTGATCAGGCCCCTCTGCTGGCTCGCTCGCTCTCACACACACAGGAAATTCTGCTCTCACACTTCCCAGCACAATCAGCTAATTAGTGTGGGTTTGTTATTTTAATGTAGTTTATTCATATGTGACAGCTAGTAAAGGAGGGGTAAGAGAAAGTGGGGGAGAAAGGAAGAAGGTAAGGTCTTAACTTCAAGGTCACAGAGAATCTTGAACTAAATGGTCCCTATCACAGAGTCACTTGCATAATTACTGCACCAACAATTAACAAGATTCAATCACAAATAAAAGCAAAAACCTGATTCTAAAGCAGCTGCATTGTCTCATTTCCCTCTTTATTTACACCTCCGAGAGACACCCAGAAGAAGAAGGGTTAAAGGTCCCAAGGCAAGAAACGTGCACACAGCCTGGCTCTTCCCACAGCGTGCAGTGCCGAGGCAGACCCCGGGCTGTGTCCCACGGCTCAGGACGAGCACCCAGTAAAACGCCTGCCAGACACACACGCCACTGGAGTTACTAGGGGACACTGTTGGAGGTTTCTTGGACTTTACGTCGTGCTGAAAGAGGGGCCCATTCACATGGAGAGCAAACAGAAACCACCTCCAGACCTCGAACGGTGAGAATGGGTTCCTCCATTGCACAGGAGTCCCTCGCGGCAGCTCAGCCCACACCTTGCCGTCACCAGCACAGAGGTGCTGCTCCACAGAAGCGCAGGGAGATTAATCAGACCCCCTACAATGCATCCAGAAGCCATCGTGACAGCCCCTAATCCCATAACATGACAGCCCAATACAAACAGACTGAAACTTTAGACCTGCTGTCCAAGAGCCAGAGAGTGGCTGCTTAGCGTAAACTCCTGACAGCTTCAGACACGCTTCCCTGTCAAGGACTGCAAGAAGAATACCCCCCCCCAAATGTATCAGCCCCCCACACAAAGGGAGGCAAAATGTACTCCTCCACGTTCCAAATGCGCACACCCTCCCAGCACTAACACCTACGTGCAATCATGCTTTCCTGAAGGGAAAGCACACGTTGCCCCCAAACACATACCTCCCCACCTAGAAATTATAGCTGTTCAAGAGCTGTGTGTACGCGCTGGCACGCTCCTGAGTGTAGTCATACACATACGGGTTAAAAAGTGCCATCTCCCCAAAATACCTTCCCGTACATTTCCCCACGCAGTTCCCTTTCACACATCCCCCAACACACGCACGCAGCCCTCACGCATACAGATGGGCACAGGCAGACGCCCATGAAGCTGCAAAAGTCTCTGTGTGCTGGCACCTTCCCTTCCCATCACATTCCCACTCTGTTTAGGGCAGAAAGTGAAGGCCGATTCTACGCACAACTGGTACCACAGAGGGAATCTCAGGAGGCTGCCGTGAGCTCCAACTGGAGCCTGGCCAGGACACCTACAGCTCACGCCCGTATGCTTGGGCGAAGGGCCAGCGGAGCCTCGACGGTGCAGGCGGGTAGGACAGCGCTGCGGTGCCTGCCCAGGGCTGGGGCACCGGGGCAGTACTGAATCACCAGTGCCGCCCTCCCCAGCACTGCCTGGTGATTCCCCATCCTCGTTCTCACGATACCCAGCCCTGCTTAACTGGTGAGATCAGCACCGCTCGCAGCTGGAGATAACTGGGAGGCAGACACGCGGCAGCCCAAATCCTCGCTGCCCTCCCCCATTCTGCAATGAGGGCAGGTCCCATTATTCTGGTCTGGAGGTGAGCAGCCAAGTGCGTGCACCAGCCGGCAAATGAATATATAAATATTTATTCAAAGGAAGAGAGGAACAGACGTTCCTAAGGCTGCACTTGTGGCATACGCAGCAAGTCCAGGGAGCCTGCAACTTGTCTTCCATTCCTGTTCCTGCCTCCTTCCATCTCACACACCCTGGCTTTGCCCCTCTGTCTCCCCAGCTCCTGCCCCCCTAGCTCCTCCCCGGCCCCTCTGCATCTTTTCTGTCCCTTCTCCCTGCGTTTGGGATTTTCTTTGAGCACAGCAACGCTGCTCTTTAACATTTTGGAGAATCTTTTCCTAAAGTTTAAGTTAAAAATAAAGCAAGTTCTCAACACGTACCTTTTCCCAGATCTATAGAACTAACCTGCCCAGAGACCTTCCTGAGATGGGATCTGCCCTGTAGTACCTGGACTCATGTACCTCCATCCCACCTATGCACGTATGGCCACAGGTAATCTGAACTCCTGGGTTCTTCTGCCAGCCTTGCAACCAACTCTCTGCAAGCCCGGATACATCATTTTATCTTTCCATTGCCTTAGTTCCTTGCCTGTGCCACAGGAGGGACATCACCTGTATCAACATTCCTATTGCTCTCTTTCAGACGGTCCGTTTGAAGAGTGGAAGGGAAACCCTTCTCACAATGAAACGCTGAAGATGGCCACAGGCCGGAGGGGACCAGAGCATCTGTGTTTCATTCACTCAGGCAGAGGGAGAGGAATGGAGCTGCTGAATGAGGGACCCTCATATCTGCCCGAGGTCAGGACTGCCAGGCAGGGAGGGACCCCTGAAGCCGGGCAGAGGCTCGCTCCCCCCAGGCCGAGCTCCCCACCCCAAATCACACTGCGTCTCCATCGCACTGTTTAAAGATTCCAGGCTAAGTAAACATCCCCCTTCATTTTCTTCGTCTAAATAGAAATGTTTTGATTTCACATCAATCTGAGGAAGCCGTTTATAACCTAGGCCTGTCACACGGACTTTTCATCTCTGCCCAGGACAAACTCTCCCACATGCTCTATTTACACTGAGCACTTCCTCTGAAAACAATGCCACCGGGAGTTTACTCCACTCACCCCCTCCCCACACCCTGCGAGGAGACACCGGCTCCCTCCACTCTGCACCCAGCCCAGTGGCATCTCAAGAGCAAAAACCGTACCTTTGCAGAAAAGGCAGGGTTTGCCGCAACCAGGCCGGGCAAGGACAAGGACAAAACCCACCCCGCCATTTTGTTGCCTTGCCACCCCTTGAACTTGCTGCCGACAAGCCCAGGTTGCTGCCCCCAGCGCCCCTCTTTCCCCCAGTCCCCGCCTGCAGCCCCAGGCGCTCTCCCTCCACGCAGCCCCCCAAGCAGCACTTTCTCACCCATGAACTCCACAGTGGGGTGCTGCCAAGGTGGGCATGGCTGGGCTCTGCCTCCCTCCGCGGCAGACCACAGGGCGGCGGGGGCATGCCATGAGTGAGGACCAAAGGCTTTGCCGCAGCGACAGAAATAGGGCATCCCAGCTGAGGGGCAAACTGCGCTACAACGAGAAAGCCTGGCCTTGCATGGAAGGGAGAGGAGAGGCGACGTCTGGCTTTGGCTGTGGCTTGGGGTCAGCACCCTGCTAGAGGGGAGAAAGGGACCCGCCTGTGAAAAAGGGGAGTGTGGGAGCTGGATGAACCAGCTGGCATGGGTGGAGAAGAAGGGTCCCCGGCTGCGTGGCAGGAGCTTACTGGTGTGGGAAGAGCCAGGGGTGCAGGGGGGACCCCCACCAGATGGGGCAGGGGCTGAGGAGGGGCAGAAGAGGAGGGGCAGGAGGGCCTGTGCTGTGGGGAGAGGGGTGCTGGCTGGGGAGGGACGGCGCGCTGTCACTTCAGAGGGCCGGGTACGTCGAACAGATGGAGCTTTCATATTCCTATTGAAGAGTTTTAAGCCCAGCTGAGCAGCTCCGTTCAAGAGGGAGGTCCCAGTGCCAGCTTTCCAGGAGCTGCAAGCTCTCATTCGATTAATTATTAACGGCATTATTTGGGGCGGGGAGGGGGAGGGAAGGAAGGCCGACATGCTGCACAGTCCTTTTCTTTTTTAACCACTGTGGTGCAAGCTTGGCTGGAGAGACTCCAGTCTGCCCAGGAGCTCCAAAGAGGGAGGGCAAGCATGGCTCGCTGGGGTGGGGGTGAGGATGCTGCATGCTGGAGCATCTTAACACTTGAGCTGCGGTCCCTAAGATGGAGCCAAACCTTCACAGCAGAAGGCCGCTGGGGCATTGGGAACATGCTTCCGCAGAGCAATGCCCTGGCGGTGCCCAGCCACACGCCGGGAGGAGGCAGGGAAGGCAGCCAAACACTCAGCCCCTTCCAGAAAACATTTCCCCTCCAGCATGAAGCCTCGTGCATTATTCCAGGCAGGGCCGGGGCAAAGGCAGCAACAGCCCAGGCATGGCCCACAATGTGTGAGAGTGGATTTAGTGTGTGTATTTTCCCCTCTTCAGTTTATCAATAAAACATTTTATTGCTTTTAGCCCAGGAAATGACCTTGGATTAGTGGATGCTGTCTCTTCTGGCTGACCTTGGGGAGTTCACAAAGGCTCTTTAACAACCTCCTCTGCCCTGCGAGCATGGATCCTGCCTGCGCGCGTCTGCGTGAAGCCGGGGAAAGCCCTCGGTGCGAAAGTCGGACCTGACAGGCTCCGGCTCAGCACTGGGCAGGGAGGAGAAGAAAAATCAAAGACGTGGGAGGAGAAACGAAGCGAGCAGCCAGGGCATCCTCACTGAAGCGCTGCCAGCTACACTCCCTGCTTTCCCACAGCCATGAGGGCTCTCCCCACACACCCCATCCATAAACCGCGGAGAAAAAGCTGGGGACTGTGATCTGGTCCCCATGGCCTAAGCGTGTCGAAGTGCAGTCTGCCTGCATTCACCACTGCTTGACCTTCTCCTGCCTGCCACACTACCATCTGCAGCTGCACAAAAGGCCACTTTTCTACCTATTTCCAGCTCCCTGAGCCTGGTTCAAGGCTGGCCCAAAGGGGCAGAGAGCAGTAGCAGTTCCCTTCAGCGAGTCTGTCCCGCTTCCCTTTGCTCAACCTTCTCAGCTGCAGTTAAGCTGTAATTTTCTGGTGACAGTGAGGGGCAGCGTACTGAAACCAGCACTGGGCAGTGGATGACAGAAGCCATCCTGAGAGAAAGGGGGAGCGATGGGGCTCTGGAGGTGCTGGTGCCTGCACTGGGGCTGCCAGCCTACTGGGCTGCTCCTATTTCCCACCCAGCTACTTGGCTGCTCTGGTGCTACTGCCCAGGTTTCTCCAGAACAGCTCAGGAACACGGGGAGCCCCCCCTTTCCCCAAACAGAAAACAGCCACATCATCTCTGAATGGTGTGTATTTTCACTGCAGAAGTGTAATTATGGAGGGACAGAATGGGACAGGAGAAACCAAGAGGAATTTTCTTCCTCAAGGGAACAGGAACTACACGCAAAGAGGGCTAACGCTGAGCTCTAAGCCAGAGCGACGTCCCCGCACGCTGCAGGGCAAAGCCTGCAAGGGTGCTGCAGCAAAGACCGCAGCCCGTCAGGCAGTCCTTGCTGCCCTCCCCCATTAACACAACCCTCCCTTTCCAGCCATGTCCTCTCCCAGTGTCCTCCGCAGCGTCCCCTAGCACTGGGCACAGAGGGTTCCCATCGTGTGCTGCAAACACCCCCTACTCTCCTTGCGCTGCGTGCAGAGGACCCCCTCCCAGCACCACAGCCACGCCGGCTTTGCCCAGGCACACCAGCCCCCTCCCCAGAGCACGCTCCCAGCCCCCGGGTGCCCATTTTCTCCAGTCGCGTCCTCCTGAAGAGCGAGCCCTAAAGTGTTAACGGCGATTGGTGAAATGGCACAGCAGATTGCTACAATAAATAATTTACTGATATTTATAAATATTCAAATCAGCAGGCTTCAGAAATTGAAAGGGGGGGGCTGAGCTGAAGGGAAGGAGGGGTGTTCAGGGAGGGGAGGGGGGGCTGACATTAATTCCCAGGCTTTCCAAATTCATTTGAGAACTGTTTCTCATTTCAAACAAATATTAAATCTTTTGGTGTCAAGGCTCCAAAATAAAATATCAAATAGAAAGTCACCACCCTCTTGGTGGCCAGTGCCTTGTCTGCCATGATGCTGGGCGCCTCTGGCCCTGTCCCCTTTGACAACCAGCCGCTGGGGGAACACAGGCAGCCTGCACCGGCGAGATGTCCGTGCAAGGGCAGAAGCCCACCCAGGCACCCCTGTAACACAGTCCACCACACCACCACCCATCATCCGAGACAGGAATTCCCATCACTACCACCTACAATACCCTTGCCTTCATCTTCCAGCAAATTTTTTAAATCTCATTGGGAAGAAAGGGCTGAATGTTGGAGCAATGAAGGTGGAGCCAGGACTCCTGACTCCACCCTGGGAACAGAAACGAAGCAGGGCTCCCAACTTTCACTCCTTGCTCTGCAAGAGAATTTGGTTTCAGTGATTGAAGCTGGGGCTTAAAAGCCAGGAGTGCTGGCTTCCAGCTTGGTTTCCAGTCATGGTGTAACCGTCAGTCTCCCCAGCTTTCTGTGCCTTAGTTTCCCCATGCAGAGGAGGAGGAATGAGGATGACTACCTATCCAGCGGGCAGAACCCAGACATGTTTACTCCGTGCTTTGAAATGTCCGTATCAACACTCTGTCACTGTGCTAGATTGTTACTAACTGAGTCTCTTCCAGCTCTGAGCATCCTACTGACCCCTTAGATGGCTGAGGGAGATGATCCTGTGTCCTCCCCTGGACCACCCCATTGGTAACGTGAGGCTCCAGCATGGGGTGAATTTCCCCTAGATGAGTAATGGCTTTTCTAATGCACGGGCAGGCTGTCAGCTTCCCTACTCCCAGTGTTTTATGGGTTTAACTGAACGGCTCTGAACTCCCTAGTAAGAAATAAAGTTATCCCTCAGCGTCCCTTCTAAACATTTCACTCAGTGCAAACGGTGTTTAAGAAAAATGAGGACATATTTCTTCTTAAGGATGCAGTATCCCCCTTCAGAGGCCTAATTTATGCCATATATCACTGGCCAGGGAGAGAAAGGCAGCACAGACCTCACACTAGGAGTGAGCTGGCCCTAGCACAGCCCAGGCACAGCCGCTTCTGCTGCAATGGTGCAATGGGCTGCAACACAAAGTCCTCCAGAGTCCGCAGAGTCCCCGCTGGAGAGCAGAGCCCGGCTGGCAGGCAGCAGAGCAGGACGGACACCTGCTAACGCTCAGCACTGCGCTGCCTCCTCGGCTGCCGCATCTCCCACCGCAGACACCTCCTCACTTGCACCACCCCAGCCTGCGTGGACCTCGTCCTCCTCACCCTGCCCCAGCTCAGCCCCGCTCGGGGCCCTCCTCCCCTGCGCGGCTGAACGGTGAGAGCCTCCGCACCGGCCCCGCTCCCCTGCACCGCGCAGGTCTCCTCTGCGACGCTGCCTTCTCACCTGCCGCTGACCTGCCCTGCTGCCGCTCGACCAGCTCTTCACAGGCATTTGGCACAGCTGGTGGGGAAAGTGGTTCAACTGCGAGCAAGGACAGGACTAATCCTTCTTCACAGCTCTTTAGTAACGCACGTCTGAACCTTTTCCTGAGCAGATCTCAAAAATGATCCTAAATGTGCTTTGATCTTGTCTCGTCCCAGTCTCCTTACCCCGAGCTGCTAAGGCTCTGCTGCTCACCCCCGAGTGCTGGGACAAAGCTCCTTGCCTCTGCCCTTCCCTTCGCCCCCTCTCTGCACTCACATACCCTGAACCTCCCAAGGACAAGAAATAAACCCCTTTTTCTGCACACAAGTAACACAGGGAACTTCCAGGATTAACAAAAGGAGCAGAGTGGAAAGAAGTGAGTAACAGGAGCCAGGAACTCTGCTTCTGCTCCCTGCTCTGCTACTGACCCGCTCCTTCTCTTTGGGCAAATAACGTCACGCAGGCTCCCCTTCTGCCCTCGACCTGCTGGGTCCTTCAGATGGTCAGCCATCTGGGCAAACATTTCTTGCCCGGCTCAGAGGGCCTAGTATCTTGCTTGCAATTTAGGTGCTACCACAATTCAATCAGCAGAGGAAAAACACTGATTCAGGACAGTTTGAAGCTCAAAAGTCCCTTGTGTCCCACAGCCAACTTTCTAGTTCATCTGTCAGTGTAGGATCTTTGATGAGACATTTCAAAAGTTTCCTCTGCTTGGTCCCATGAAAACCTGCTCTCGGAGCTCCAGCCTAACGCAGCAAGCAGGGTCTCACGGCTCCCCAGGCTGAGAGAGGCTGCTCCCTGGGAGCCTTCTGTCTTCAGAGTCTTTCTTTCAGATAACATAAAGCCAAGAGGATCAGCTTTCCTGATCCAGCTTCTCCTCCTTGCCTTATTTATTTATTTATTATTAATTTTTTAGTCCAGTTAAAAGGTTTACTATCCAGATGAGCCTAAGTGGCCTCACTCAGCCTAAGTAACTCTATAAATCAAGCGGAACCGCTAACATCTACATCACAATCCTGCCATCAATCTCCCCACAGGTTGTGAAGAAAACCAAGGGGAAAGACGCTAAAGGGAGAGCAAGGAGTAATAGCTCATCACCATCAGGTCCCTGCAGACTGGCTGTGGCCCTTGGAAAACTCCCCATGAAGTCAGACATGTTGTCAGGGCAACTAAATGCAAACACGGCGCCTGACTTCAATTCTCCGTAGACACACATGTATGCTCTGGGTGCTGGGCCAGGAGGACGTGGTGGATACAGACAGAGGGAGGGAAGGGGTGGTGGGGAGCAAAGAGGGCTGGGAAAGCCTCTTGGAGCAGGGTCAGCCAGCCCGTGCAGGAGCCAGCTCCCAAGGAATGAAGAAGAAGCCAAGACGTGAGCCTCTCTGAAACGCTGCACAGACCTCTTTGTGGACGCTGAAAGAGGCAGCGCAGGGGGTGCAGTGGAACATCAAGGTGGTAGAGAGGGAACCAGCCTTAGCTGCAAGTACCTGATGCGGGAATAAGAAAAGATCAGGTCTCTCAAAAGGATGCAGATCGGTTAGGGAATTGCCCGAAGTTTCATCACTCCCTCTTGGTGACTGTCTTTAACAAGTTACTTCACAAAGAATCCAAACCCACCATGACCCACCTTAGCAGAGAGCAGCTCCCTGGCTTCAGGCTGGGCTCAGTCATTCCTGATTGAGGGCAGGGGTTAAGTGAGCCATCTCCTAAAAAAGTGTCCCTCCAAACCCTGTTAGTAGCTGGTAGGCAGCTTAAGAGCAATTTGCAATCCCTTTCAGCACTATTAAGCTCAGACCCAACAACGAATGCAGACTCCTAATTAATTGCAGTGGAAAGTCAGGAGCTAAATGGGAGTTGGGAGCCCAAATGCTTGTTGCATCACTCAGAAACACAGGGCCAGAAAAAGTTCATTAGTGTGGTCTTTCAAGGTCCTGCAAAGTAAATCTGTGTGAGACCCCAGCAAGAGCTGCACAACAGAGAGCAGCCCAGAGCATCCTAGCTTTCCGCCTTGGGTTACATCCTGCCCGCAGCCCCAACCTGCTGCCTGAGCCGTGTGTGATCAGGCAACGTGCTCTGGGCTTGCTATGAAAAGGGAGCACTCAAATCCCTTCGAGGTTTCTGTAATCCCCAAGTGGGGCTGGGAGTCTTTTGTGAACCCACAGAGCAGGCACCCATCACACACAGCACCGGGTGCAAATACTGTGCAACGCGGTTCCGAGAATTGCTTGTGCCTCCCGTTCGTGTGGGAAAGGCTCACAGTCTGGCCGGGGGAGAGCCGAACTCCGGTGGCAAAGCAGTGGGTTATCCCTGAGCTTGTTAACTCCGCAGTCCTGTCAGAGCGGCATGGGAGAGAAACCCCACCAGCTGGGCTGCGTGGGCGCTCACACCGATGCTAATTCTCTGACTTGCCTTTTGCCGCTCTTCCTTCTGGTCATTAGGGCTCATCTTCTTATCTCTCCTGTCCTCCTGAGCCCATCCATGTGCTAGCGCTATCACTGATTGCAAACACCCATCAGTGGGAACACACACGTGTACAAAAACGTGGCCGTGCAGGTGCACTATCACATGCAGAAGCACACATGACCCAGCACACAAACACGCAACCCCGTGCGTGTGTTCGTGAAACAGTACGCACACAGAACGCACGCTAACGCACGCAAGGGTTCATAACACTGTGACCGTACAGGCATTACCTCCGCACGCTGCAACGCACAGACGGATACACAGCGTACGCACCTCCCCAGAGGCGCACACCCGCACACACCGAGCTCTGCTCGGCCCCGCACACACGGTGAGCACCCACGTACATACAGCCCACCAGCAGACGCACGCAGGCAGCCACCCCTGCGAGTGCTGCGCACCCTGCATTCACACACACGCACACACACGCACGCTTCCAGCACCAGCCTGCATGCCAGGAGCGGTTTATTCTGCAGCTTGGAGTGAGAAGACAGTGGGCTCCCAGCCGGACCCTGCAGACAGGCTCGGCAGCAGGGACCGACACGCTCCCCATCCCACCGACGAGCCCCTCTTTACCCCCAGCCCATCTGCACCTCACACCTTAAGGCAAAAAGAGCATCGGTGAGTGTCTCATTGGAGCTGGCGTCCCAGCGGAGTGTGTGTGCCGGGCAGGGGATCTCTCCCTCTCCCTCTCTCTCTCTCTTCCACTCGCATCTTTTCATGAACTCNAAAACACAAATATGCCATAACTCAGCTGGCTCAGCCGCCGCGCCTCCAACATGCCCTGCTCCAGGCCTCTCAGGAAGGTCATAACAAACGACTTTCCGATTCAGTGCTCCTGAAATAATTTTGTGTATTAAAACCTGAATCTGCACTTTCTGGACCGAAAGCCTCTCTTAATTATGGCAAGCGTCCTTGGGATGGACAGTGATCCTTCACTACAGCACCGCTAACCAACCNCTTCCCTTTGCCCAATCTGTTTTCAAAGTGTGTCTGTCCTTTATTAAATTGTTTTCTTTTCCACATTATCAGTTGCCATGGAGACCTCATCTCTCGGATTATTTGAATTTCATTATATCTATTGATTTGGGAGCATTTCATCTTTTTTATTGTTTTTCTGTCAATTTTCAAAACGAATAACCATCTAATTTGCGTCAGTGCTGATTATGTTTGTCCCTCAATAGAGGTCGGCAGCTGCGTCGGGGAAACAAATCAATGGGAAACCATCATAAACCTCCCCAGTACAATCTCCAGGATATGTGGGTGACATTCCACGCCTGCGAGAAACACTCATCATATCCAAACTTCTTTCTTTCTTTTCTTTTTTCTTCTCCCCCCTTTTTTTTTTTTATTTTCCCCTTGTAGTTAGCTCCACTGGCCACTGGCGGGTCGCATTTAAAATCGTATTTATTTTACGCACTTACATGTACAATTTTGGAGGCAGCGCATTTTCAGACAGGGAGGGGACAAGGGTGCAAGAGGGGGAAGGAATTTTTTTTATTTTTTTTTTGGTAAGAAAGAAGGGAAGAGAAGGATGATGAGGGAAAGAAAAAAGAGAAAAAGTGGACCGGGATTGCAAATTGCTTACTGTGTTTTTTTTTTAAATAATTTATGCAATTTTAAGCATTTATGTATAAATTTTTTAATAAGCCACCCTGGAGCAAAATAGCCATTAACATCCCGACGTCCTTCTGTCCAATGGGCTCGTGTGCAGGATCAATTTCCGAGAGTACTTTCCTTTTTTTTTATGACATGATAAAATGCTTTTAAAGCAACTTACACAAATATGGAAATTTTTTTCCCCTCCTCTTTTTTTTTCTTTTTTTTTTTTTTTTATAACAGCCNCTCCCCCCTGCCAAATGCAACGGCTCCCGCACAGAGGGCAGGGCAACTCCTCGAGAGCGTGCGTGTGTGTGTGTGTGTGTGTGTGTTGGGGAGGGCAGTTGGCAGAAGGATAGACCCAGCCCTAACTGGAACGGACCTGCCTGTCCTTCTAACAAGGGCATAAACTTTCATTAGCGATGCACACAGTCAAAGGCAATTTAGGGAAACGCGCTGTACAGAAAAGGAAAACCTCAGCGTTTTTTATACAGCGGCTCCTTGGCTCCGTCCAGGGGGCTCTATCCTTGAGCTCAGCTTGCACTCTCCAACCAAAGTGACCCCACTGGCCACGGGGGAGGCAGGAGCAGGGGCCGGGGGGAGGAGGCTGGGGCTGCTCTCGGGAACGCCGGTGCCCAGCAGTGCCAGCCTCAGCCCCTCGCCTCGGCCCCGCCAGAAGCTCGCACACCCCGCAGCTGGTCCACAGAAGCCAGTCAATATTAATGTCTTGCTGGAACCCACTGGTCCTACAAGAGGCCCAGAGGTATCTGTTGCTCTGCCCACTGCAGAGCGTTGCCCCTCCAACAGGCCAGCCCCCCCCAAAGGTCTCTATTCTGGGTTTCCGCACGTTGACAAGGAGCTCGCAGCCGCTCGATGCCCCTTTGGGGCGTTAGTCACAAGCTGCCTCTGCCCAGACCAGACAGATGTGTCGCTGCTGCTGTTTCCATAGGGTGTACAGGCTAGTTATTTTTGCAGCTGGGACATGTTCAGCCTCACACAGGAACCTGGAAAATGCCATTCCTGAAGGGACGGCTCCTGCCTCTGGCCCCGTGAGCAGGCGCAGCTCTGCGGAGGAGGGACACGAGCACACCAGGCTGCAGTGAGAGCAGGCCAGTACGAGGGGCTCGGCGGGGTCTGAAAGTCACGACCACACATTGCAAATGAAACAAAACTGTCCCTCCAGCTAGCAGCTCCCTCGGCCCTCGGTCTTTGGGGTGGACGCTCAGGCACCCCCCGCCAGATACACACGCCCAAGCGTGGGAAGTCCCTGTGCACGTTCCTATCACTTGCTTCAACCTGAAGCCGTGACACCGATTTTTCTACTAGAGCAGACTTCTGTACCTTTCTGTATGACACACTTCCAGAGGTAACACAGACCTATGAATTTAATCCTACTGACAGCAGGCTTGCACGTTACTGGTACCTCACACAGACCCCTGCACACTCCCAACCACCCGCAGCCCGGTGCGGGCTCAGCCCAGTCACACCGTGCTGGCTGGCACGGGGCTCTGCACACACCCGCCCCGTGTGCAAGGTTTGCGGGGATTTGAACTGAAGCAGGAGTGAAAAAATAAAATAAAATAAAAAATTCAAGGGGCAGCCAACGCTCAGCTGGAAAAACACAAAGTGCCGAGAACAGCAAACCCAATCAATAACAATCACAACCCCAGCAGCGGGTGAGGAAAGCGTGAACCGTTTTGGCCTGCTCCCTGCGTGCTCACCCTCTTGGGAAAACACAGTCCCCCGGAGGCCCATGATTTCATCCCCTCCCACTCCACCCTGCATTTGCCCTCACCAAAAAGCTTTACGGAGTGCAAGTCCCCCAGGCTCCTGTTCTGATCAGAAACTTGGCAAAGAGGAGAGAGGGTCTGCACAGAGGAACCGGACTCTTGGCAATGAGCTGGTGCCCGAGGAAGGTTCCTGATGCTATGAAAGGCTCTGCCTCTAGCAAGGTGCTCCTCACAGCCCACATCCTCCTGACCTCCCCTCCAAAGCTTTGCCCTGTGTCCCCCTTCCCCCCCCAGCTGCCAGCCTCAGCCTTAGCATGCTCTTCCTCTCCCCTCTTCCTTCCTCAACTTCCCAACACCATCCCAGCTTCCTCCTCCACGGCATCTCCTGTCAAATCTCTTGTGCCCCAGCCTGCACCCCCATACCCCCTTCATACCTCTCCTCCCTCAGTCCCTGTGGTCCTACCACCCATGGCTGGCAGTGAAAGCCATCCTGCCCCGGGGACCAGCACCGCCAGGGACCTGTGACCACCCTGAAGAGGGGGAAAGACGAAACCTGTCAGGGAAAAGGTGAGAGCTCGCCCTTCTCCCGGTCTTGCATCGCTCCTCACCCAGACTGTACAGATTTTGGGGACTTCACTGTACCAGCAGAGAGGTGAGCAGGAGCTGAAGGTTTTCAGATCATATATATCACTCTGTATGGTCTCGTCTATAGTGAATGCTAAATATAGCCAAGCCAAACCTGGCGGTGACTTCAGCACTGTGATGCAGGGACATCAGCCACTGCACGGGCACCCTCCACCCCCTCAAAGCAATACAGATGTCAACAGCCACAATCCAAAATCGAGGATGCCCATGAATCCTCTGTCCTCCCAGTGCCAAGACTATGAGCCAGCTTCTCTCTCTCTCCCTTTCCCTCTCTCAGGTGTCCAGAACGGTTCCTCCTTCTGAGTGGTGACAGTCAAAATAAGGCAGCATTTTCTAGCTTGAAGATCCATTTTTCCATGGGATGCGGACCCTCTTATCTATGGCATGCCAGCATCTGTTTCAGCATAGCTACTTAAAAACTTAACAGTGGAAGGAGCTCTGAATAGGAGGGGAAAGTCTCTTGTGTGGGTCAGAATAATTAGACTGAGCTCAAATTGGCTTTAGGCATCTGCTGCTGCCTCTGAGCAAAATCAAGCCATGCTGCTTCCATCAGCATCTCTCTGCTGTTAGCCTTACCCCGCAGAACAGAGGGGACCACATACTGCCTTGTATAGGGCATCTCTGGGAACACGACTTGCTTCAACAGAAGCCATAAAGCCTCCTTATCCAGCTATCATTAAAGCCAAGAGAAAAGAGGCCAGACAGAGAGATTGAGATGAGCCATTTCCCCAACAAACTTGCTTCCCTTTTTCATTCGCTCCTTTCTTTTTTTTCCCCCTTTAACTGTCATTAAAATAACAAGTTTCTGTTACAGTCTAAACATTCCCACATTGTATAAAGGGTTATGTTACACTAGAGTCACTGCCGGGCCCAGTGTTTGCACAGAAACCTCACTGCAGGTCCCCCCTCCTGACGAAGTGACTTATTAAAGTTTAAACAGTAATTAACAGAACAATAAAAATAAAGGGATGTTTGGGGAGTCGTAGTGCACACAGGGTTTTTGGCAGTGCCAGCACTTTTCAGTGCCCTGCGCTGGCAGAAAAAAACCGGCTGCAAAACCAGTGGGAGAGATCGTGTGCTCGAAGCCACGAAGGGGCTGCGGCGAGGCGGAGGTGCGATCCCGGCCCCAGCGCGAGGGTGCGGGGAGCAGCCGACAGCCAGACGCGAGGGAAGGGTAGAGGGGGACTGGGGAAAGGACGTCTGGTGGGGTCACTTGGCAGGAGGCTGAATTGGACTCGGTGCTTGCTACCAGCCCGGCACTCAGCCCTGCGAGAACGCGCCAGCCAGCACCGAGAGCCTCCGCTGCCTCTTCTCCGATTCTGCCGAGAAGGCCTAGACAAGCCCCCAGAATCTGAGTTTGTGGAACCGTGTCTCTGACACCAGACCGGCGCTTTGGCGAGTAGCTCTTTACTTTAAAAGACAGTTGTGGAGATGAAACAGCAACCACAGAGCAAAGCCCTGAGAAAACGTTGCAAGTGGGAGACCAGACCGAAGATATCTTGTAGGGATCGATCCTGCTCTGGCCCCACGCAGGCGTGGGGAGCTCTGAGCTGCAGACTCAACGGTGTACTAGTAACGCCGCAGTCGTTCCCCCCGAAATGCAGTCAGAGCCAGGTCCGCAGGGCCAACACTAGAGCCTAACTCGCTGTGCAGGACCACAACCCCACCTCTCCCACCAGAGCAGAACTTTTCCAAGCTATGTGAAATTGGCTTATCAGGGCTCCCTTTGCAGGAGCAAAACTGCTTTCCCTCTGTGTTGTTCCCACCTCAGTTCCCTGCCTTGCCCGTGATGAGGTCTAGCGCATGTGGGGTAGAGCTTAAGCTTAGGTTGTCAGCCTTCCCTGTTACCCAACATGCAGCAATGCAGAAAGATCTCATCTGAAGATATTTTTGGTGTCTATTGTAACTATTCTCAAATGTTTGCCTCAGTAGCTCACAGTGCTAGTTGGCTCTAGCCCTGATGTGTGACTCAGTACACACAGCATTGTGCAGTCCCATGTTTGCTAAATCTCCTCCAGTACAACGGCTCAGTTTGCAAATAAAAAGACAGCTTCGTACGGGTGTATCTCCCATGCAGAGCAAACCTGGGGAGTGCTGCCTTGCGCCCTCTCCCACAAAGCCCTCCTCAAGTCTAGTGCTTTGCACCCCCGGTCAGCCAGCCCAACCAGGGAGCATCGCGGCTCTCACCCGGGCTGGAGATCTGCCCCACTGCCACAAGGACACATGTGGAGACTGTCCAGCACCAGCTGCTCCCAGTCTGCCCACAGCCTCCTTTCCTTGGGTGCAGCAGGAGGAAAATTCTCCCAGACTCTGCTGCTGATGGAGCCCGTAGCAGCTCTGTAAACAACCATGGGAGATGCCACCAGAAGGCCCAGTATTGCACCAGCACAAGTCACCCAAGTGACTTGTCACCCAAGTCACCCAAGACACTCAGACCTGGCATGCCTGCTCACACCTCCAGGAGGCTAACCTGCCAGCTCAGAGTCACGTCCCGGTCCTGCAAATTCGTTCTGCAATGGAAATGTATTCCAAATGCCACAGGCTTGGCTTTGGAGCAGCCCATGAAGGTGATTCCTCCTCTTCAGTTCCTTCGTTAGTAAGGAGGACTCTGTCTTCTGCTTTCTCAATGGTGAGCTAAGCAGCTTGTTTCTGCAGCTGCTACATTGGCACTGCAGGGGAAAGCCACATTTCAAGTCTCTCAAAGACAATAGGTCTCATTCTCCTACCAGCAGCTCCGTGGTATCCAGTTCAACACTATCACTTACTGGCAAATACCCACCAACTGGAAAAAGCCGCAGACACTGACGAGGGATCCCGGCTACTCTGTCACTCCTGCTCTCCCACCAAAAAACACTGCCGCATCTCTGCGGGGACACTGGGCACGCTTGCTGAGCAACCCATTTCCAGCCTTCGCTCCCTCCACCTGCTCTTCCACTAGGCCTGGGAGGAGAAACACCTCCAGACACCGCTGAGGAGTGGGATTTGTGGACGCTGAAAGCACAGAGGAGAGGTGGGTCCAGAGTCCCTGCAGACACTGCAGCCGGCGGGTCCCTGCTGGCAGCTCCTGCCCCGGGATGGGGAATCACTGCCTTTGAATCGCTGATCCTCAGCCTCATGCAGAACTCCTTCCCCCCAAAGACAACTGTGACTGGGATCCACTGGCTTTCCTGAGGGAAGACTGGCCCTACAGGAACATTTACAAGTCCTCTATAGTCTGGAGTAGATAGTAGGGATGGTCATGATTTACTCCACAGTCTGGGAAAGGAGGGAGCTCAACTCCCAAGAACTGAAGGAAAGTGTTAAAAATGTGACTACCCAGGCAATTACCAATGGTGATTTTTAATAAGCTGTTTTCTAGGCACTGGGGGAGCGGGGGACATGGGGGAATCAGATGTTATGAATCTGAATTCAGCCTAGGTTTCAAAGGTGCTGGTTTAATAAGCTGTGAGGCGAGCCTGCACTAGCAGCGACAGCCCTGCAAACGAGTGCCAGAGCGGGGGGCTGGCATATCAGGGTTCAGAATTAATGAAACCAAGACCTTGGCAACCTCAGTGATTTCACTGCATTCTGGTGTAAATTGATAAACTTGGATGGTGCTCCAGGGAGGATGTGAGATGGACGGGGGGAGGGAGAGGGTGAGTGGGAGACATACCCTTCTCCCTTACACCTATGTTTTAACTGGGCTCCGGCAGATGAGCTGCAAGTGTGACGCACGGCTTGCCGTGCCTCCCTGCGCCCCACTCAGCACCCCGCTTCACCACTCAGGATGTCTTCACAAAAGCCTGTCCTGAATCCTCATGAGGCCCTCAGGTCCCACTGCCACGGAGGTGAGTGGAATGACAGCTGTATCTTCAAACACGGTTTTGTCTGGCCAGCAACACTCTTATCCTCAAACTTTCTATTGTAACATTTTCATTTTCTCAGTGGTTTTTCTGCCTCCATGGGAAATTAAGAGCAACTGCCTTGTCCAGACTTGCTCTTGGAGACAGTTTCCACAGAAAGCCCCCAAATCCATTGTAAGTCAGGCAGGGCAACCTCTGCCTCAAACCCCCTGATCAGCTGAGCCGCTGGCTCTGGCTTTTTCTTCTCTTCGCTGCCCCAAGCCAGCCGGATGCACAGGAAGAGCAGCCAGAACTCAGTGCTGGAGCAAGATGCTGTGCGATAGTCAGCAACTCCACAGCCTGAACTGCCTCTCCAGGAAAGGCAGATGCAGGTGTCTCTGCCATGTCTCACTCCCAGAGGTCTCCTCTTTGCACATTCCCACGGTTTCGCTGACCTGACATGAGCTGAGCTGCCACTCTGCTTTCTGAAGGACTCTCCTGTCCCACGGGCTGAGGATGAGCAGCTCATCGCCAGTCCTGAGCACAAGCAAGCAAAATCAACATGTCAAATATCCCAGACACTCTCAGCTTCAGCTCTCCTCTTCCAGACCCGCTAGGCTCGATCCGCCTCTGACTGCTCTTACGCTAACGTCACTCTGCTAAGCTCAGAGGAACGATTTTCCCAGCTGACACCACATCAGTGACAGAGAACTGAGCTTATGGCTTTCCACTGCCACTCACATCAAACACAGAGAGAGAGACATGCCACCCAAATCTGAACTTTTCATCCCACTGACCCAACTAGAGGATGTTTTCCAGCTCCTGGCTGTGTTGGAGTCAGGGTCTGCAGACTCATATGCAGAGAGAGTGGCCGTCCCTGAGAGGGGAGATGTGTTGAACAGGTACAAAGAGCTGCAAACAGAAGGACATAAGGTGGCCCCCGGTCAGCACTCACATGCATTTTCCTCGGCCATGTCTGAGGAGACTTGGAGTCAGCACAGAGCACAGCTTTGCATGGGGATCTCAAACATTGTCACAATGCAGAACGACTGTCCTGTGCACTTCCTTTTCCAACACGTCGTTCAGGATGCCTCTACAGCAATGCCAGTAACTGCCTGTAGGGAATGTTATGTTAGAAGATTATCTAATGCACTCTTAATCACCTGGTCTTGCAATCTATAGAAGGAAATAGGCGCAGCCAGCACGGTATGACCCTTCTTCCAGCCACCACTGACTTTAGATACCATTAGCGGTGGTAGCCTGGTCCACAACCCAGAACTCAAGCTCTCTTTTGGTTAACAGGCCATGAAATTATGTAGACTATTCTTGATATTACATTCTGTTATATTTGTAATTAACACAGAAGATCAGCAGCGCCACATCCTGCAAGCCCCGTATTTTGCTGAATACGGAGGAGACTACATGCTTAGAAGCACTTAGTCTTCACCTAACTCTGCTTCTGCTAGGTTTATGGGAAGCCAACGCTTCACAGCAGACCCATCCTACAAGGAAAGCGTTTGATATTGTCAGAGATTTTAATCCACATATATCTGAAATATGATGTAGGAACCAGCACTCTGAGATCGGGTCTTATCTCTTTTTTTCCGAAAGGACTTTTAAACAACAGAAAAAACCTGCCAGCACACTAAGCATTCGGCGTATCTTCAATCAGGGAAGCCTAATTATACCCATTATACTGATGAGGAAGCACTGGCACAAAGCTATGCATTCGCATGGCTACAGATACAAAGCGAATCAATGGCAAAGCTGGAAACAAACCCAGGAATCATGGTGATGAGCTCATCATCCACCTCAGCACAGCCATGCATGACTGGTCCTGGAGGAGACCATGTCCTACCCATGTCTGGCAGGTTACAGAGCTGGTGAGGGTCCCTCCACACATCTACTTAACAGGGTATAAGTTCCAGTGCTGAAATGGCTTGGGGTGCTCTGAGGCATTCAGGGGACTGGTCACATAAGCTCACCCACAAAGACCAGCAACTCAGGTTGCTGCATCCGAGACAGACTGGCGGGCTGTGGACACCCAACAGCCAGAATATCAGGTCTGAGCCACTAAGACACCCTGCAACCACACAGGCCATGGCAGGGATGAATCATCTGCTCCTCCTTCTGAAGCAGCTTAACCATCTTCCCTGCATGCGGATCCTTGCAGCAAGGTCCAGCCTGATCTGGCTACGTATTACTGACTCCCTAGCACGTAAAGCCCAGAGATTTTCCTTGGCACCAGGGGACAGCACTTGCCTTGCACTCTCCCTGCCTGGTGCTGGGTGCTGGGTCTAAGAAAGGCTGCAGAATCCCTTGGGATTGAGAGTCATTACATAAACAATACAACAGGATCACGGGCTGTAATTGTAAAAGTGCCTGAGGTCTTGGCACTGAAGTCTGCCTCAGCAAAGGCCTCTAAATGGAGACCCAAACAAAACAAACAAAAGCCCCAGCTCTGTCAGCACTTAATGAACAATAATAAATAATAAATAATAACCCTACGAGCAAACCTAGCGAGGCAGATGTGAGGCACCAGGGCAGCTCTGAGGGAACGCTGACCCTACCGCAGTTGCCCTCCCTCCCCAGTTTCCAGTACATTGAGCTCAGGTCAGCAGGTACCAGCAGGGTTAGGTCCAGAGCGGGGAACCTGCATCTCTGTTAAAAGCGTGCACCCCCCCTAGATGTATGAGAGCCACAGCCTCAGTACGTCCCTGGACCAGGACCTTCACCTGCTAGGTAAGCACACGCGTACACCAAATCACGCCTAGCTCCTTCTTATTGCAAGGCTACAGCCAAAAAGCAGCAGACAGAGCTGAGCAAGGGAATCCAGACAGGTGCGAGGCCGGAGGAGCCTCTCCCCAGCATCATTGTAGTCTTGACTCAGAGTCCTCCGCCGGTGCTGTGCAGGACACCGGGAGAGCTGCTCAGCACGGACATGGGCTGAAACAAAGGGCCTAATTTAAGTATTTTTATAACTCGGTACTTGTGACAGTGCGTTTAGCAGTTGCCAGCCATCTGGAATAAAGAATTACAGGCACCTCCCCTAATCCTATATTGCCTAAACCCTAAAGCTGGTTATGGTGCAAGGCTGAGGCAGCAGGTTGGGAGGAGGCAGTGATGGGAAGGTGGGGGTAGAGAAGGGACCACACGAGAATTCTCAAACTTATTTCTTTTTCCTGTGAGGTGCTGGGTGGTCTCAGATGTGTCAGAACTATTTTCGCTAGGAATCAAGAGAAGACAGGATGAAGAAAAAGAGAGGAGAAGGGAGACAAGGAGTCCTCCATGACCACACAGCCACAAGCACCACACGCGCACACACACTCACACACGCACACAGAGGCTTACTGGTCTGCGCAGGGCTGTCAGGTAAATTAGATCTGAAAGCTGACAATTTCTGACCATATTTCCTTGATTATTTCAAACAAATGCACACCAGCCGCTGTAAGGAGATTAAAGTGACATAAACGTCCCGAGTGGGAGGAGGGAGGGCAGAGAATTCAGGTCACCCCCATCCGTCCCCCATTTGACAGCCGCTATATCGCTATCCAATCCAATAAAAAAATCCCCCCCTTTTGCTTTAATTAATTTTACAGCTAGCTTGCTTAATTACTTTCAATCAAAATCCTCCTGCCATCGCAAAATTAGAGATGGTTGAGCTCCATTAGCCTAAATTCTTCATTTCCATATAGAAAGAGGCTCCCTCGGCAAAGCCAACAGGGCTCCCTCCTATCCAAGCTGCCGTCGGACAGATGCCTGTCCCTCTGTCTGTCTCCAGTTCCTTGGGAGAAGCGAGGGGAGAAGAATACAGTCTTGTTCCCACCAACCCCTTTCATAGAGCATCTCCTTGAGAGCCCTGGACACGAGAGGTTTCTCTGCTCACAGCAAAGACCACGAGAGTTGAGAAGGACCGCCTGCCCTCATGGCCTCCCTACGGCCGCACGGGGTGGCTGAAGGACTCCTGTCTGCAGGGCTTTCTGCTGCGGCTGCCAGCACTGAGGATGGGATCTGGAAGGGACACCTCTCCTGCTAGGGCTAGACCGAGCGCTGCTGCTGTCATCACACAGGCGTGCAGGCGTTGCTACCTCGAGCTGGTCTCTGCTGGGCACATGGAAAGGACATCGAGGGAACACAGGGGCAGATCGTTTTACATCTGCCTGCTGTGGGGTTTGGTACCTTCCTTCAGAGCATCTGGCACTAGCCACTGTCAGAAACATGACACTGTGGACCACGGAGCTGCGACATTCCTGTAGCTCCTGCAGGCATCACTAGCACCTCTCTCCTGCGAACACAAATCATGAACTGTCCCATTTTGGGCTGATCTGAGTGCAGTCCCAACCGGTCTCACGTCCATGAAACCTCCTCAGAAGTGAAGGGAGTGGCAGCAATAAAGCCACACAGAGCTGGAAAGGAGACAAGAACCCTAAGCGGGCAGGGAGGACCGGTGCAGAAGGAAACCCGGGAAAGAGTTGGGCATGCCGGGAGCAGAGGAGAACTAGCTCCTCTCAAAGGACTGCAGGAACTGGAAAGAATTACCCAGACGGCTCCAGCGGATCACACTGCAGCATGCTTTGTTCCCATTTTCTCCAGTTTCCTACGGTCTCCTCCTTTCCCATCTCCTCATACTACTTGCAGAGCAATGGTCTTAATGGGATTTTCCATATGCTCAGCACTCCACGTAGGTACTCAGCCCTGGGAACCAACTCAGGCATTTAACCCGGCCAGTGGAGCTTGGTCCCTGCTCCCTCCTCCCACCACCTGCCCAGGCCACGCGCTAACCTGGCGCTGCAGGAAGGTCACACCAGCACCCCGGTCTCCACACCTTCCCACCCTTTGGAAAGCTCAAGGGGATTCGTAAGCACAAGAAGCCCAACGGCTCCCCAGACTCCAGGGAGGACAGGTCAAACCTTTGCTTCTTTAGAACAAAGTGAAGAAGAGACAAACACAGACCTATTTTGTTTATAAGCTTAAAACTGAATCCAATGGCGCATCTACCTGGGGATTTTAGATTAAATGGTTTAAGAAACTCAAATAGGCTTTTTAATCCGGTCAAATAAAAAGAGCCCCAAAGAAGCAAAGAATTCACCCTGCCAAGCCTCACGCCTGTGAAGACAGCCGGGTAAGAACAGCTCTCTTACTCTCTGCAACTCCTCCCCACCCTGGCATGGGACACAGTGTATTTGCCAAAATCTGGTAGCTTAGGATACACCCTGTTCAGGACTCGTGCAGGCTTCACTTTCCCATGGACGACCCACTTCGATCACGCTGCAGAGCACTTTTTTCATGCTTTCCGTGTTCTCTTACACCGTTCCTCTGGGCCCTTCCCCCTAGTACCTGGCAGGCTGTGCGAGCACGGTGCCAGCCCTGGTTACATGCCCAGTGCCAGCCAAAAGCACTCCAAGAGAAGGCACTGAAACCCCTAATCCCCACCCAACGCACACGTTTGTGCACGGTCCTTCATGCCAACTACCTCGCTGAATGCTTCACGAGAGATGGGCAAGCAGAAGAGGGGCTGCGCAGCCATATGCTCGTGAGAAGGGAGACCCGCAGGCCCTGCCACGGTAAGCCCCTGCAGAGGGGCGGCCACGCAGCCAGCGAAGGTCCGACGCATGCGGAGCAATGCTACACAGACTTGGGGAGTCTGATGAACATCTGGAGCTGAATCCTGACAAAGAGCAGGAAGCAAAGGGGCTCTCTTCTCTGCTGGGTGACCACTTCTCCAGGACTTCCAGCCTCCTACCTCTTCCCAGTATGGCAACTGTCCCCTATCCCCCACCGCTGCTGTTCGACTCCGGAAACGCTCAGAACCAACCTTCCCCTGCACATGCTCTGCATAAAATTCCCGACTTGTGTCTCGCCTGCTCCAACGCTCAGAGCAGCTGGGACAATAGAACAGAGAGGCCCTAAATCCACCAGACTCACCCTAAATAGCAATGGCCCATAATTTCGCCTGACATTCAGGAGCTTGTTATTCTTTCCCCTCGTCGCCTGGCTGGAGCTGTTCAGACCCATCAGTGTTATTCTATGCATTAAACGGGAAAAAAAACAACTCAACAACAACCCAGAGAGTTTTCGAGCCTGCCCAGCGAGGGCTGGAAGGCGGCATCCCTGGCTGTGCTGGCGGTGGGAGCACAGGAGGAATCAATGTCTCAAACCCAGACCCATCCTCTCTGCAGGGGAACAGCAAGGAGTCGGTCCTGCTGAGACCCCCAGCAGAAACACTCACAGACCCTTTTCTCTGCTTCCATCCCTAGGAAAGGAGCTGCAATCCCTCCCAGCCTCCCACCTGGCACCGAGGAAGGCTGCTGCACACTCCTCCCCATCACCCGGGAGCAGGGAGCTTTAACCACACCAGTCTGGGGTTTGGGTTTTTGTTTTTTTTCCAGGCTGGTTCCAGCTGATTAAGGACCTGCAACAGGATGTAGGGATTACAGCAAAACCTGGCTTCAGATCAGCTGGGGCACAGAGCCAAACGAGAGAGCGAGGATTGCCCCCAGCCTGGCTGCCAAACCGGCACTCGGCCTGTTGGGAGGCTGTGAGGGCTGGAGCTCTCCGCTGGAACAAGGCCCCTGCCCTCGCTGGCTCTGCTGGGGAATGGCCTGAAGCCCACACTGACAAACGTGCCCACATGAAGGGCAGGGCTGTGAGGACCTGTGGCTTACGGGGCTTGCTAGAGAGAGGAAAATCCCTTACGGCCTCACTCCTCATGCCTTCACCCCAGGCAACACGGAGGCGTGAGGGGGCAGGCACATCCCCAGCTCCCGTCTGGAGCAGCAGGAGCAGCCCCACTTGGCAATGCCCCGTGATTCCCCCAACCCTCTGCCAGGGTCTGCACCACGTGCCGCTTCTAGCAGGTATCCTGGAATAACACATGGCAAAATACTCTGTGCTGAGTTTTTAATCCAGGAAGAAGTGATCAGGGAAGGCAATAATCTCAGCTGGCACACAGAGCACAGCAGGGTCTTGCTTCTGGGGAGGCATCAAGAGCCGAATTAGCTTCAAGGAGACTCTGGGGCTTTTTTTTTTTCCAGCTAACACTGATCCCTGCCTGGACCAGCAGCAGCCCCCAGCATCTTTCTAAAGTGCCTGTCACTGCAAAATCCAATGAACTGCTGTCATCCCCTAGGGGACATCCCCCCATGCTTGGGTTTTCCAAGGCCCTCTTGGACCAGAGCAAGAGGGACAGTAGCAGTGAGAGCAGCCCTCCTGCTTAGACCCGAAGCCGTTAGCCGGAAGTCCTATTTTAATCAGGTCTGGCAGAGCTGCTGCCCCATTTCCCGGCCTGCCACCTTGGAGGGATAATTTGCCAGCACCTTCTTGGAGAGCCCTGTGGAAGCACTTTGCAGAGCCTGAGTATGCCTCTCCTTCATGGCCAAATCCTGCGAGCTTCATATTGGCATGTCTCCCTCTCTTAGTGACCCCCAGGCTCTGTCCGAGCAAAGAAGATCACGAAGACGCCAGGATTTGGTCCCCTTTTCCAAGTGCTCCCTGGCAAGACCTGGCAGGAAGAAGGGAAGCTGCTTGGAGCAGCAGGAGGGGGTGGAAATCTGTCTGGCAGCAGCAGCGCAGAGACTTCTTAGTGCTGCCCACCAGACTCATCGTAGCAGAGAAACTCTGGAGTCAGCTCCTGCCGGCCTGGGGCTGCGGGGGGAAGGCAGGAGTTGATATTACAGGCAGAGGCCACTGGGATACCATTGAAAGCTGCTAAATATGACCAGGTTAGCACTTTAGTCTTTAATGGCAGGTCACCATTAATAAACCCAGGGCCCCAGGGTGCAGTACAGAGCCTCCCTCCCCCCCCTCCCCGAAATACTCATTTCATTAACTTCACTGTGCGCGGCGCTCGGCACCTGTCAGAGGTTTGGCAGCCAGGAGGGCTGGCAAGGGTTAAGGACATCTTACGGCAGAGCTAACCACCCTCTGCTGACATGACGGAGCGGGGAAGCTGCCTGCACAGCACCCCTCTCCTCCCCACTGCTCCCCTCTGTCTCCATTTCCCCCAGTTCCTGCTGGAGACCGGCCCCCAGCTTTTGGACCCATGCAGACGGGGCACTCTGAGAAGCCTCCTGAGTGGGGGAGAAGCGCTGCCCACAGCCAAGGGGCTGAGCGCTGGCAAAGGACAGCCAGAAACATGGCCCCTAACCCCAAGTCCAGCATGGATCCCTCTCTGGCCTTCAGGAAGTCACTTCACATCACTGTGCCTTGCTTTCTCCATCTGCGGAAAGATGACAGCAGCACTGATGGCCACAGCAGGGAAGAAGGGAGAGGGGAGTTACTCTGGATCCAGGGAAGAAGCCCCTGTTAAATAAAAGGACTGTGCAAACAATAAACGCCAAATCCTGCTCTCAGGGACTCTGGAATGACCCACGGGATCGCCCCAGTAGACGAAAGGGTGAACTTGGCCATAGCAAAGGGTAAGCAGCAGAGACGGGCTGGTGGAACCAGCACAGAGGAGGGGACCACTCCAGCTCCATGTGTGCCACACGCTCTCTGTGGCCTCATGCATGCTCCTGCAGAGGCCTCCAGTCCCGGGAGCTGCGGCACGGAGGACATGGAAGGACAAGGTGTTAGAAAAGTGAAGGACGGGGCTTTGCTCCACCTGCTTTCACTGTGATGCTGGCTGTTTCCTGGAGGGATGGTGGGAGCGGAGGAGGGACAAATGGATGTCCCAGCTGCCAAAAATCCCATACCAAGTCTGTATCGATCTGCCCTACTTGGCAACTCAAACAGCAGCCACCGTCTGTGGTGCTGGATCAATAAGACCCGGGTGTACAGGGAGGGAGAGGCACTTTTATGGGAAGGCAGGATCTTTAGGGGGAAGTATTTTGATTTTTAGAGCGCCTGCAGAGTGAAGGAAGAGAAAATACTGGGACCGAAGCTGCAGTTTAGTTTGGATTCATTTCAAATACCTGCCGAGCCCTTTACACTGGGGCCCCAGTGACCTGCTGCATGTGGGAGCTGCCCCAGCCTCTGTCCACCCACAAGAGCCTCTTGCCTGCCCCAGATGCTTTCAGCACAGATGTGCTGGCTACAGCAGTGGGCCAGTAAGCCACCGTCGCACAGCACAGACAGCGTGTGCATGGTAGTTCTCCAGGAGCTCCCTACAGATTCTCCCCAGGGACCTGGGGAGAGGCAGAGATTCCCGCAGCCAGATGAGAAGGAATCGTTGTGCAACTCAAAGAGCCTCTGGAGATGCTTCAAGTCCCCAAGCGGCACTTCACAGTGGCTTTTGCAGTGTGACTGTCACTGGGGCCAGCCAGATGGGGAAGATTCAGACCCTGGTGCTGATGGCCAAGCTGATTCAGCAGAGGAGACAGGCTCTGACAAGCCAGCCCACACAATTTCCATCCTGCCAAGTGGAAAGCATCACGCATTGCCCCCTGGCCTCTCCACAAAGGAGACCACAGCCTGGTAAGACGCAGTGAGCCAGGCAAACCATGTACTGGGGAGCAGGTGACCGCCACCGAACCCTTCTATTGCTGTGTGCCTGAAGACCACCCTCTCATGTTCAGACCGTGTAGCTGGGCCATTACTACTGAGCCCTGGAGACCAGGTAAGCTGCTGCTACGGAGGAGAGCTCTGGGTCCGAATGCTCTGGTCACCCTGGCATTTTGCTGATGTTGTGCCCATAACCCCATCAGGAAAAGGCAGCAGAGGCAGATGAGGAAAGTTTTTTTCCGATACAGAGGCCTGCCGGGTAGGGCCAACTCCGGCAGCAGGAGTGCCCCGTTCCTAAAGCCGAGAGCCAGCAGCAGCCCGTCGGCTCCAATTAGAGCTGGCTGCAAGGGGGACGGTGCATTGGGTGTCACCTCCAAATGCCCTTTGGACAGATATGGGGGGGGAAGAATCTGCAGTTGTTCCAACGTTTCTTGCTCAGCAGAACAACTGTTGCAGTCCTTTTAGCACAAACCCAGCAACTGTTCCCAAAAGCACAGCCTCCTCAGCTCCTGTCCTTAAAAAAAACCCAACAACCGATCTCCAAAATGCCGGCTTCTGAGTCAGGGCAAAAATGTTATTAACAAAAACATCACTCAGGGGTGGGACACCTGCTCCCTGACAAGCAACTGGCCTGGCTGCCCATGGTTAGCGTATTACATCAGGCCCCAAAAAGAGAAAGGAAAGGGAGGGAGAAGGGGAGAGAGTGGAAAAGAACAGACAGGGGGAGGATGACAGCAGAAGGGAGTAACAAAGACAAAGAAGAGCAAGAGAGGGGAAGCACAGAAAGAAAAGAGCAAGTGCGAGCGCATGTGAGAGACGGCGCAGGAGAGAGCGAGAGCGTGTGGGGGAGAGCAGAAAAGTGTGCGGAAAGTGGCGGTGTGCGTGCAATGAAGTGTGGGAGTGCCTATGTGTGAGAAAGACTGCAAGCGTGTGTGCATATGGCAGGGAGCAGAGTTAAGAGGAGGAAGAGAAGAGTAAGGAAGGGGGAATGACGCCATGCAAAGCAAAAAAGCTTGGAAAACTGTAACAAGAAAATAGGGAGGAAGAGAGGAACAAAAGAAAAAGTGAAGGCCATCAGACAAATCAGTCTGGTAAAGCAAGGGAGCAACGATAAGGGCAGGGAGGGAGGTATGGGAAGATAAGGTGGGGGCACTTGGGACAGGGCAGAGCCAGGGTGAGGGTCAGGAAGAGAGAGGAGAGGAAAAGGGACAGAACAGAAAAAAGGAATAAAAGAAATAAACAGGGGGGAGGGAGAGAAAGATGTCTATTAAAAACCTCAGTGCATAACACAAAATGTCAGGGTTTATAGCTTCATTCTTGGCATTGCTGGTACTGAGAACCCCACACAGAAATGTCACTGCTTGTCATGTTTAATCACCTGCTATTTGTTAACACCTTCACTGCAAGGAGTCTGCCCCTCACCCCTTGCAGGCTTTCCTTTTGGAGGTTCAACTGCAAAAACCTGCCTCTGCCTTTCAGCTCCCTTGGTACAGTTTCAGTCGAACCCAGAGCCAGAGAGGAGAGGCCAGGCAGGGCAGGCACACGGGCCATGGCCATTTGCCTTCCAGATGGGGCTCTCAGCGCAGGGTAGGGCTCCTGCGGGCTGTGGAGGCCCCTGGCCCAGCCGGTTAGTGACAGGCACCATCGCTGGAGGTGCAGGTTGGGCATGCATGGGAACGGGACAGAGGACGCTCCGGGGAGTGCAGGGCAATGCTAGGCGCAGGGGGAGCCGGTGAGTGAGGCGAGTTTGGGGGGAGACTGACTTCAGGGCAGAGAAAGGAGACAGGAGTGAGAGGAGAAAGCTCAGCTCTTGAATGACCACGCGTGGGTAAATCAAGGTGTGCAGGGTAGGAAGCTGAAGGCCAGGGAGGAGCAGGGTACCGGGCCCTTTCTCCTGCTGCATTCTCCCCTGCATTCCCATCCTGCTCATGTCCTGTGCAGAATACGTATAAAGAAAACCCCAAAACCCATGCAAGCCTGGAATTCTCCAATCTGTTTGCTTGAACAGCAACTGTCACATAAAAGCAAACATCCAAAGCTATTAAACGTACACTTACAGTTCCTTGCCCTGGCATCTGCACTGGTGACTTTGCTCTAGCTCCTCCCGAAGCCTTGGACTGGTGTTTTTTTATTTATGCCGGTTTTCCCCAGCGTCAGGCACTCGTGCCCCCACCGTCTGCACTTCCCACCCCGCTGCATGCTGTCTGACATCACGTCGCACTGCTATAGAAATTATTCTGAGGTCATCACTAGACAAGACTTTTCCCTACTATTTCACACATTCCAGCTGGAAATAAATAAATAATTTAAGAAGCTCTCCTCCATACAGTAGGGCTTTTCCATACGAGCAATGAAAATTAGTTCTACAGTTTTCATGCTTATGGAAAGAAATAAATCATCCCCCCACCTAAATGAAGAAAAATTTAAAGATGCGTATGTGAAGATCATTAGCGCAGTTATTTTGTTTTAACCAAAGAATGGTAATCAGCACTGTTTCAACACAAATGAGGGCTCAGCTTCAGCACGGTCCTTGCCCCACACTCTGAAATGCTTATGTCAGTGTGCAGCGTTTTTGAAGTGCTGATGCCAGTGAAGTTAGACTTCCTCTCTAGAAAATGAAGAGAATTTGGGGAGCCAAAGAAATAACAATACAATGAGCTGTAAGGGCATCTTAAATGCATCCAAACTTTTTTTCCATGCATTGAAACAACAAAAAACTAGAGTTTCTGCTCCAATGCTCCAACCCCCATGCCTGCTGGGGACTGGCTCCCTGGGTGCCCAGATCCCTCCTGCGGCTCATGGAAATGGGCAGCAGAGAGTTGCCAGTTGCAGCTGCAGGACCGAGGGGTTTCCCGGCACTGGTGTCATCAAGATACTCAGGACACAATAGAGGAACATCCTCTACAGAAAAAAATACAAACCTGCAGAAACTCAGTGCTCATCTCTCTCCAACCCCTACAATACAATTTTAAAATCCAGTTCAGATCACCCAGGACTAGATGTGGGACTGATGTAAAAACCTTCAAGCCCAAAACAGGCAGTTCTGGGAACCCAAACTCCAGAGTGCGTTTGGACTTCACATCTTGGTCGCTGGTAGCGATGGCGGCGTGTTTCTAGCCAAATTTTCTTACGCATTTTCCTTGCAACAGTGTTTTCATGGTCTTTTCGGACTGCGCTCTTCGCTAGTTTCCAAAAGCCAATATCTACATCTCAGTCTCACACAGGGACCACACAGGGGCCCTGTGGGTGGGGGGAAACCCGCACTGCTGCTCCGTACCGCCCCAGCACTGAGGCCAGGGGCTTTTGCTCTGTCCGGCACCTTTTGCCGACACCCACGGGCCCCCTCCCCAAAAGTCCACAAATAAATTCAGGCCCAGTTTGCAAACCCGAGAACAACTGGGCTGCGACACGCGAGTCCAGCTGCCCCCGGCGTGGGGAGGGCAGTTCAGCCCAGAACTCGGGGACGGCGGTTTCTGCCCCTGCCCCGCAGGACCGGCACGAGGTCCAGGAGCCACCCCAAGTCCTATTCTGGGAACGGGAACAGTACACAGAAAGGCCTCCCGCTGGCCTTTCGCCAAGGATAAAATTCACCCTTCTGAACACAGGCCAAGATGATCTAAAGTGACTACTGACTTTTGTTGCCCAACTTGAGTCACCTTAAATGGGCCTATTTTTCAAAGTGTCAGTGCTCAGCACGGCTGAGAATCGGGCCTCTTTAAGATGTCTGATACTACATGTCCAATCACCGCTTTAACAAGACAGACCGATATTTCTCTCCTGTGTGACTTCTTCCAGCCTGGCCAGGCCTTTTATCTTTTTTTTTCCTCTCCCCTCCCTTCTCCTTGTTCTTTTCTTTTTCAGCTTTTTATGAATTTCTCTCAGCTTTCCACCCTCTCCCCCCCTCAAGGTCATGCAGCTCATTTCCACGTTGAATATTTACTCAGCAAGCCAGGTCCTTTCACAGGCGCTCACCACAAATATGCTTTCTGATAAAGTCCAGAGAAAAGAAACTATAAAACCCAAAACAATGTTAGAAATAAATTTTTAAAAAATCCCAACAGGGCAAAGTGGGGCTGTAACGGGGTAGAATATTTCAACAGAGAAAGCCAGCAGGTAAAGCACCCTCGGAGTCAGTTTTACTCCATTTCTCTGCATTTCTAGGACTATTTTCTTGTTCTCTTCTCTTGTTTGCTTTTCTGAATATTTTTTGTTCTGCTCTTAGGGCTGTGCCACCTATATGAGAGAGACTGATATATTTAACCTCTTCATCCACAGTGAAACTCCTCCTCGTTCAAAGGCCAGAACGCTTCCAGCCCGTGGGCACCTGCTCCTTTACAGCGGCGAGTCGGCAGCTCAAACCCACCGAGAGCAGGGAATTTTTCAGCTGCACAGTTTGCTCATTTTTCCTAAGCCATTACTCAAAGCAGCGTGCATAAAGCATCAGGGTCTGTACCTACCCTGGGTAACGCACAGCACAGCACGACGTAGCCAGAGATCACACAAAGGAAGGTCAAACCCCGCTCCCCACTCTCAGGAGCGGACGGGGCCCTCCACAGCAGTACGGTAAGAGGGAGTGGGTCCTGGAGAACTGTTGTCATACTTAATTACCAAGTCAGCTCACAGACCAATCCTGTCTGAAATGAAGAGCAGCTTCAAAAAGTCTATATTCTCCATCCCAGGGCAGGTCTCCAGAGAACCCAGCCCTCCTCACTGCTCTGAGATGTGGCAATTTTCATAAACTTCCAACTCCAAAGAAATGAAATTTGGACAACACAGCATGACTTTGAAAATCCAAGCCTCGTGCTCACAGTGTCCAAAGAACTTTTAAAATATTTCTTAGTGACATCATTTTAATCTTCATTCAACCATCAGAGACAGCGACTGGCCACTACATGAAAGACAGGTACAGGTATTATAACTGTCAATTCACTCGCTAACGTCCCTTCATCCGACGTGCAATGCCACTCAGCCTCCACGGCCACTGGGAAATGATAAGGAAAAGTAACTCTGCTGGATTTTGTAGTCAGGTCATGGTTTTATGCCCAAGAGTACATCTAGCCAGCAATTTCCCAAGGGAGACAGGCCACAATTTCCTTGCTGACAATGCCAGGTTTGGGATAACAAGCATACAGTAACAAAAGGTTCCCACCTACCAGGACCCCTGAGGAACACTGCCTGCAGGAGAGGGAGCTGCTCTGAAAGCAACCCTCTTCTTTTTCTTGACACAGCAGGACGCTTTCCCTTCTCCTCACTCTGGAGGAGTTGCTTAACGTTGCTACTTTCCTTTTATGAGCCCACAATGGGAAAGCAGAAACCTGGGGATTCCTTCTAGCAGGAGAGAGGTAATTCACAGCTACGCTGCCTGCCCTCCGCAGCTCTCCCCTGATTACTAGCTACGGCCGTAAGGCATCACCCACTGCTCCCAGGTGAACAGCTCCCACCCGCTCCCCACCCCACCATCGCCTGCTAGCAGCCCACGTGCTGCTACGGAGCAGAGACCTAGCTGTCCTGTTTCCATGGAGCCTGACCTTCTCCTGGAGGTTGCAGAAATAAGCCCTTCCATAAACAGATCCTTATTCTACCTAGGAAAGCCTCAACCCGCTGCAGTGATACTCCAGGTTGTACTGGTTTAGGTAGGTAGCTGTAAGTACATGAGTGCAGTATTTCGAACAGTTAGCACTACTTTAGGAACCGGACAGCAGCACAGCTCCGCAGAGCCGCGCTCCTCAGGGTATCAGCACAGCCGACAGCAGGAAGAGCAGGTGCCTTGACAAGTACCATGGTGGAGCTACTACAGTGGCAAACGGTTGGGTCCACCAGCATCACAGCAGCTCAAGAGAAACCACCAAGTTTCGAGTTTTGCCGGGCAGTCACAGCCCCGAAATACAATACAGCTGCAAAAAAATACTCTGATTTCAAGTGCTTTTGGCCACTCGCAACTCTCAGCAGCACAGCGATGGTGAGAGCAGCACGCTGGTGCAGTGACGCTGTCCTGAGTGGCAGCACACTCCAAGGGAGTGGGGTAGGATGCCGCAGGACGTTGTGTTGGCAGTCAGGCCCCTGCAGAGGATGAGAGGTGAGCTGGGTGTTACCACACCGTGCACAGGCTCCCCGCGACCCTTCTGTCTCCCTGGCACGGCCCGTCTCGTCTCACTGAGTGCTGCTCGCCCTCCCTCCCTCCCAGTGCGCACATGGCTTTAATGTTTTTATTACCTGTTTGACTCGCTGCCTTATTGCTTCTCCTCTTAATGGGGCTGTAACCGTGGAAACGAGGAATAAACGGCCACCAGAAAATGAGATGATTAAACAGGTCACCCTGGCAAAACAAACTCTGTGTTCACACAGCCCGGGCTGCGTTTGCAGTTTCTGTCCAGGGAAACATGGGGCTGGGTGGGAGGGCTGTGCCAGGCTCCTGGATGGAGCACACCGTCGAGAGGTGCCTCCTCGGAGAAGAGTGGCCTCTGTCCCAGAGGGATGATGCTGTGCGCCTCCCAGGACAGACACGAGGAAAATGGCAAGGTTTGCTCAGAGAAGATGGAAGACAGTGAGAACACAACACATCCATGTAACTGGGGAAAAAATAGCAACTGTGATGAATATAAATACGCTGGACTGAAAACAAAAAACAAGTCTGAGAGAAGTTGGTGTCCTCTGTTGTCCCTGTCTCTGGTACTGCCCATGCCTGCCTTGTGGCAGCGAACAAGGGGAGTGTAGAGACCCTTCTGTCCACTCTTCTCCAGGCCCCTCGGGCACAGCTCCACTGCTCTCCTCACCCCTGCTCATGGGCTAACAGCCAAGCTGTGTGGTGCTGGAGCACATACCTGGCTCAGGTCTCGGGAATAAGGGTGTCCATAGCCGCTGTGCTCACAGATCCTTCTGCGTGCGGCTGGGAGGAAGGGGACAGCAGCATGGGGTTCAGTCCTCGCAGAGGGGACCTGCCTGGCTCAGGCACTCACCTCCAGAACAGACCTATTCCAATTTCTTTCTTGGGGTGCTGCAGACATGGTCCTCACCTCACCAGGAACAGCCAGACAAACTCAACTCCCAGCCTCAGCGGTGAGCCAGGGTGTACCAAAATCAGCCCTGACAGATCAATTTGGAACGAGAGCTCAGCTCAGCCTCGGCGCACACAGGGGCTGACCGTGAAAGCTGGGAGGGTACAATCACAGCCCCGGGCTGGTGTTCAGGCCTGAGCAGGACACCTCCACCACAGCCCTCCTCCTGACCAGGGAAGAGGGTTGGTCCACACCAGCAAGACCAGGAGAAGGCAGGGGTGTCTGTGTGTCTACACACCCTGCTGGGTGCTACCATCTGAATATGGGATCCCTGTCTCAGTCAAGTTAAGAGGTAATGAGTTTCAGACCAAAATGCTGTTGAAAACAAAAATAAAACCCCAAAATAAGCACACCGCAATCAAAAGGCACAAACCATCATTCAAAGTAGTGAGGATCCTGCCAGAATCACCGTCGTGTTCCAACCTGTCCAAACCCAGACTCATTGGGTGCTGGCAGTCTCGGAAGAGCAGTCTTACTCCACCAAGAGCAACAAATTCAGAAGAAGAAATTGGAACAGCAAAGCTTGGCGAGGTGGAGATGAGACAACTGCTTGAAGCACACAGGCGGGTGAGTGGTTGCGCTTCCTTTCAAAAAACCCAGCAGGTGGTTTATGAAAAGGGCCCTATTCTTTAGAGTAATTTGAGCCATATTTCATTGTTTGATAGAAAAATCCTAATATTCATGACCTCCTTTAACTGGAAGAAGTTTGTTCATCTGAATATCAGCCCACAGACAAATGGGGAAATGAAAAATAAAGAAAGCAAGATAATGGAAGGGGGTGGAGGGTAGAAGTTAAAAAAAAAGGAAAGGACAGAATCAAAGGCAGAACGGGAAGCCCAGGAGGGTGACAGAGAGTGACGGGACTGTAGGAATCAGGAAAGGAAGGAGGACATAGAGGAAAGCTATTTAGCAAGAAAAGTTAAACAGTGCAGCACAGAAAAGGTCTGAGAAAAGCAAGGGTGAATGGTTGAAAACACGGGAAGAGCGAGCAAAGGAACCTCCTCTGAAACTTTCCAAGCATGTGGATCAACTTTGCAAAACTGTGATCCTTGTCCTCCTGAGTTTCTGTTAAAAATGTTCGTATGCAATCAAAAAGAGAAATCAGACCCTCTCTCCCCAGCCTCTGTTCCCTCACCCTCTTCCAGCCCGGTCCTCCCCTGCTAACATCTGCTGCCTGCCTTCGGGACATGCAGATGGTAATTACTCCAGGAGCAGCTTTCTCTCCTTTCCCTGCTTGCAGAGGGCCACTTGGAAGAGAGCTTCAAGCCACGGAAAGATACCACAGACACCTCCACACCACACAGCAGGGAGAGGGGAATGTGGGAGCCAGGGCTGTGCCCGGAGAACTTGATAGCACAGGGGGCGGAAGGTGGGTGAAAAGATGAAGACATTTGTCTACAAAACATGCCAACAAAATATCCCCCTGGCCCGAAGAAGGGAGGCCTGGGGAGAAGCTGGCTTGACATGTGTTCCTCCAGATGGGGGAAGGGGCGCTGAAGGAGAGGTGTGCTGGGGAAGCGCAGGCAGCGAGGAGGAGGAGGAGGAGGGCCGCCCTGGGCGGGCCGACTCAGGGAGTGGATTCATACAGGCATGGTGCTGGCAAACACCTTGTGGAGAGGTGGAGCTGCTTTAATGAGAAGATGCTTCTATGACTCAGGCCTCAAAGGGATTGGGACTTTATTATTTTATTTTTCCATAATAAATTATGCCCTGTGATGCCAGGTCCCGCCGGGTTTTTCTGGAAATACCAGACAAAAGCTGGTGTTGCTACCTGGCTTTTGACAGTTTCCCATGTATGGAAGCTAAAAGTTCCCAGTTCTTCCTCTGCTCTGTCCTGGCTCAGCCAGTCTCGGGAGAGGGCCTGACACCATGGCACCATTACAACAGAAAAGCCCCGCTGGAGCTCTGCCCACGTCCTGGAGAGCCCTCCTTGTGTGCCCATGACAACCCACCCTGGACCCACGGGTGCTTACAGCCCGCGGCGCTGCAGCTGCTGGGACATGGAGGGTGCCACGGGTCAGGCAGGCGCAGGAGCTCCCGGGAAGCTCTCCCACACCCCAGCCGCCACACCCCAGCTGGAGGGAGGAGCGCGCCTGCCCGACCCCCGCACCCATCCATGGACAGCAGCCAGGCCTCATTCACTTATCTCCATCACTGAAGCACCCAGCCCTGGCTCTGGGCTGCACAGGGGAGTATGATTATGCCCACTTTATAGATTAGGAGTTATTCATCCCACACCAAATCCTCAGACTCTGCCATGTCTCACAGACCTGTTCTGGAGCTCTCTTTGTTAGATTTAGGCTGAGCTTGGCCCTAGTTCAGCTCAGAAACTCGCGTTACAAAAATCCCCTGCACAACCGCCTGCTTGCCTGCGGCTGCGGACCAAACCTCCCCGGCCGCGGGAACGGTGGGGGACACGCTGCAGCAGCGGTGGGAGCCCAGGGACACCTAACACACAGGGCACAGGCCACACTGATCTTTGCTTGCTGCTAAGCAGGATCCACTCATCGTCACGATGATGCAAGCAAACAGCACTGGAGTGCAGAGGAAGGCGATGTCTTGAGAGAGCAACTCGGAGAACACGAAGTTCAACACAACACCAACACAGGGCACGTGAGTGTCCAGGAGCACGGAGGTGGGCGAGTGTCTGGGGCAGATGTGCATGTGCAGGACAAGGTCACGGGGACGTAGGTGTTGGGTGTGGGGAACACCTCCAGAAATGCTCCAGCGGAGCTTGGTGTTTTTACTGATTTCACAAGAGGCTCTGCTAAAATGTCACCTCTCCAAAGCAAAACATGTGCACGTAGGTGAATCATCATTTCACACCCCAAAACCAGGAATGGGTGGCAAAACTCTCTAGTGAGACACCAAATCCTCAGGGGATTGCCGTGAAGTGCACCCAGTGACTTTAGTCTTCCCATCCTTTTTCCTTGTATCTCCTTCTCTCCACCCCTTGCTCTCTCTTGCCAGCCTACACGGGTTGTTCAGCTTTTATTCTGAGCATGAAACTGCCTTAGGACTGGAAGCTTTAAGCAGTTTCCCAGCCTCCGGAAATTTTCTGGTTGTGTTTCTCCATGGCAGAGCAAACAATTGCTTCAGTACCTGGCCACCACACTTAACTCCCAAATGCAGTGAGAACTCAGAATCCTTTAGGAAATTTAAACAAGAACATATTTTACAGGAGTGAAGCGCATGGTTTTGGTTCACTGTAAGTATTTGTTCTGGAAAAGGCTTGAAAACTGTTTTACTTTCCGGAATCACCACATGAAGAAAGATGGGAAGTCTCTTGTGAAAGAGGGGAGGAAGCTGATGCCAGGTTAACACGCTGGGAAGAGAAGTCAGCAGCGGGACTCAGCCTCTGAGAGCCCTATGGACAGGAAACAAGGGGGTCTACAGTTTAGGGAAGGGAAAAGCATCATCGTCCCCTCTCCAAAACACACTCTGTCGCACAGACGAAGCCTGTGCTGATGTGGCACGGCAGCCCAGTGCCACAGCCGCGATCGGTGTTACTGCCTGCTAACCAGCAAGTTCCTGCTGGGCACCCGGAACCCACCAGCAAAAGCTGTACAGAGGAGAAGGGGAAGCCCCCGGGTACTGATCCCAGCCACTGGCCCGTCTCTGTGTCCCATCCGTCAGTGCAAAGATGGTCCCCATCTGGAGTAGCTCTGTGTAGCCCTTCCAGTACCCACTTGTGGCCAGAGTCTGGGCTTTGCCCACCCAGGGACTGTTCTGTCACCCTGCCAGGTCCACCCTCCTGCAACACCATCGTGACCTGGCCTGGCCCTCAACCCACCCATGCCGTCCAGCAGCTAAGCACTGTGCACCCCCTGCACGTCCTCATCCAGGCTGCAGTCACCCAGGGCAGCTCCCCAGCCCCGGACAGCGTTTCAGCCTGTGAGATCACTGGTCAAGCAGGAACGGGGATTAGAAGCTAGCAAGTTTTTCTTTTTCTACTGCTGTCTGCCTCCGCCTCCCCTGCAAGCCCTAGGAGAGGAAACAGGGAGCAACAAGGTCCTGGTCCAAGGGGCTCTCAATCCTCAAAATGGATTTTACCTGTCTCTGAAAGCTGCTTCCATCTCTCACCCCCCATTGCCTTCTCCCTAGGGAAATCAGTCTAAAAGGGGCTAATGGAACAATGTCCCTCTCTCTCCCCCCTCTCATTTTCTCTCTTTTTTTTTTATTAGCATTTGTGGAATTTATTCCCAAACTCTCCTAATCTTTCGTACACAACCATTTGATTTGCATAACCCAGCCCCCTCTCATAAAAACTGGCTGCTAGTTTAATTAAAAAATGTAAATTTGCTGTCATCTCGGGGCCTGGTGAATTAGGACGACATCGGCATTTTTTATTGCTGAAGACGTCCAAATTGATCCAGTCCGCATTGAACCGGAGGGGAGGAGACGGTGCCGCGTGGGACTTTGGGCTGTAGGTTCTGCCCCTCCCCTGCTGCCAGCCAAGCCTCCTCTGCCCCCTCTTTGCTTTGCAAAGTGCAGCTGAGGACGAGGACATTGGTTCTCCCAAACCCCAGCTGGATCAGCCAGCGTGGCCTCTGCGATGTCAGCACTTCTGGGATCTGAGCCCTGGGTGGCACCTGAGCTCTCCAAACCTTGGGAACGGCTGCATCTTCAAACCCTGGGAGGGAGGGAAGGAGCCCAGGTGGAGGTGGGCGATGGGTTGTCTTTGCCTCCCACAGCACTTCTTATTACTTTCCAGATACTGTCAACCAACTTTTCAGAGGGAAACCTAAATTGTAGAGTACACAGCAGCCTAGGGGTATGATTTGCTATCAGAGGGAGAGTCAAAGTGGCCACAAAGGCTCTGGATGTTGGGGCAGCCGAGCGCTCTGGCAGCATGAGAAGTGAGACAGGCAAGGTCGCATGGGCAAGCATCCTGAAATAAATTCCAAGCTCAGATGGCCCTTTCTGATAGCGGCAAGGAGGACTCAGAATGGAAGCACGAATAGTCCAGGAAAACAGAAAGAAAAACCGATGATATGGAAGCTGCCTATTAAATATTTGATCCCTTCCAGCTGAGGCATCCGGATCATTCACGGGCAGTTTTACTACACGTTGCCTCTCCCCATCTCAGACACTGTGTTTCACAGCAGAAGGACGCGATACCTGCACACATCAGCAGACCCCCCTGTGTCGATAGCAGACCTGGTTTAGAGGGAATTCACCCAGCTGATGGGGTGCAGGTGGGGAAACAGACATTTTTTTATCTATGGGATCAATTTTCTGGTCTTTCTGTGGGTTATCGCTCTATAGCACCAAACCAGTAGAAACACTCCTATGGACTTCAGCTGGCTTTGCAGCCACACTCTTCACCTAATAGCTGGGCCCTGCTTAACACCGCAAGGAGAAGGTTAATCCCTGGCCGGGTAAACTCTTCTCTCAAGGAAGAGTCTTCACTTAAGCACTTGAATGCTTTCCACCCAACAAGCACCTCACAGAACTACTGGAAAGTGACCTGAACACCCAAACAAACTGCCTATGAACCTTCTGCAGACCATGAGCTCAGCACAGGAATGATACCAACCTTCACTGAGCCAATGTCCCTCCAGAAATCCGTACTGTCCAAAAAAAGGAAAAAAAAAAAAACCCAAACACCAACAAACCAAAAGAAAGAGTTGGCACCAGCCCAGAGAAGATGTTCCTATCCACTGGGTGCTTCAAACAACAACAGTCATTTGACTACACAAACTCACAAAACAACCCTTTGAATGGAAAATTAGGTGTTTCTCCATGTTTACGGCAGGTTTCTTGGTCGCCATTCTGAGATCAGTTCCTGTAATCTCATAGCAAGGATAATTAGGCTGGGAACAGTTTCCCAAAGGAAGTGACAGGTGCCCAGTCACTCAAGATATTTACAACCAGACTTGCAGAAAGTCACATGTAGGGAACATCTTGCCACGATCCTGGGCGAATGGACTCAGTCCTTGAATTCTTTCCAGCCCTTAACCACTATGAACGCTTCTGGCCCTAGAAGGTCCACACAAGGATTGACTGAGCTGAGAAATCCCTCGGCAAGAGCAGACTGTCAGACCCCACATATCAAGTCCCTCTGGGAAAGAAACCCCTCTGGACCTGCCTCTGCCAGCTGGCAGCTCGTGTGAGCAGCCCTCGGGCACTGCCTCCGGGGAGCCACAGCCTGAGGGCTTGGAGAGAATTCAAGAGGCAGCGACTGCAGAAGATAAGCTGGCCCAAGTAGATAAGGGGTAGAGGTGGTGATTATGGGGCAGGTCTTTGCCCCGAGATCATGACAAGACGGGTTCACCCACACACAGCCCGTAATGCTGACTTAAACAGATCTCCCAGATCCTCATTTCCATGGCTTACTGCGGCCCCAGGTTCCCATACCAGAGCATCAAAACCCACGCGTTACCTGGGCACGGTGGCAGGAAGGCCAAGCGCCCACGACACTTCTGAGAAGAAGGAGGGTCCCTTTTTGCGGGGGAAGATATTGGCGTCGCAGTCCCTTTTTGGGGAGCGGGGCTGGGCAGGCCGGGCGCGGGGGCCCATTGGCCAACGGGCGGGGCTCCAGCCGGCAGGGGGCACTGCCTCCCCGGGCCGGGGCACGGCCCCGCCTGCCTCGGGGCCAAGCGCAGCCCTGAACACCCGGGCAGCTGCCTGCAGATCCCATCTCTGCGCTGCCACAGCTCCTGGAGATGGAGATCAGGGGTAAATCACTGTTTATTACTCTTTAAAGCATTTGCCCTCCTGCAGTTTCACCACATCCTTAAGTCCTGGGCTGCCCACGCAGCCTCCCAGTTCCTTGATCTAGAAGGGAGGCAGCCGTGTGCCCGCGGCTGGATCCAACCAGAGTCGGCGCATCGCGCTCACGGGTGGAAGCGGTTCCCGAGCCGCTTGGTTCAAGAGGGAAATAAATAAATAAAAGAAATAAACGACAACAAAATTATCCTCTCAATCAAAATATCAGAGTACATAGTTCAGGCCCAGTCAATCATCAACTAGTTTATTACCATCTTACTCCTTATTGAAGAAAACACCACACACACGTACACATACGCTCCGGCAGTAACTACTTGGACCGTGGCAGATCACCAGTGCAGGCCTGTTTGGCCCATCGCTGCCATTTAGATTTTTAATGGGAGAGAAGGGTTTACCCCGTTTTGGAGGAGCAGGCACGGCTGTGTTAGCAGGTACAAGGCCACCGTGGTGGGACCAGGCCCCAGCGAGGGAGGTAACGTGGCCCACAGGATTCTTACCAAACTCCGAATCTGCCTACTTTGTGAAATCTAAATGGACCCTGCCCCAGACTGGCCGAGGGCTGGGAAACCCACCAGCACACTGAGCTCCCGAGACCCTGGCGGCAATCACACCCCAGCCTAATGGAGCCCTGGCCACCACCACACCCAGCTGAGCCCACGCACCAGCCCAGCCCACCGGCAGGCCAGACCCCGCTCCCCATCCCGATACCTCATCAAAAACCAGCGGACGCGCCACAAAAAGCTACGACCAAAAACACACCCAGCCCCAATACTGGGGCCTGTAATCTAAAACCAAAACATTGCCCCAGCCTGGCCACCGTTCCTCCTCCCTACGAGATGTGAAAGGGTGGGGGAGGTCTCATACACCTCACATGGAAGGACAAAAACAAACCCATCCCAGATATGCCCAGGTTGAAAAAAAAAAACAACAAAAACCCACTCATTAAATGTAATAAGCAGCCTCTGCATCTGACACTGCCTTGTCCCAAATAAATTAAATTCCTTTTCATTTAGACAGCGCAGGAACCTGACAAGCAACCTTTACCGACGAGACGCCAGAGCGCAGAAGGGGAAAGAAATGAAAGAGAAAACAACCCACACAACTTACAACAAATATAAAGGCAGAATCATTTCAAAACCCCCATAAACTTCCCCTCCGCATCCTCTCCCGGCCAGCCCGCGCCTCACCCCG
>VWZZ01000677.1:185958-205358 GCA_013399095.1 Psophia crepitans
CCGGGGGAGAGGGCCCGGCAGGACCCGCAGCCCTCGGGCAGGGGCAGGGCGGGCTGCCCCGGGCACAGCCGTCCCACGCGTGTCGGGGCTCGGCCGTCAGGTACGGGGCACGGCACCGGGGAGGGCTGGAGCCCACCGGGTACCCGGCGCCGGTGGGTGCCCGGGCCCGGGGCGGCCGGTGTCACAATCCTGGGCGTTAAAGCATCTTGCCCAACGCCCCACAGGAAGCCAGCGCTGCTCCGCCGCGGGAGCGCTTGGCCCCCAGGCCGGGTGGCTTTTCTTTTGCAGCGAATTTCCTCATTTTTTGTTGCTTTATTTTTCTAAGTAGCAAAGAATGCGAGGGAGGTTCTAAGAGGCGTGTTGGGTAAACACAGATATAAGCCTCTTTCTTTAAAACAAACGAACAGATTATTTACCTGATTAAATAGGTATTTTGAGCAGGTTGTAGGCTGTTTTTCTGAACACACCAGGTTTGGCTCTGTGGATTTTGGCAGAGCAGGGCTCCTCGCCAGGGCTGGGGAGCAGCCCACGAACTCACCAGCTCCTAAATCCTTTTTATAAGCAGAACTTAATGTGCTTTTCAAAGGAGGCCAGCATCATTACCCCACTGCACGGATGGGGAAACTGAGGCACTGGCGAGGGAAGTGACTCGCCAGAGCGGCCGGACAGGTTAGTCACAGGGCTGGAAGCAGCCCGTGTCTGCTTGGCTCGGCGCAGCAGGACACGCTGTGCCCAGAGAGTGTCCTGGGCCCAGAGACCCAACGCTGCCACTGCAACTCGTCACCTCACCCAGCTCTCAGCACGCACTGCGTTTGCATGCATGAAAACGTATGGGCAGCACACCGGCCAGAGGGCAGGGAGAGGGAAGAGAAGGGGAGTCATTTGCGAAAACCACAAGTATTCCAGCTTCTCCTAGGAAAAAATCTAAACAAATTCTAGTGAAACGGAGCCACCCAGGGACCCTCCAGGCTAGGAAGCAGGGTGGGGACACTAGTGTCAGGCAGGAGGCAAGCATGCCCTGCCTGAGGGGCAGCGGGAGCCCAGCCGAGCAGCGCTCCTAAACTGAGCCCTTGCAGAGGGCTCGCCTTCCCACCGCGTGCAGGCAAGCTACTGCTTTAAGATGGGCACAACATTGTCAGCATCGCCCCGACTTCCCCTGCTGGTTTCTAACCATGCCATCAGCTCCGACCAGAGCTGTCACCTGGTGCTGCCTTTAAAATCCTGCCTGTCTGCGTTTCGCTTGGCCCCAACACAGACACCAGCCCAGCCCACAGCACCTACAATCCTCGTCAGAGCCTGCCCTGGTCCAGGGAATATCCTACCCTGGGAATGAGGGACAGCGCCAGAAATGTTTGTGCTGGTTCATCGCCGGCTTTATAACAGCTCAGTTTGGACCAAACTCACTCTTTCAGATGTGAAGTTGCTGACAGGTCCCGTAAGTTCATTGCACCTCGCGCCACCCAGATTTCTCCATTTTCACTTCTCCTGTGAACTTAATATTTAAGCAGTGAAAGTTGGGCTCACCGCTGCTGTTCCCTAAGAGCGGCCCAGCTGCATCTCTGACTCCTTACGAGGGGGAGCACACACTGTAACACAGATGTGTCACTGCACACATGCAGCCCCACGGACCCTCTAAACCAACCTGTTCTTCTACATGCACCGAGCTGAGCACGTTCACACATCAGTATACAAATGTTCCCCACCCCTCCCATCCCAGCACGCACACGCAACATGCATATGCACTCCAACAAAGAAAATGATACTCTCTGCTCACTCACATTCAAATACACACATATCCATACACCATAACACACATGAACCCACACACACAACCTAAACACACCCGGAGGATCCCCTCCGCACTTCCCACTGTCCTTCTCACTCCTCCTTGCAGGAACAACTTGCCAAGGTGTTTTTTCAGGTGAAGTCCACGCCCTGCAGCTGACGCAACGTCAAGGCCTGATTTCCTATCTCAGCGATCTCCAGTCACAGGATCAGGTTTTATTTCCCCATCCTCCCTTCTTTACCTCTTACCCGAGAAAAGTTTGTTCTTTCCTCTCTCGGAGGCTGTGGAGCCTTCTGCTCCTCTGGGGATCCCAGTGCCCCCCCCATTAGGGCAGCATCTCCCCTTCTTCCTCCATCCCTCCAGGGCATGGATCTTCTCAGAGGAAAAGCTGCCTCCAACCATGCCCTGGCATGAAGCGGTTCCCGACCCCCCCTGGTCCCCAGGAGCGCTTGAGGGAAGGCAGCACCCCTCATCCTGCTCTGAACTGCGCTGCGGTGCCACGACGAGAGCCGCCCTGTCCCACTCCAGCCACAGCTGCCCTTTTGCAGCAGGTGAAGAGATCTCTCCTTGTCCCTTCCTACCCTCCCAGGGGCGTTGGGAGCACTCAGTAATTAATGTTTGCCAGGTGCTCAGAGATCCTCAGATGAAAAGTGCAATGGGAGGGGGAAGGATGATTAATTTATTATTATTATTACAGTTTAATGCTTTCCCCACAGACAGTGTGCCAGGGCTGAGCAGGGGGTGAGTCACAGTGATACGTGGGACATCCCCCTTTGTGTGTCTCTTCTACCTTTGTTTTTTACGCTGAGCCCATTTTCTTGGCAGTTTCTCCCTCCTTAGCTGGAGCTGACCCCGGGGCCTGGGGCCGTGCTCTGGATTCATGTGGGCTCAGGGCGCTGGCTCTCAGATTGCAGGTTGGAGATCTGGCAGCGCTGTGCTCCTCCTCCTGCTCCTGCTTGGGGAGTCTATTAGGCAAATGCTCTTGCCCTATTTCTGTAATTTTGTTTGATTTCTGTTTCGTCAAGGGAGGCGCCCGGAGGCCTCGGGGCCTGGGCGGCAGGAGCAGACAATCCGTGCTTTCTTTCCCTTTCCTTCTCTTTCGCTCCTTCCTTCTCAATTCAGTTTCAATCACATTATTGGCACATGGCGCCCAGGAAGCATTGCCAAAGCGGCTGTGCCGAGTCTCAGTGTGCCGGGTGGGGCTCTGCCGGGATCGCCTCTGCCATTTACTGCTCCTTGGTATTACTCAAACAGTTTGACACCAGCTCCCCACCATGTGGCTGCTGCTCTTCCAGACACTCCACAGCTTCCAGCACCTGCTGGAAGGCAAATGCTGCTCATCTCTTGACCACTGCCCAGAGGGAATGACTGCACCAGGAGCAGGTCATACGGCAGCGAACATACACCACGCATCCTCGTGCTCCGCAGGGGCCCAGAAGACTTAGGGGGAAGGAGTGGCAGGGGTTTGAATGCACTAACAATTAGTTACAATTTACTACAGCGATTAAAAGCGCAGCCTGGGGATTTCAGGGCGAGGAGGCAAGGGGATAGTCCTACCCAGGCAGCGCATCCAACAGGGAAGGTACCTGGCATGGAAGAGCAGGCGCTCTGCCTGCAAAACCAGCAAATGCCACCCTGAGCCAGCCCAGAGCTGCCCGCACAGAGCGCCCAAGCCCCAGCTCAGCACGCTGGGCACCGGGAGGGTCTCCGAAGGCACCAGGAAACCACTGCCAAGGGCAGGTCCCAGGCTGGCAGAACCACTCCTGCAGAGCACGGGGCAAACACAAAACAAAAAGGTGACTTCTGTCTAGGGGAGCTGCAAGCCAGGTTGTGTTCCTGCACACACAGGCTTGGATGCAAACACAACCACAAGGTACACGTTGTGTGTGCACGCACACGTTCATTCACACGTAAGTGTACAAACACAGGAGGCGCTGTGTGTGGCTGCTGCAGCCCACCGGCGCGATGCCTGCCTGGGCACCCAGGACAGGGTTGGATTGTGTCACGCATGTTTTAGCAGAGACTGTCGTGCTCTGGACATATGCGGAAGGCCTGATGCCATGGAGATGGCAAGTGGCTCTGGGTAGAGAGGAGCTGCTACCCTACTTACTCCCCAGGGTCATGACTCAGTCCCCGAGCAACTGTGTCCTGAAATGGTCACCCCAGCAGGTGGGGAAAGGCTTTCAACATGCAGCCCAGCCAGCAACAGCGATGGGACGGTGAGAGAGACAGCCTGGATTTTACAGGACTCTGATGCTGTGGCGTAGAGATGGTCTCCATAAATTCCCTCTGGATTTGACCCAGCTTGGGCAGGAGCAAGAGGCAGAAAGGAGGGAAGGCAGAGGGAGCCTGGCACATTACCCACTCTGTTCTACCTGCCCCATCACAGGCATGTCAGCCCTGCGTCCATGCGGGGCACCGAGGCAGGTACAGAGGGATGTTGGGGACTGTCCCCAGTGGAGCAAGCAGGACGGACACTCATTCGTTAGAAGAGGAAGCAGGGAAGTGAGGGGAGATGATGGAGGAGGTAACAAATGGGCAGCAACAGCACAGAAAGGAGACCCCGGAGCGCACACTGGGGGACTGACTGCAGCTCCTCCTGGGGGATGTGACAGTGGCATCCCCACCACGGCAACAGGGAGGGAAGGCAAGGCGTCCCCTCGCACGTGAGGCACAGTGACGAGTGCATGCAGAGAGATGCCCATGATGCAGCACGCGTGCATCCGCGTGGGCTGGCCCTGCTTGTGCAACGAGGCTGCCAGAGCATCGCCGGTGCTGACACAGGGGATATGCGAGCACGCACGCAAGTGACTCTGAGCAAGCCTGGGTACGCATCAACACCGTGCGTGCGCACGCACCGGCACAGCACCGGCAGGGACGTGTGTGCTGTGCACGAGGATACGTGTGCAGTCAAGTGGCACATGGACACCACTGTAAAAAGGCAGCAAAGACCCCGGAGAAAGCGTGGCCGCGGCCCCTCGGGAGCCCTGGCAGTGGGCCGGAGGGGGTGCGGGGAGCAGCGGCGGGCGGTAAGTGTGAGGCAGACGCAGCGATTGCATTACTGAAGGAGCCCGGGCTGGCAGTGCCGAGCTATCGTCCCTGTAATCCTGTTAGCCAGCAATCTCCATTCCGAAAGAGCTTCATTTCTTTGTGAATATTTGTAAACTAGATATCTAATGGAAAATTATAGGAAAATTATAGTGAAATTCATGACGAAGAAATCCGATTAGCCCTAATTCAATTATGCCATCTTAGCCCACACAGCACATTTCCCATTTTTTTCCCATAAATACCAATGCCAGGGGTCCGGGTAATCAAATAAAATTGAAAATCATCTTCCCATTAAATTCAATTAGCTGCAATTTCTAAAGCCTATCAGAGATTTTAATTACTAAATTATAAAATTCTCCAATGCTAAATTGAAACTAAAAAAATTGCACATCCTTGTATTTCAGAAGAAAAAAACCTAGCAGAAACCTTGAAAAATACCCTTCTCCTCCCATCAGCACCCACGTGAGCACGGGTCTGGGCAGGCTTCACCAGAGAAATGACTGTGGAGGGACATGAACCAGGCCTAGGGAAGAAGGTGGCTGCCTCTGAGGGAAAGAGCTCGGACATCAGCTGAGATAAAAACCTAAAATCCAGCCCTAATTACAACTCTGTTGGGTTGAAAGAGGAAAGAGGAGAGGCTAGTAATCTCAGCAGCATCTTTGCTCCCTTTTCTCACACGAGCTCCTCAGTTCTAGCTGGTTCTCTGCACCTCCGCGCTGCTCTGCCAGCGACTGGTGACAAGCCACCGCGCTCCTGCAGCCAGTGTAACAGCCGAGACTCTCCAGGAGTTGAAACAAGTTTTGCCTGCAAATGGGCTCCGTGAGGCAGTCCCTCGAGTCTCTGTGTGCCAAACCCAGGGCAGGAGAGCTGGTGATGCCCAGAGGGAAGCAGGAGGGCAGATGCAAGCTTTGTGCTTCTGATAAAGCTTCTTGAATAATAGCCATGCAAGCCCGGTCCTGACGCTGAATTAAGGGAAGCTGGAGCCCTCAGCAAACTGTTTTTGCTTGAAGCACTACTTCAGCGAACACGTGGGATGTTCCAGAGGATGGGGACGTGATCACCCTTCCCTGATAGCACAGGGAACTCTCTGAGTTCACAGAGGCACCAGGCAGGCAAGCCCATCCCTAAACTGTTCTTTATTCAACAACCAAACCAAGCAGGCAAACGGGGACCCAACAAAGCCTGTGCCTACAGATGCTCTCTTCCAGCCCTGCTTCTCCAGGGACCAACATGGCACAGGAACGTGTCGAGGGGCAATTAACTGTGTGAACAAGCAGTGGGAGGAGAAGTGAAGCTCAGCTCTCCAGTTACAATACCTGACCCTCCACAAGGCAGCGAGTGAGGATTTTCTGACACCGCTTTTATGCCAGAGCGCACTTTCGCATGGTACCCTAAAGGGTTTATTCATGCGCTAACATAAACGAAGCCAGTTTCTAACGCATTTCACAGCTTTAACTAGGTGCTCAGGCTGCCCCGAACCAGGCCGATACTCGGTTTAATTTCCTGGGCGCCCGAAAGTTGCCAACAGGGAGTTGCCCGCAAACAGAACAACAACAAAAACGTTAATGATCTGGGCTTTTTCTTTAATAAATAGGCAAACTGGCTGAGCCGGATTGTTGGCTGGGATTCGTCTCCCCTTTATCACCCTGGAGCTTCTGTGACACATTCTCCAAATCATCAGCATTTTGCAATTTGAGGTCGTTACCAAATACTGTTTTTTTGCCAAGGAAGGGAGAAAAATAAATTAATAATTAAGAAGCCCAAGCAGGGAGAGGCTGTGGGCTGGATGGCGCTGCCACCTCCGCGGAGATTGCTCAGGCACCTGGCAGCCCGCCTAGCGCGCACCTCGGTCGCCGGCTCACCCTGGAATGTGGCGCTGGCACCCAAGTGCTACTTGATTTTACTACGAATTAATCAAAGTCTCTTCTGCAAACGTCTAACACTAAATCACCACTGGCTGTGCTCTAAATGCAGTTCTCCTGTTCCAGGGATTTGGCGCAAGGAGCTTACCAGCTCCAGGTGAAAAGCTGAAGGGGGTTTCCTCTCTGCACATCTCCTGGAACCCCAAGGCATCAGCCTCTCCCAGCTGGAAGGAGAATAGTTTCCTGCAACTTCTCCCACTCACAGCAGGTAACTGCACAGACGTTCAAGATATGCTGGGATAAATCTGTCTGTGCTGCCTGACTGGAGTGTACTTACACCAGAGAGGAATTTGACTTGACTGCGAGCTGACGCAGACAGCAGAGGACTGTATTTGCAGCGTGTGTGTACCTGCGCCCCTACATTTGCAGAGCTGTGGATGCATCTACACACACGAGGGCGTGCAGAGATGTGAACCCACGAGATCCTGCGTGGGTACGGCTGCCTGCGCGTTAGTGCACACGTATGTGCATGGCCTCGTGGCACCGCGTGGGCACGCAGCCACCCATGTGTGCAGCGCTGTGCAGTGAGACGTTGCATGGCTGTCCACAGCCAGAGGTACACAGACTTTCTCTGCAGGCGTTCTTGCCATGTCAATGTCTGCATGCCTCATTTGTCACCGAACTTGCAGTACCGAGCACCCTCCTCGTCCTGGCTGGCCCCCCAGAAGGCGGCGTGCTGCGGCTGACGCGCAGGATGGCAACAGCACACGTCCCCGCACCGCTCTGCAGACACGGCACTGCCCTGAGCCGTGGGTGAGTTGTATTCCCCTCTCCACACTTTGCCTGTCTCAGAGCCCTCTCGTATTTTCAGTGCTCACTAGACCGTGAATTCACCTTCATACCAGTTACAGGGTTATTTAGCTTCTCCTGACGCCAATAACCACCAAACTTTCACTGGCAGCTCAGCTTTCTCCCAGGAGGCATAAAGCGCTCCTCTCACCTACCCACAGTGCCCCCACCCACGCACACCCACTGGGAGCACGGGCGACAGATCCCCAAGCAGGACACAGCGCCTAGGGACATTGCTCACCCGCCAGAGACAGCCTCTTATCCCCACCCAGATCTGCACTGTGAGAAAGAGCAACAGAGCAGAAGAGTTAAACACTGGATGGAGAGAATGAAATAGAGGAGAGGGAGACAGAAAGAGAGAGGAGAGAAAAGGGGGCATAAAGCAAAACCAGTAAAAACAGAGGAGGAAAAAAGCCCCCAGCCACCAGAGGAAGGAGCAGGGAGGGAGGCAGAAGAGCGCAGGGACATACTGTAGGGTTTTGTCCCTGCACACCCCACAAAAAAAACCACTCTCAAGCACTTGACACTCACATATTCTACAGCTCTCTCTGAAATCTTAAGGATCAACTAGACAGCTCCTGTGCAGCAGCTGGACTGGCTGTGTGTGGGCTGGGACACTGCCGAGGAGTAATGAGGACGATCTGCCTGGATAGGAAACATAGTGCTCCCCACCGGGGTGCCCAAAGGCCGTGGGAGTGCAGAAATCCCGAAATGAGAGGGTGAAGCTTCCATGCAGGGCCATGCACAAGGAAGGTCAGCAGCCAGTCCCTCTTACTGATCCTCTGTCATGAGGAAACCCTCTCTGCCTTCCTTCACTGACCCAGGGCCACCTCTGCCACCCACCCTCCCACTGGCCCAGAGCCATCTTTGCCTCTTCCCCCTGCTCAGACCTGTAAGGCACCCTTTTGCCAGCTTTCCCCCCCACTGCCACGGCACCCGTCTCTTGGCATCAAGTCTTTGGCCCAAGGCCTTGCTGCTCACCCCCAGCCGTGTGGGCTTGCTCCCCAGTCTCCTGGGCTTTTGCATTCTGACAGAACATTTCCCAGCTAAAGCAAGAGCTGCAGCGACATTTTACTCTGAAACCAAGCATGTGCTGACAGCGAGTGGCATCCCCAGGAGCTCCTTCCCGGCCCCCAGGGCTGTGCACGGCCAGACGCGGCTGACGAGGTGCACAAGCCACTGCACAACTTGCGGTGCCTCTCCCCATCCACACCATTCCCCAGGGTCTGTCCCAAGCTACTGCTGCAGCAATTCACCCTTCCCACCCATCTCACTGTGGCCGTCCCCACCTCTCGTCCTGCACAGCGCCTTGGAACAGGTCGGCCCCCTGTCCCAGGGGACAAAGTCCCTGTCTTTTGGCACAGAGATTTCATCTTACCACAGCTGTGGTCCTGGGATAAAACTCACACATGATTTCTCTTCTCCACTGTGTGTGCAATGATACGTTCCCACAAGCGCCGGGTGTGCACCGGCACAGGTCTGCACACATTAGATGGAACAGCATGGAGCTGGGAAGGGAGCTGGGGGGACAGAGCTGCTCTCCCTGAGGCAGTTGTAGCTGTCCTCACCTAACTCCAGAGCCCGCGATACAGAAGGGACTGCCTGAACCCGAAGGGACCAGAACGGGAAGGAACGAAGCAGTATCTCTGGCACAAGCTCAGCACCGCCAAACACTTTCCCCTGTCCTCAAGCCTCCCTGGGACGGGTCCTACCACCGGAGTTTCAGCTGGATTCGCGTGGCCACCCTGAAGAGGCAGAGCTGGGGAAACGTGGCAGAGACGCCCCCGTCGCCTCACCTGCCCCGGAGCGCACCCCAGCCTCCCGCTTTCCCCATATCGCCAGTAAAAAAAAGCTCCGTGCAAACAATAGATCAATAGAGCCCCCGCCTCTTCGGAAGGAAAACAAACACCCGGATCACCGCAAATTAGAGAATGTTTCGCTTCACTTCATCCAAACAGGCTGACAATTTTTTTGGGTTGTTGCCACGGCGACAGAATAACACAGCGTTCAGCCTGTTGCAGAACAATCAATTAAGTTAATGCCTCCGAGTGCCTGTTTACTCTTCCATTTAGGAGGTGCTGCTCTCGCTTGCTCTCTTTCTCTCCTGCTTATTTTAAATTTCTTATCCTTTGCTTCCTGCTTCCATTCCTTCTCTATTTAACCTAAAACAAAGCACCTCCCCTCAACTACCTCCTGGCTTGTAAGAAGTCTCCCACTTTTTGGAATGATCACCTGGAATAAAGTTTTTTTCCTCTCTCTGACACCTGTTATTTCTCCTTCCTTCCTGGAAAAACAAAAAGAGGCTGGGGCTTTGCCTTTACCTTTCCCGATACAGCCTGGTCCCCTCCTCCTGGTGCACTCAGGAACTTGCAAAGTTTCTAGAGGTCCGCAGGGCAGAGTGGGCCACCTTCTAAAGCCGCAGGAGCAGCTCTGCTTTTAACAAGATGATGTAACTCTTGAGCTAAAGACCTATGAAGTGATCTGAAACCCTTCCACTATTGCTATTTTTTACACTGTGAGCCATAACCATAAATGAAGACTCATCTTGTGCTAAAAGCTGTTTAAAAAGGAGAACTATAAAAGTGCTTCACAAGGGTCTAGGTCTCATCCTACGGTCCGTGTGGAACGAAACTTCTAAATGCGTGCTTTGGCTTAAGCACATGACTTTGGCTCAAGCAAAACTCAACCTGGTGCTCAGCACATCTTGCTGAACTGCAGCCTACGCTAGGGTACTTTAAGGGGACACCAGCGCCAGAACATTGTGGCAGCTCCATCACTGCGGTCCTTTAAAACGAATCAACACCGAAGCATCTCTCCGCTCTGGCCCTCACCACCAGCAGGATGCCAGGCCTTCAGCAGACTCGCATGCTCTCGCCACTGATGTTGTGGGTTTATTTCCTGCCTCACTGTCGGCGTGAGCAGTGACACTTGGCTGTGCAGCTTCCCTGCCTGTCTGCAGCCACTTTCCCATCCTCGCCCAGTGAGCAGAGATAACAGCCCTGGGTCTCCCCAGAGCCCTCCTGCAGACTCTGCAGCACCTTACAGGGGGCTGAAATCACAGGTCCGCCATTCCGGGGGGGAAATAAGGTACCAGGGACCGAAAGGATTTATCTAAGGCCAAGCCTGAGATACAATCTCTCCCTCCTGATCTCTCTGTACCCTGGTGCTGTCTTCCTTATGAGCACAATATTCCTGTACTTTTATCTTTGAAACCCCAGGAAAAAAGTGTCCACCCCCCTCATCCTTGTACACCGACATTAAAGGAAAGGCAAAGGCAAGCAGGATGTGAAAACATGCAGATTCCATCATACTGTCTTCTCGCCCTGCCACTAGCAACAAGTGCCTAAAGGTAAAGCATACGATAATTCTCACAAGCTAACGCTGTCACCGCGCTCGCTGGGGAGCAGCGAGGCCGGGTGTGTGCAGGCTGCAGGCCAGCAGTGCCCGGCAGGCCCACCAGCGCGCTCCCTCTCCCCCTCCCCGAGAAGAAGTTGTCAGCAGAACCTGTTGGAGCGGGGGCTCGTTGACTGCTCCCTGTCCATTACAGCCCAGATTATAAGCATATTGCACAGTGCTCTCTGCACGGTGCTGGGGAAATCCAATACGCTGAAAGGTTAATGCAATCAATTAGGGTGACGAGGAAGTAGAGTAAAGCCTTCCGAGTAGATGAAAGGGAGAGAGAGATGGAGACAGAGAAAAGCAAAGCGAAGCAGGGGGGGAAGGAGCAAAGAAAGATGAGTGGGAGGAGGAGGAAGATGGTATTCAGGGCTTGTGTTGTAGACTGCAGGGCACCAGTGTGGCCAAGGGCACTGTCCCATCCTAGCACAGACAGCGTGGTATGATCCACAGGCAGGCCATGGATCCCCCCAGGGTGGGCCAGGACTTCCCCTTCTTGGCTTCTCCTGCCTTCCGCCCCTGAGTGCAGAGCCCTGCTCAAACCGCGGCTGCCCAGGATGTCCTGCCAGCCGCCTGCTCCCTAACACCATTCACCTGGGGGACTGACAAAACTCTCCCTGTACCTTCGCTGCTCAGCTACCCAGATGGGATGGAAGCAACTGCTTGGGTTCAGAGCTGCCATACAAGGCACAGGACCTCAGCAAGCCACGGGGAAGCCTAAGGAGAGAAGAAAGAGGGAACAGGAAGGACAGAGAACTTCTTCCAGCTGTTCATACACTCTGTGCACAGAGAAAGGTGAGGATGAACATGCGGCATCTCTGCGTAAACCTCCTAGCTAGGCACTGGCCATCACCACCAGCCACCTGCCAGCACCTACCTCCTGGTGTCACAGGGACATTCTCTTTTGTCCTGGCTGTGTGGGAGCTCAGCCCTACCAGCCTTGGGAGCACCCGTAGAACAGGCGAGATCTTTCTCTCTTTTGCCAACCTAGGCTGTCCTGCAAGGCCAGAGGCCAAACCCCTGCCAAACCTCAGCTGCAGCAGGTTCACCTCTGCCTGCAGAGAGCTCTGATGAGGATGCAGTGGCACCCAGCCTGCCAACAAATCCCAGTGTCACACCGTGTGTCCTGCTCTATCCTGCAGGGCACAGGCCTTTCCCTGGGGCATTCAGCTCCCGGGAGAGCCCCATCCTTCCCCTCGGCCCCCCTGAGCTGCGGCAGGCTGGCTGAGCTCCTGCTCTCTGACCCCCCAAGCGGCACAGTACTTCATTAACCTGGGCTGACAGGTCAGCGAGTGCAGCCCCTTCCTAGCACGGCTCCTGCTCGCACACAGCTCGGCCTAGGAGAACGTGACACCAGCTCATTAGGACAAATTATTACTCTATAACCCCTGCCGCAATGTCCCTTAATATGCCTATTTAGCAAGAGACAAGTCCTGGTGGGCTCCTCGGCATTAAAACAACCTCACAAATCACCAGAGGCACAAGCACCGTGATCTCCGCTTCCGGGGGTGGAGGACAGGGCGGCTGCACCCCGGCTGGGTGCTGCAGGGGTGCAGAGCCCTGTGCTGCTCTGCTGCAGGCAAAATGGAATCCTTGTTGCTGCTGGGGGGGGCGGTTTGCAGGCGGGGAGTTGCCATCTGACTGTGGCTCATCACGCAGCCAGACGCACACCCAACTGTTGGTACAAAGAAGTGACGCTCCCCGGCTGAAATCCACTGCAAAAGTATTCTGGGATGCCCATTCAAACTGCTGGGCCTACTTGACTCTGCCTTACCCCTGCCTAACTCTGCCCTCCAGCAGTACCATCAGTGCCGTGCTCCACACGAGACCTACGAGATTCAGATGCTGCCCGTTCCCCCGTGACACACACGAAGTCACCGCCTGGCTTCACGCATTCGGCGGCAGCGCTAACCCTACTTGCAAGCTCCTTGCAGGTTAACCAGCAAAGCCAGAGAACACCGCTGGCAGGCACCATGCACTGCCTCCCCACGCAAGGTCGTGCTAAACTCCGGGGGAGTAAGCCCACTGCAGCTGAAAGCAGGCAGCTCGCACCTTGTGGGGACTGCAGGCTGGCTGGGGCTAATCCAGAGATTACAGAGCCTCCACAGTTCAGGGCACAGTGAGTGAGATATCACAGGGGAAGACAGAAACACGGGCAAATGTCAGAGGAAGGCTGCGACTGAACAGGAGCGGGGAGCATGAGGAAATCACCCTCCAGCCTGACCTGTAGGAGATGGAAAAGGGAGAAAGGAAACAGTGATTCATGTAACAGCACCAACGAGGGGAGAGAGAGAGAGGGGGCAGCAGTGCCGTACCAGGCAGGAGAGAGTGGGGAAGAAAAGTAGTGGGAAGAAGAAAGAGAAGGAAGTGTGAGAAGCGTATGATGCTGGGCACAGAGGAGGGCAGAATGAGAGCAAATGGACAGAGAAACGAGGGACCTGAGAGAAAGAGAGGGAGGGAGGGAGGGCGGGAGGAAAGGAGGAGAAAAGAGCAAGAATAGCCACGCAGCGAGGAGCACGCGGGCGAGGCAGAGCGCTGTAACCAGGGTTGTGAAGCATGAAAAGGGAAGAATCTGCCTGTTCCTTTCAGCACTCGGAGCATGGCGCTCGGTGGTGACCTACACTGTGCCCGGCTGTGATCACGTTTTCAGGGCCACTGCCTGCCGATCCCAAACAATGATGGGGAGCCTTTGAAGTCAGAGAAAGAAGCCGCAGTGTGAACTGGGGACTTTCTTTTTTTTTTTTTTTNGGAAGGAGGGAGGAAAAGGAAGGGCTGAAGTGGTGGGGGGAAGGTTGGGGGAGAGGTTGCAAGGACAAAACAGAGAGTTGCTCTCGGCGGGGTGCCCCAAAACGAGAGAGACAAAAAGAAAACAAACAGTTTATGAGTAGGGCACATGCTGCCTCTGTCTGCATGCCCCGCGCTGCCGGCCCCCCGTGCTCCCAGGGAGGCTTCTGTTCCCCAGCAATGATGGATGGACGCATAGGGCCATTCAGGCCTGCCATGTTACAGCAGCGGTATTTACATAACACTGGCCTTCCACCGGTCACCTCTGACACTGCCCAGCCCGGCTTGGGGCCCCCTCCCACCCCAGCCAGCCCGGGCCCCTCTGATACCGCTCGGACTAAGCCTATGAGCTCCCTGACGTGGGGGTTCGGGGGTCCCCACTGCTGCAGGGATGCTCTGAGCACAGATACACCACAGCGAGTGCTCCCAGCACCGCTGAGGTGATGTCCCACAGGGCAGAGGGCTTCCCACCCTCCCCACCACTGCTGCTCCTGCCCTGGCCTGGTCTCAGACTTCCCTTAGCGCCCGGCGAGGGAGAGGAGCAATGGGAGAGGCCAGACTTGGCAGCACTGCGGAGGGTACAGCACAGAGACCAGGGAAGAGAGCGGGAACTCTTCGGGTGACACACAAGGGAGCCCTGTGGTCCCCCTGAGGCCACGAGGAAGAGGCAAGGACAGCAAGAACTGCCTTGGCATGTTAGGGACTTCTCAGTGACCCCCACGTGAGGTGGCACAGGGACTCTCTTACCCAATACATGGAGACAAGGCTGTTAAGAGGCAATCACCTTTCACTTCCCTGGGCTCTAGGCCTCTAACTCTTATCAGGCACGGACTAAGTGATCATCCAGCTCTAGGGGACTGTGAAGTTGGGGTTTCTTTGCAGTAACACAGACCATGAGGGTCCAGGTAAAAGGAAAACCCTGAAAAGGCAGGATTCTGCTGGAGAGACAGAGCTGCTTCCTACCAGCACGGTGCTGCAGTCTGAATAGATAAAAATGTGCCAGAGGAGGAGGAGAGCGTGCACATCACCATCTTAAATTATGTGAACTGAGCTCAGCAAAACTTCAGAGTAGATGGAGACTGCATCCTATTTAGTGAAAGGACCTTATCTGTCTCCCATCAGCCCACATGGACGAAGACAAAGCGGTACCCTCCTCACCAAAGCCCTTACAGACCTTTTTATCTGTAAAGATAGAGGCAGTGAAGAAGATATTGAGGAAAACCCACAGTGACAAAACCAGGTGCCCAGAACAACTGGTGGACAAAGACAAAGACAGGATTAGGACACACAGAGGCCATGTCTGCATTAGACCTTCTTCTGTTTTCATCTCTCTCCGACACCAGTCCAATGCCAGAAGCTGTAGTGCAGACACAGCCACAGTGAGCAGGCCATAAAGTGTGAGACACACGCAGAGGAAAAGAGAACCCAGGAGGGTGTAGTGACATACCCATTGCAGTCTGAAGCCTCTCCTACCTTTCGGAGATTTCAAGGCCTGGTTTCTTGCCTCGTTTTTAGCTCTAAATTCACTTCATCCTGGAGAGGGAAGAGAAAGGATCCAGTTAGTACACAGGGTACACCTGACCAAGAGCCAAGGCACTCTCAAAAGCTGGGTGAGAACCCAGCTGCAAGCGGGGCCAGTGTGGGGCGTTAAGACTTCGCACGGGAACAAAGTGCTTTCCTGCTTCTGGCTGCACCATGCAGTGCCATGCACACCACGAGACACCCAGCGCTCCTGCACTTCGCTGTGCATGAGACTCCTAACAAGGGCTGGGAATAATTTAGCATAGAGAGAGCAGCTATTACTGGCCTGAATCCTGCTTCCCAGGTACCACAGACAGACCTCATGCTGGTCTGCACCACGCTTTGCCCACGCATCCAAGGGTGCCTTCTGCTCCATGCCAAATTATTCCCTTTCCTATATTCCCATTTCCTCTGCTGATCCCTCTTTCCCAGAGGTTCACCAGTGTGCTAATGCTGAGGCCTCCCTTGCACACCAATGGGACACAAGGCAACGGGGTGCAGGACCGGGTCCCAAGGCACTGAACCCCCTCATCCACTCATCTGTGCGCCTTCCTTCCTGGAGAATGCGGAGAGCGAGGAGGAAAGAGAAAAGGGACAGGGGAAAAAAAGTCACAGCAAAACACATGAAAAGTAAATTGAATTATTTAAAACCATATGTTCCAAAAATGTGACAGAGCATAAAAGCCGTGCCGTGAGACTTCCGGAGGGGGTTATCCTGCACAGGCAGGGTGGGAGGAGAGCTCGCAGGAGCGGGAGGACTGCTCCGCAGCCAGCCAGCCAGGGACTTCCCTCTCCCAGAGCCGGAAGGTGGCAGGGAGCATGGGGTGGCGTCATGCACAATGACAAGGGTGCTTGGCCCATTCCTGCAGTCTCTGTTTTGCAACCCTGCCAAAACAGCTATCACAACTGCCTGAGACATGGCAGTGCAATGAAAAACTGGCCCAAGGTCACGCAGAGTGAGTCCGTGGTTGAATCCACGAGCCCCAGCTACCTGCACCAAGCACCAGCTCCCAGCACGCCTCCCTCTCCGGGGTGCAGCAGCGTGTGCCACAACTCAGCCCCTTGGAGAGACCCCGCTTTAGCCCCTTGGAGAGCAAAAGCAAGAGGGACTTGGCTCTGTGGAGCCTGTGCTGCCGCTGTGGCTCGCCCCTATGTTTTGGGGCCCTGGCGCTCTGTGCGTGCGCACGGCCTCCTCCCGTCACTCACACGCCGCTGTGCCAAAGATAGATGCCTAGGCTTGGCTGGGACCCAGAGCGGGAAGGAGCTGGTGAGATATCCCAGACGGATGGACGGACACAGAGCACAGGGAGCCCCTCGGGTGAGGAAGATGTATGACCAGCCTGGCTCCTTCCTTTCCCACTCCCTGGTGCTAACATGGCTGAGGACACGGCTGGAGTAACAGCTCCCCCACTTGAGGTCCTTCTCCCACCCTGGCACCCGCTGTCCTTCTGGCTCTCTCATCCCCTCTCTCACCTTTTTCTTCCCTTTGTTCTCCCTTTCTTCCTTGCTCTTTCCATCGGTTTCTCTGCCATTCTGTCACGCTCTTTTTTTCTCTCCCTCCCTTTTGTTCTCTCCCCCTTTCCCGAGCTCTCTGCCTGTAAGTCTCTCTGCCTTCCTGGCTTCACTCCCTCGCCCCTGTGCACGGTCAATTCTTGGGTTTGAGTTTTTAATTGTTTTTTTTTTTAACTCCCCTTCTTTCGGCCGCAGCTTATCAATGATGCAAGAGGAATAACGCCAATTTACTTAGAATGTGTAATCCCCAAATCAGATTGGGGGATTGTATGAGGCAATATGACCTTGCATATGTCTCCATTAAAGCCAGCCAGGCCTCCTCTTGTATTCTGTGTTCCCAGTACATATTTAGACAGATAACGCTAATTGTACTTGACATGTCCTCTTAAGGATGGACTCTTCCCTCCCCCAGCTCTGCCTGTTTCCCTGCCTGACAATGCGCCAGAGCAGAGCCCGCTCGCTCGCAGCGCGGCATGGCACCTGCGGGGCTGGCCGGCCGGGTGGGCGTCCGGCACAGCCCGTACGCCCAGCTCCGCTGCGAGGGCGCTGGCCGTCCTCCCCGGCACTGCTCGCCTCTGTGCAGAAAGCAGGGCCGGCCAGAATGGAGCGGGCAAGGAGCAGTGCCAGGGGCGGGGGGGTGTTGCTGGGACATAGATAATCTGGGATTACACACTGTTACTGTGACAATCCTGGAATCTCCAGAAAAATGAGCAACGTGTTGCCACCTCCAAAGCCATGGGTGCCACCTCATCCTGCCCCTCCTCCTGCTTACCCCACCGCCACCCTCCCTTCTCCTCCTTCCCTTTTTACTTGATCCAGCCATCTCTGCTTCGGGAGACCAAGAGGGTGCTCCTTCCCTGGGTCAGAGGGAGACGAACCTTTTGGGGACAGGCCCCAACCATGACACAACACCCATCACCAGAAAGTACAAAGCTCCGAAGTGTTTGGACAAAGAGAGGAGACTTGCTTGCCGTGACCATGTCTGAAGCCTCCCTCCTTTCCAAGGAAGGGCTTCCACCCTCCACCTCTCAGCTCCCACATCTGGGCATAAAGCTCTTCGGATAAATATTTGTACCTGGCTACTGGCCTGTGGATCCCAGCTCCAGCTTCTAGGGAACATCATGAAGAAATCCAGACCTCCCTCTTCCCCGTGCCTGCCCGTTCATCGCTGCTCTAGAGCAGACAAGCAGGACGCAGGAGGAGGAGGGGAGCTTATTCCAAGGAAACCAATGGATCCAAACTCTTTGCCAAAGTGGACTCAGATTTTTTTTTTCCCCTTGACACAACATCCTAATTCGACTTTTTCAGTATCTTTCCTTCAACAACCTTTTTTCCTTCCTCCCCTTCCTACCCGGCAACTGCGCATTTATTAATTCATGAGGCACTAATTAGTTCTTTGTTTAATTTTGTGTTAAACAGACTGACCGGAATGATAACGACTTGCAGCGTTGCATTACGGTCCCCAACCGCCCCTGTTTTCTGACAACAAGGGAGCGCAGTGAGACTGGCGTGATGAACCCCAATTCCCACTCCAGTTGCACTTCATTAAGTCAAAATGTGACAAGAAGCTTAGAGAGCAACTTTCAGATCGGATCGCACATAACAATTGGGCAGGAAACTTTCCGAGGGGGAAGCGGGAGAGGCACTCGCAGTGAAGGCTGGCACCATGCACAATTCCCCGGCGTGCCTGCCTTAAAGGAGCCGGCTCGGGCTGCCGGCCGAGGAAGGACTGAGGGCATGTGCTGGGGGAGGAAGAGGAGAAGAAGGGTGGCAGGCCAAGCCACATGCAGGGCAGGAGGCATCACTGCTTCCTGCTCCTCTCAGTTTCATTTGCAGCGATGGGCTGTGCCGGCAGCCTGTGGGATGCGTAACTGAGGAGCCCAGACGGGACTCAGCGAGTCACTCCGGGAACTCCGAGGGCACCTTTAGACACCTTCAGCTCCGTGCCTCAGTTTCCCTCCCGTAGCTCCACAGTGAAGCAGCTGCTATTCAACTGTCAAGAGCTACACAATTATAACAGACTCCCCATAACCGGAGAGGTCAAATATTGGCACCCACAATCGCTAAAATGAGAAGTGAAGGGACAGCTTTGACACCAGGGAGAGGGATGGCTACTCGCACAGGGAAGGAGCTGTGCCTTCCTTTAATGTTGTACAGCTCCTGGCGCTCCAGTGGCACTACCAGTTTTTGAAACTGTCCTGATCAGTCTAGTATCAGCAATAAATTTGGTAAGCTGCAAAGCAAGTGCCCTGCGCCCTGAGCTCAGCCTTGCATGTGCTCAGCCACCACAGCACTGCCAGTCCTTGAGCTCTTTGCCCAGTGCCACAAGTGCCTCACTAGCAGGAGCTGCTGCACAGGGTTTGGGCACACGGGCACACGTCTGGCCTGGCCCAAGCCTCACCTGGCAAAAAAAAGCCTGAGCATGACTTATTCCTCAGCACCAGCCAACATGCAACCGACAGACAGACAATACAGCCGGGGTCACCACCAGGCTCAGCTGGATCTGTCCCAGTCCTGTCGGTACCTGAGGGTGTACAGCCTATGGCCAACTCCTTGTGCCCCTTCTGGCTCACTGAAATGCAGTGAAATGTAAAGCCTACAAGAAAGTGAAAAGGGTCTTGAAACACCTCCTGCGAGGG
>VWZZ01000677.1:205401-237776 GCA_013399095.1 Psophia crepitans
GGGTAGGAAAAGAAAAGAGGACTTCCCAAGTGCGCAGAATGTGGAAGGGTTGCAGCAGTTCAAAATGCCCCTTCTCCTATTGCACGGACATCGGCTGTGGGAATAAGCCAAGATCGCAGAGAACTGAAATGAACTGGAATGCCTTTTCTAGCAGGTATTTTTCCACACTTCTCCCTCATCCCTGCCCTATCTCCCCAGGAAAGGAAGACTCATCCCTAGCTTTGCACTGGAGACACTCAAAGCTCAACTAAGGTTCAAAACGCTGGCAAAGCCACATGAGGAACTCTCTCTTGAGGGTCCCATCAGGACTGGGAAGTGACACTTGAGCCATGTGGGCATACACAGCAGCACATCCTGAACAGGGCAGGGGCAGAGGAGTCAGCACTGTGACCACCGAGCGCCGGGGGACGCCTGCACAGCATCAGACTCTAGGTGCATTATCAGTGTTTTCACCTGAGTGAGCTCTAAATGTACAGGTCTTTGGGGAAGGGGCCAGGCTGCCACAAGGCATCACAGCATGGTGTTTGCCAGCACACTCACAGCTGAACAACGCATGGATCTGCTAGCAGGTGTGTTTGCGCTGGCTTCCATCTTTCATGAATCTGGAATACAGCGAGGACCTCTGTGACTGACGAAAAGGCTGTTCCTGCATGACAGAAATCCCAGGAAGACACCAGATCCCTCTGATTTCAGATCTACATGTGCTCTGGATCCCATGAAAAGGCATATGTAGGTATTAGTACTCAGCTGGAAGGTTGGAAAGGTGTACAGAAAGGGCAAAAGCACCCATAAACACCTGAAGCAAGGAAAACTGAGAAGGTCCAGGATTGCTGGGGACAAGAAATACACCCCACCGTCACCAGAACAAGCCTCGGTTTTGCAGGAGGCCTGGAATATCCTGGCTGCTCTGTAGATTCACTTGGGCCTTGTCATCTGCTGAGGAGATGTTTCAGAACAAAAGGCAGATACAAACCCCATCCTTTTCCTCTGCGAGCCCAGCTCTGGCCCTTGGCTGTGGACCCTGTCCAGGTGCTGATGCCGAGAGGAATGCGGCTCACCCTCTCTCTCAGAGGCAAGGGGATGGGGCAGCAGCACAGAAACATCCCCAGACTGGCCCAAGCCTGGTCCGAGCAGGGGGAGAAGCTGGTGAGCCAAGGTGAGGAACTGGCACGACTGACAGGGCAGAGCGAGGGGCAGCTGAAGGACACCCCGAGCTTCCCAGGGCAGAGCCCTGCATGCCCTCACCACACAGTCGCACCCAGCTATCACCTCCTACCGATCCTGGGCTGCTCAGGGAAACACACACGGGCTGAAGGAGAGGGAAACTCATGTCATCTCCCGTTTCCCCCTTTCTTGGTTGCTGTTACAAGGCAATACCAGTAGCGCAATACAAACGAGCTACATCCACTAGGGCCAAGCAGCTGTCGGTGCTCTCAGCAAAGTTTTGTGCTGAAAATGAGGGTAACAAGCATCCCAAAGAGGTCATGGTCTGTCCCTTCTTCCTAAAACAACATGCTGAAATGTCCTAGACTCCATCCTCAATCCTCTTTAACCAGGAAAACTCTCCTGCCAGGATTACGGGCCCACCGCCCCCCTTCTCTTCCCCTCCATCTGGCTGAGAGCAGCCTGGGACCGAGCGCTCTTCCCAGCCCTGGGAGAACCCTGCAGTTTCTCTCTCATAAAAAAGAAAAATGGGAGCTATAAAAAAGGCAAAGAAAAGAAAAGCAAAGCAAAGGGAAATCACTGCGAAGGAAGAAAAGAGCAAAGCCCCCCTTCCCTTCCCAGCCCTTGCCCATTACCTGCCTTTCAGCACTGGGTGCAGCCGCCTGCTTCATTGCTCCTGAGGACTCCCCCTCAGCACAGCGCTCCCCGGGGAAACCCTGCCCTGCCTCTCACCCTTTCCCCCTCTGCTCAAACCTGTTGAGCAGAGCCCAGTCCAGCTCAATAAAGGGGATGCAAAAAGGAGGAAAACCAGTGTCGAGCAGCTGAAAAGGGACAGGGCTCATCCTGGAGGTAACCCTGCAGCTCATCACCCATCGGCCACCTCTGGAGTGCTGGAGCCAGGCACGGGACAGAGGGACAGAAGACAACAGTCCTGCTGGTCCCAATCCCGTTGCTGATCCCAGTTTCCCAGCACTGATGGCACCCAGGACCTGAATGGCCCCAGGACCCCACCTCGCAGCGCAGCTACGGCACCATCCAGCACAGCAGGAAGGGGAATGTCAAGAGAGGATCCCAAGGAGTTTACCTCACCTCCTGCTCCGACATCTGTAAAGCACAGCAGTCCCCAAACTTGGCATTCGGCAGCCCTGGGCTGGCTCCTGCTAATTTGCTGTCAGGCTGCCTAAGCAAACCAATTAAAACTAATCATTAATTATAAAAAAGAGAGAGAGGAAAAAGACCCTGCACAAATGGAGAACTGGAAAGGGCATGGGGAAAAGAAGGACAGGAGGGAGCAGAGTGAAAGCAGAGAGCTTGAGTGAAGGGTGGGAGGGAAGAGAAGGGGTTTAAAATCTCCAGCACAGAGCCTTGGATGAAGGCAGCAGAAGGGCAAGCGGTCTCCCAGGGCAGGGTGGGGAGAGGCGGAGGTGAGGGAAGCAGGGGACACCTGAGGGAAAAGCGACAGTGCCAAGGATGCCGAGGCACGTGCAGAGATCAGGTCCTGCTGCAGTGGGAGCCGGCACCACTGACACAGCCGTGAGGGCGGCTCCGCAATCCCTCCGCTGCCCCAGCCCTGGCAGGGCCCCACCGTAGCCCGAGGGGCAGTTCGGTGGGGGAGTGGGCGCTTGCCAACCTGCGGAGATGAGGGCAGAGGAGGAGGAGGGTGCAGGGGGAGCAGAGCAAGCGAGGAGGGCAGAGGCAGGGGTGTGCACAGGACTCAGGAGCACTGTCCCTCCAGGTCAGGGCTACCGGCTCTCGCAGAGCAAATGCCTTCGACGGGGATGAAAAATGGGGCATTTATGAAAAGCCCCTGATTATGCGGATTTGGCTGGGGCCCTGGCTCAATTGCTGTCGCTCCCGCTGGCTCCCCACGAGCTCCGGTGGCAGAGAACCCCAGCAGCTGTCAGCGCAGCCAGCACGCCCCCGCCGCCGCCGCCCCCGCGCCACCGTTTTGTTCCCCGGACCCGCACACACGCACGCTTCCCAACGCCCCTTTTGAAGAGCCTCAGGCCCACGTCGGGCTGGCGGATGGCAGAGAGGTGGGGGCAGTGCCATGGAAACAGGCCCTTTCCTGGGGAAACACGCTGCCGGCCCCCCCTCCTCGTCCCGCGTACCCCTTTTGAGGAGCTGTCAGGACCCTGAGTGAGTGTCACACGACCCAAGGACCAGGCGTGACCAAGCCTATTTTCTGCCTCAAATTTGATTGATTAAAAAACTTTTTAGGAAAACCATGTTAAAAGACAAAAAAAAAAAAAAAGAAAAAAGAGGAAAGAAAAAAATTAAACAGAAAGGGACAAGGGGGTGGGGGAAAAGGGAAAGGCCTCTGTGCTGGGTTTCCCTGGCAATAGCACCAGGGGACAAGTGTCAGAGGCAGATAAACAGCATAACCAGGCCGAAAATAAAGGTCAAAGGAAGCATGAAACTTAACACAACAGTGATTAAGATAATGATGAAGCAGGGGACCCCAGGAAAAAAAGAAAAGTGTGACACAGAGAAACACACATATATGCTCCAAATGATGGCCCAAGAGACCTGGTACGTGGGAAGAGGTGATGGGGTTTGCTGGGCTCTGGGGGTGCCTGGACAAGAGTGGAAGTGGAGGAATAACCAAAGTGGAGGATCTGGGGAGAGAGGGTCTGTGATTTCCCCCCAGGCTGATTGCTGTAGGCCAGGCCTGCCCAAGGCCAGCAAGCCCCCAGAGCCAAGGGGGTCTCTCCCATAACACAGATGCGCTGTCCCAGCCAAGCAGGGCTTGAATTTGCAACCAAATTCCTCAAAAGAGTTTCCCTGACGCCGGGAGGAGAGCCCGAGTGGGTGTGAATCGGGAAGGCCCTGCTGACAACGACCGAGCTGTGCTGGTTCATGCTGGCTCGGGATCTGGCTCTTTGCCTTTAAGCAACTGGTATAAAAAGCCTGGGAGATGCCAAGAGGGAAGGACGCTGGTCAGACCTCCCTGCCCACCTCCCTTCCCTTGCCAAGGCCAATTCTGCAGAGGAAAGGCCAGAAAGGCTGAAGGATTCAGAAAGCAAGTCCAAGAATGTCATACCCTTTGGCATTTACCCACTCCATCTCAAAACCTCCTGGATGATCTCACATTTTTGGAGCCCAGCTTATGACTTTCAGTTGCCTGGGACTGACTCTGTTACTGTTGCCAAGAGGCGGCAAAGAAATTGCAAACTGTTCACCAGCTTCTTCCTCCGTGAGTCCGGGACTTTAAAGCTTGTGCAACAGAAAGCACCAGAGACAAAACACTTTCCACCTTTCCTACGCCACCTTGCCATCGGGAGTAACTCTGGTCCTCTGGAAAGTGTCACTGCTCGGCCTCTTCTGGCACGTCAGAGTCGTGATGCAGAGCCACGCGCAGGGGTGCCGGTGGGACAGGGCCAGGGAGGGTGCCTGCCGCCAGCACCGGACTGGATTTGCCGCCAGCGCAAGGGACCACTGCCTCACTCGTCCCTGTAAGCTTGCACAACTAGCTCCGATTTGGACAGAATGCTGGTCAAAGAATTTCTTCCTGCCAAATATCCTGGAGAAAGTAATTTTTTAGTTGAAAATCTTCTTCCACGTAGTGTTCACCCCAAGGAAGAGCAAAGACATGTTTTCACGAAAAAGGTGGAAAACATGATACATATACGTTTCTACACACACAGAGGCACACACTCCAAATCCCACTCCGTCCAAAAGCCGTTTCCCATCAAATATCTGTCAATGCTAAATTTCTAGCGTCATATTCATGTGCCTCCCCCCCTCCCCCATCATTTATATTCATGGTCTTTTGTAAAGAATGATTCAATTAAACCACCGATCCTCCTTGCTAGGAGAAGAGTCTGAATAGTGAGAGGAACAACCCAAAAGTGGAGTCAGGCCAGGCAAGGCTTTGCCGGGCGGCGAGAGGAGTCTGAACAGCCAGCAAAGCCGGGGAGGTCAGAGGGGCCGGGACAGCGCTGCCTCACGCCTCTGGGAAAACAGCACGTCTGCGAGTGTCAGCTCCAGCTATCAGAAAATAAAATAAAAATCACTGCTCCGATCCTTGACATTATTGGCTGAAAAATATGATTTGAAAAATAATAATAGAAAGCAAGGCCTTTCTTAATTTCATTTTTGACCCATTACAGTTCATGTTTTCATTCTTTATTTTTTTCCTCCTTGGCAATCAGAAGAGCGAGAAATGTGATTAAAAACTAAAAAAAAACCCAAACCCAAACAAACAATGAAAGCTGAGATTCTCATCTGGTCGCCAGTGTCCAGAAACACGGACTTTAAGGGAAAACACCCCATTTCCTGAGGCACAGGGTGAAAGGGCGGGTTGCCAATGTTACGCTGTGAAACGCACAGAAGGTGTAAGATACCGAAGATACTCGTACACATGTCCTTAGGTTTCCCTCTCTGCACGTCTGATAAGCAAGGTCTGACGCCCGCTCAGATGCACACACACCCCCCTGAAATGGGGTGAGCAAAGGAGTGCTGGGGGCGCGTGTGCCACACTGTACTGAAGGTGAAACCCCCTCAACGACAGATTTTACTTTTTGCAAGGAAAAACAACCCCATCTCTCAAAACAGACAGTGGAACCTCGAGATTTTTATGCACAGATGCAAGATTACTACTCAGCAATGAGACAACTGCTTTTATAAAAACCTTTTTTGTGTTTTCCAATGAAAATAATACTCTAAAGCTTTGTGAGCAAAGATCAGTTTCGCTTTCTAACACGCTTAAACTGATTTCTCTTGTTCAGAAAGAAAACCCAGCAACTTTGGCAACAAAACAGAATGAAACAAGGAACAGGCCAGATGCAAAAGAGCTGCAGTAAAAGCACAGCTACTTTTCCAGCGGCACACCTTCCCTCAGCTCTCCCCGCCGTCTCAGCCGAGTAAAAGAGCAACTTTCCCCGGCCGCTGCTCTCTGACGGCAGCACCGCTCGGTCCCCGCTGGCAGGCAAAAAGCAGCAGTCACCGGCACAGAGGAACACGCCGCTGCCTCGGCCGCCCAGCAGGTCAGGGCGGGCACATGCCATGGGCTTCCTGGCTACCGGGGCAATCGGCTCGTAGGGAACACAGTCTGACACGTGTGTCCCTGTGCATCCAGGGCCAAATCATCGCGCACACCTCGTAAACGTGTGCGGAGCGCACAAAACTCCCTCGCCATGGCCGAGGAACTGTCAGGAGAACACAAGCAAAAGCTGCTTCTTGACAGCGAGTCATTTATATTTTAGCTTCGTTCCATTATCCTAACGAATCCTTCATCAGCAGATGCAATATTAACAGCAGAAAATCAGCTCATTACATCCGGGGGGATTTCATCAAGTTGACAATCATATATGCAGCTACCCGAGCCTGGAGAGGACAGTGCTCTCGTTATTTAGTTATCTTGGTTTCATCTTAGAGGCTTTTTCTTTCCTTCTTTTTGGGGGTGGGGGTTGACGGTTAGGGGGTGTTTCCCAAACAACTGCCAGGCCCCAGAGCTTTAAGGATGCTGGTCCCTAGACAGATACCCTCAGCCAGGAAACGCTCCAGCCCATCCTCACACAACCTGCAACCTCTGGAGCTTTGAGGGCACTTCTCTGCGCAGTTCAGGCTCCAGGAGGGGACTTGCATCCTATCGAGCTCCTGCCTTGTGTCCACAATCATATGGAATAGCTGTTCTGGTTCTTCTGATCCAGGCAGGAGTCCCCACCTAATGCTCTGAAGGGTCTCTCTGCAGATGTCCTTACCCAACTGCAGTGTCCCCAGAGGCGTAAGATGCATTTAAAGACTCAGGGATTTTGTGAGGAACTTCCCAGGCAAGCAACAAAAGAGGCAGTCCAGATGAGTCAAAGGGGAGGAGAAGGGACTAAAAGGAAGAGTTAAAGGATGAGTTCAGAAGACTGTAGGACTGTTTTCTCCCCTGCCTTGTCTGCTGAGGAGCCCTGCAGCAGAAAGGCAGCTTGGGTTCCCTCTGCTAACTAGCAGAGCAGCCAGATGAGGGCTGACGGGAGCTCCCCATGCCTGTGCACTGCACCAAACACACCAGCAGCTCCCCAGGCAACGCAAGGTGGGGCAGGGAGTGCTCTTAGGGCTGCCAAAAACCCAGCAACACTGCGAAGCATGCTTCTCAGTGCCTGCACCGCTGGGATCTGCCTAATACTGCCTGCAGAGACCTTCCTGCTCTGTCTCTTCTACTAAGGGTCTTCCTCAACAACAGCAGCCAAAGAAGTCCTTGGCACCTCCAGTCTGAAGAGTCACTGCCTGCAGACTCAGGCCTCCTCCCTGCCTACAAGGGAGGTTTTCTGCCCACCCTGAGATTGCCTGGAGGAACAGGGATCTCCTGCCAAGTTCTCACTCACACATGGTGGGTTCCTTTGCCACCACGTCAAGCAAAGCCTGGTGATTTCAGCTTGGAGAACAACAATCAGGCTTCCAGGACTTCTTTTCCATCAGGGGCAAAGCTGGAGAGACCAATCTGGAGCTGGACATAGACCACTCATGGCAGATACTTCCTTCCGGACAAGCCTTTCTGCTGCTCAGCCTCAACCACCCAACATAGCTGAAGGAAGATGTTGAGCTCACATCTCCTCCAGCTCAGAGGGGGCTGGGATGGGCATTTCACATTTTCCCAGCAGGGTTGGATTTCTGCACAGCAAGGAATATGTTCCCGGGACGTCAACTCCAATCTCTACTGTGCTCTGACAGATTTAAGCTCCAGTTTGTCCGACAACATCCCAAAGTGTAAGAAACTGGGGGCAGACTCTCTAATCAGGCTGTAGGACAAAGGCCCGGTCTGACCCTGTCACTTCCACTTACTCTTGCTGTCTGTCTTGCTCCCCCCACCCTCTCGGCAGCCTCCGTGCCCACCCTCGGCTGCCCTCCCTTCCCTAACACAGCTGGGCTAATCCTGCTCCTCCCGCGTCCAGTGCAAATCCTCCCCAGAGTAAACCAATCCTGGGAATTTTTATTAGATTATCAGCCTGCCAGCTCAGTGCTGGCTGGACTAATCCTAATCAGGACTGATTTCTATTAGCCAGCTTCAGGGAGGAGCTATGCCGTCCCGGCACCCCAGGCCCACACTGGGGGAGCCTGAGACCTTTTAGCCCATTCTATTCAAATCTTCCTTTTAGAAAGGAACAAATTGAGTCCTGGATCACCGGCTGCAGCAAATGCGAAGTCTGTGCGTGCTGTGCGCACAGAGCAGCGCTGGGCAGCCACGGGGCAAACTCTCCCCACCTCGTCACCGAGCTGCAAGAGAAGCCGAAGGGGCCCAGGCTCCGCAGCCACCCCGGTCCCAGCTCTCACCCAAGAGAACCAGCAAGGGCTGGTTATTGCCACACGGCAGGATGCTTTGTGGCAGGGGACATCAGCCTGCTGGGTAGCAGGCTGAGAGGATGAGCTCATTTCGGACAGGAGGACAAGTGGCCACAGTTTGAGTGACCAGGACAGAGTTCACAGCGCTAGCTGAGTCAGCGAGGTCTCCATGCCCAAAGCAATCTAGTCTGACTTTCCTCCCCATTTTATTAAAGCAAACTGTTTCTCAGATATTTCTTTCCTAAACCCATCCCTGGTCCTGGAACTGACCTGACTGAAAACGTTTGCTCTTTACTGGCCTGTGGACTGACGCTGGTGAAAGTTTTGCTGCTGACTTAACAGGATTTGAGTCAAGCCACAACGGCAGCTTGAGCAGGCAGCTCACAAGAAGGGTGTTGAGAAGAGAGGGCTGCGTCCCCTGCCTCTGTCCTCTTGTCCAATCCACCCGCTCTGCGCTGAAAGCACAACTGTTAACAGCAGCCCCCAGGGGACTCCAACGCACTTCTGAGCGCAGCCAGCTGCGATGCAGCCGCGCTGCTGCAGCAGCGAGAGAGATCAGACAAGGAGCACTCAAGAACAGCCTCCCTTCCCAAAAGTGATCTGGGATCTTCCAAACCTTACAAAGAAGAGGGGTCATTTAAACCTAATTGCTGTTAAGCCTCTTCTAAACTTGTCTACTCATCCTCTCACATGCACAATTACACCACCCTTACACCGCCTTCCAAGGGAGGATGAATCGCCCGTAGGACTGAAAGCTGCATTTCCTGGGAACCACAGCTCTCTCTGACTTGGTGCTTAAGTGACCAGGTTTCCCTCCCATACAGTAGCTAGAGGGATGGCAATGCACTGGACAGGGCTGCAAGCAACCTCAAAGATGCCCCAGGCTGAGACCAAGAGTGGATGTGCTTTACACCCTCACGAGAAGGCCCACAGTAGGAGCTGAGAGACACAGCCTTGCCTAGAGCTCAGGGTGCCGCTTTGCAGAGGAGAAGCACCCCACAAACCTACCAAGGGAAACAGATCTTCTAAGTGAGCAGCTCCACAGCCAGTGCCTCCAGACACTCTGTGCTGCATCAACCCAGGACCTCGTTCCGTGCTCAGGGACATTAGTGTAAATCATGAGTAACTGTCCAGAACAGCAGGCTGTAACTTCGAGCAGCTCAAGCCCTCTTCCTCCTTTCCGGCCAAGCTTACAGCACCAGTCTTACTCTGGTAGGTGGCAAGGTTTCCTAAGAGAGAGTTAACCAGATCCGGCTGGAATCAGAGGCTGCAGCAGGCTTCCTGATGACAGAGAGAGAAATGGGGGACTTGGCCCAAACCCTCTAGAAACCACATCAAAAAGCGATGTGGGCGAGAGCCAAGAACAGATGATCCAACTGTGAAAGGGCTCTGTATGTGTATGTGTTTGTGTGTGTGCGTGCGTGCAAGCAGAGGAGAGAGGAAAAATCAAAAGAAAGAGAGAAAGGAAAGAGGAGGAGTAAGAATGAACAGAAGGATGGAAAGAAAAGGTGTGGAGGCACGAGATCAGGAAGGGACCAGAACTGTCACAATGTGTGTGGCCTGCTTGCAGGCACGCGATGAACAACAAAACATGGTAACAATATATAATAGATGTCATATGTTAATGATAAACACAGATCAGGAGAAATATACTGGGTCTGTCTCTACTGCCTCCCAATCAGATCTCGAAGTGCTACAGAAACATGGGGCCAGACTTGTCTCAGTAAGGCAGTGCAACTCCTTTGACCTTGGTGGAGCCATAGCACCGTGCATCCTTTGGAAAACCTTGCGCACTCCTTGCTCTGCTGCAAACCCAGGTGCTGCTCTGCTCCCGTGCACGGAATCCTTTCACGGAGGCAAGGAGACAGCAGCAGATTTCTGTGGGTGAGCTGGTAGAAGAGCTGTGGCTGGAGACCAGGAGGCTGGACTCCCAGGTCTGGGATTTAACCACCACATAAAGGTTTAGCCCATTTAGAAGCAAAGCAGCGTAAGCATTCTACAACGCTAGCGGGATGGCGTCATGCAGCCCAGCCTCCTCACTCACCACTGCCTTCCCTAAACCCATCAACAGCGGACGGAAAGGAAGATTTCTCCAATTTGGTTTTGCCCTCACTGCAGGGGGTCCCCATGGTGTGGCAGGCTGCAACAGTCTGAATCAGATTATGTCTCTCTGCCCTGGGAGAACATCAGCTCACCCAAACTAGGTCCTCAATCAAGCCTACTCCCCCTCTGAGGTATGCCCATCACCAGTACGAGCACCAGAGTTAGCACTGGTAAACATCCTCTCAGGATGCTGGGAGGACACCAAGACCCAAGGGTGGATGCACCTCCTCAATGCCCGCTGGTCCTCCTGCGCCTGGATTAGTAATCCAGACTGGGACAGAGACCTGATCTGGGGGTGTTTCCCATTCCAGCTGTGAGCTCCCTGCCAGTCCGGTGCTGGTCTCGCCTCCCAGCAGAGGGGGTGCATTGCAAAAGCCCCCTCTGCATTGTGTCTAACAACTCCATGAGACACCTCTCCTTTCCCACCTTGCTGCCTGTGTTTCCCTTACATGACCAGGCAAGCAGACTCTAGGTAAAGGAGATGAGACCCAGAGACCAGACAAACCCAAACCTCTTGTTGAGATCCACAGCCTGAGCGATGGAGAAAGAACACTAAGGCCTTTATATCCAAAGGCATGTATCATACACTAGATGTTGGCCAAAAATGCTTGAGTACCATGGGCAGAGGTGAAAGGGAAGGTGAAACATGCAGCAAACTGGGGGAAAGATAAGAGAGAGACGACGAGGTGAACAGTGGGGACACCAAAAGATGAAACGGGATAAACCCAAGTTGCTTCTGCCCTTTAAAAGAGTTCTGGCCTCAAGCAAGGACACCACTACACACCTGGGCTCACCATCCAGAGTGGCTGTGGCTGGGCAGGGAATGTGCCCAGCTCCACGTCCCCTGGAAGCTGGGCCATGCCCGGGTACAATGAGGGAAAGTTTAGACCTTCCTTCCCCCACTGCCTTTTTTTTTTTCTTTTTTTTTTTTTTTTTCCCAATTTATCAGCAGATTGTGTGGAGCCGAGTGGCGCTCGCCTCACCCTGCTAAATAAAGCTTTGGTATTTCTGATAAAGCCATCAAATTCCTTATCACGCTGACACAAAGAGCATTTAAAGAGACACACACACTCTCCAGCACCCTCCGCTTCCCAGTCCCAGGCGCCTCAGGGTAACCTTTCCGGGCTAAGGGGGGGAGCGGGGGGAGGTGGCTGTTTAGAGCCCTGCATTTCCCAAGCACCGAGCCCACGTTTCGAGGGGACCCGGCCTGTTTAACCTTTAAAGAGGGAGGCTGGGTTCTGTCAGGCTGTCCTGAATACTGGGACAGATTCAATAGCTCTGTGTAAATAATGCAGGCTGAGATGTGGCATCAATAGAAATGCCCTGCAACAAGAAGAATATCGATAGCCGGAAAATCCTATGAGGAGGATGGCAAACCCAAGTGTCTGTAGGTGCTTTTAAACCAGGAGAAGGGGAGGAGAACCAGAGATCTTGGGCTGTCATGAAGACACAACTGAGGCCGCCATTGTCCCTTGGATGTGCTTTCCCTCACGATGGCAGGGTGTGAAAGATACGGCCGTGCCACAGTCTGGACTTTGGCACTGCCTCTCCCCTGCTACACCAGCCTGAAATCTGCCCCGGTCCCCCAAGCAGTGTGACAGTGGTGCAGGCAGCCGTCAGGAACCCCCACTTGCCTCCCCGCAGACACAGCCCGGAGACATTCTCTCTTCTCTTTGCCACAGCGCAGGCTGTTGTTTAACCTTCAAATTTATTATTTTTAATTATTTTGATTTATAAAAGCGTGCGGCAGTTAAAACCACATTAAATAAACTCAGCGTTACGGCGCTTAACAAACACACATAACTTTGGACTTCTGAGGACTCCATAAAATAATCATCTGCCTGGAAGTCGCTGCAGCCGCCCGCCCGCGCCTGCCCCGGCGCGCTCTCGCCTGGTCGGGCTCCCCCGTCGCCACACGCCCACATCCACGCACGCTCCTCGCTGCTCCTGCCCAGCCAGCGCCGGCTGCACAGGCCAAACGGGATCTGCGCTGGCACGGCTCCACCGCCGCACACCATCCGAATCCGTGCCCAGCCACGGCCTCCTGGCTGTCCCACTTGCACCCAGACTCCTTGCCCTCCCCTCCCCACTTCTCCTCCTCAGTCTCCAAGCAGCTGTCCTTTCTAGCTTGGCGTTCTGCCCTTCTCCAAAAGGGTATTTCAGACCTCCCCTTCCCAAAAGGTGTTTCATCCCATCTTACGCACTGCTGAGATTTCAACAGAAGAGCTTGTGATGTTTTGATACCACAAAAATCAAACAGCGTGAGGTCCCTACTGCCTTAGCTAGGTCTCACGCTCTGCTTCAAACCCAGCTCTGAACACCAGCACCTCTCCTTGCTGAGCAAACAACCAAGCCTGGAGGAGATGAAGAAACAAGGAGAGGAAAGAGAAAAACAGTGACTAAAAAAGTGAGAACACCTGTCTGGTAAACTCCACCCAGGATCCCATTGGGAAAGGCTGTTCCAGGACCTAATCCCCTGTTAATGAGCCCTCTGCTTCCATTGCCTGTGCACAAAACCTCCACAACCAGCCAAACGCCCGGGCTCTGCCTCGCAGCCCCTCTCCCCACCTGCAGATGGATCCCAGAGATGTGGAGAGCACACAGCATCCTCCTCCTCTCCATCCCTTGCTTCGAGGAGCAATAAAGCATGTCGATGCTTTTAAATCCCAATCACCTGCTGTTTCTCAGCCTGGCAGGGCCATCCCAAGGAACTTGGTGGGTGGGCCTGAGACACACACACAGAAAGTTGAGGGAAGAGACTCTTGCTCCCGTGTTTCATTGGCATCTGCAGTAAAACATCAGTGATTTATACAGGAAGTAGGTGAAGAGCAATTATAATTGATTGGGAATCATTTCCTGATGGTGTCGGGGTGTGATTGATGGTGCCAGCCGACTGCTAAAGGACAGCAGGCACTGAGAAGAGAGAATTCGTAGTTCCTGTCCGCTGAGCTGAATGCACCACAAACCACGAAACCCTCTTCTGCTAGAAACTCCTGCTCAGAGAGATGTGGCCCTCCCCAAACCAACCTGGCCCTCAGCCCTGAGCTGTCTGTCCCCTTCTCCCCCGTGACCCCAGCTGTCCCCCCACTTGCTGAGGGCGGCCGTGCCTTTCCCTGAGCCAGCTGCCCCCACGCTCCAGCAATGCACCTCCCTGCGCCTTCTAGTTTCTGTGGGGTTTTTAAGAAAGAAAGTATCTGTCACGGTGCTGACATGCCCTGGGGATATGGATGGCTAAATCACTGGAAAGACAGTGAAGTCGCACACCTCAAGCGTCAGGTAGGGTGTCAGGGAGGCCGGGACAGGTATGCAGCACACAGAGCCGCAGCACGTGGCTGTGCCGGCAGCATCTGCATGGCCATGGAGATCACCTGTCCCAATGCTGGCCAAGGGCTGATCCTCCTGCCCACCCACTACGGCGTAAATCAGGAATGACCTTAAAAGCCCTCTGCAGTTTCCTGGTGTAAAGCAAGAGTGAGGACAGATCCGCCCACGTTCCAGAACCGAGCAGAGGCCAGCTCCAGCTGATGGCTGTCCTCTACTGGAGCACAGAGAGTCAAAGAGAACCTTTCCGCGCTTTGGTACAGCGCAATCCTGAGAGTCACCTGCCTCTTCTGAGAACCGCGAGCGAAAAATTACCATGTGCCATGCAAGTGCTAACACACATCCTACACGTTGCTTCTTTCCTCTAGAACCTAATACATATATAGTACAGCGACATTTCACATCTCTACAGCGACTCCCGCCTGAGCCCATGCTATCTCACAGAAACTCCTGAATGCCCACCCCTCCTCACGAGGAAGAGCAGAACAAAATTCATAAACAAAACCTTTGGTTAAAAGGCACAACCAAGTATCCCAAATGCCCGCTTCAAGCAGAATTTTACACTCCAGCAGCAGCTCGGTGAACCTCTCCAGGAAACTCACCAGCAGACGTGAAAGGCGTTTGGAGGCTGCAGCGATGGTAGAGATTTACAAATGGGGAAACTTAGTCACTGAAGATTAACGTGATTGACTGAGATAGCACCGTCCTTGGCAGAGCCGCGGAGGAGCTCGTTCCTGTACACCTCTTGCTCTAACCACCGAATCGTCCTGCCCTGCGCTGCAGTAATGAGGACAGCAAAACTCTGCCACAGTCTGAGCACGGGAAAAGAAATTTTAGGCTTTTTTAGGCAGGTGTTGGGCTTTTAATGGTTTGTTTGTTGGTTTGGGGGTTGTTTTTTTTCCATTAAGCATTTGCACTAAGCTACCGGAGAGGATGGAGAGGACTGACGTGGGGCAGATGGGGAGGACGCTGTGCAGACCTCCCTTGCCTGCAGTTTGTGTTTCATTCCCCTGGGAAGGGTCCTGTGAATGCTGCAAATGCTGGGAGCTGAGACAAGGGACCCAGACATGCTAAATATAAAGGCTGCAGGACTGAAGAGGGTTTGTGGGTTTCTGTTCACGGGCAGGGGTGGAGGTAAAGGAGGGGGCTGGGTCACAAACTGCCTGCGGTCACAGTAGCCTGTCAATAAATTTTGCATTCACTTTACTTTCCGACAGGGATTCATTCCCTAATATGGGGCTGGCAGCTTTCTGGGTTATTTCGAGTGTGTGTGATAAAGTTCCCTGGATACTGATGGCTTCCCAGGATCAGGATTCTGAAAAAAACTCCAGCAACATGCCTTGATGTGTGGCGTGAAGAGAGGAACCATGGCTGACTGCAGCCTTTTCTGTGAAACGAGGCAGTAGGGGGGTGTGAAACAGAGCCCCTTCGTCTAGGCCGGAGCGCTCTGGAGCTGGGAGCTCAACCTCTCTGCCGAAGAAAGTGCCTTGACGATTGTATGATGTGCCAAAGCCACCTTTTCTGCTGAGATTCCAGGCACCAAGGGAAGGCAACCTTACACCCTCCATTACGGCCGCTCCAAGAGGTCTGACCCCTTGTGCAGCGGGTGAATACCGAGGCCTGGCCCAAGGCAGTTTCGCTAAAATCTAAGAGGCAGGCAAAGGGAAATCAAGGCTGAGAGAGACAATCTCATCTCTTGATGACTTGTTTAAGGTTAGATGGGTCAGGCAGAGCCAAAAAAAGAAGCTGGGTCCCCAAACCAGCACCGACACGCTCTGGGTTGTACCAGCTTCCCCACCTTCTGGCAGTCATTTCAGATGCCCAGAGAGACCTGCTCCCTTGCACTCTGATAAGGCAAATTATCTCATCTATTCCCAACTGATTTCCCTAAACCTACCCCAGCAGCCCCCACGCTGCATACTCCATTACCGACAGCTCCGGAGTACTTGTCTAACCAGAGCCTCTGCTTTGCCCTTGCTCTCTCAGCTTCAAGACCGAGTTGCGTCTGGCATGCGGAGAAACTCCCCCGAGCGAACGAGGCCTCGGAGAGGTCTGCGCATGCCAGGCTGTCCCACGGTGAGCTCAGTGCTCTGCTGAAGGGCAGGTGGGCTTTCCGAACCAAAACTCCAGTTTTCTAAAGTACAGGAATGGGAAGTCCTCAACACTGACCCCAGCAGACGTCCTCATGGCTCCTTCTGGCTTGGATTAGCTTTTAAATGAAGAACGAAGCGCAGCATGCCACAGACGATGTGCCATGATTGCAAATGTGTCTGGCTCTCACCACCTTCTCTCTGACCCAGCCCCAGGCAGCATTCCTGTGGGGAGTGGGAAAGCTGTGCCGCCCAAGCCACTCCTCAGCCCTCCAAGGGCTCCTCTCCAAGCGTCCCTGGGGCCAGAGGCCATGTTCTGCTGTGCCTGGCGAGGCTGCCAGCTCCTGTCACCCACAGCGCTGGGCAGGGAGTCCCAAGCTCGTGTTCCTCTGCAACACTCAGCTGAGACTCCCAAGGGCAGCTCTGAAGGGAAAAGGACTGGGAATCTGCAAAACCAAAGCTGTTGTCATACCTGCTGACTTGGAGCAGCTGGTCTTCGGGGACACCTCAGCGAAATGAGCTTGGAGAGGGTCTTGGTCCACATCACCAGAGCAGCAGACAAGGACAGGACTAGGCTCAAGGGAGGGAGGCTTCCGTGTGAGCAGGTGCTACGCAATTCACTTGTGGGGCAAGGGCACTCATCGGTGCCGTGGTAACTTGCAAAGCCAAGCCCAGTCACTCAGACCATGTTCGCAGTGGTTTCAAGTTAATACATTTTACCTGGAATTTGCAACAGGCAAGGAGCGTGCTCGCGGTCCCACACCGCAGCACAGTTAACAAGCAGTGACTTGCTAATCTGCCATAACATGATCATTTACATTCATGTGAATGTACCCTTGGATCCCATTGCAGTGTTAACCTCAGTGTCCTGGCCAAAATCCATCTCAAGCCACTGCATGCTGCCTACAGAAATTCCCCAGACAGTTTCAGAAGTAGAGGGTCAGGTTCCTTACGTCCTGCCCTGGGCTGCTGGGCAGCGCTGCTGCCAACAAGAAGGAAAAAATTACTGAAAGTTTGGGGTAAGGGTAGAAATCCAGGAGTTAGAGTGTGAACCCTCCTATCTACCACGTACACCACCACCAGTATGGACTCGGGGTGCTGGGAAAGTTTTTTCCCTGCCTCAAATCAAGTCTTCAGCTCCTTAAGCCAGTTGCAGACCAGACAAACAGAGAACAAGCTGTCCCATGGTTTTAAACAGATGCATTACCTCTGCACAGCTGGATAAAATGCAGCGCTGTCTGGAACCACGACGCACGCACCCCTCTAAGGCACAGGGCCCCCAAGGCAAGGGGAGCAGGACCTGAGCATGAGGCTCTCCCTCCCTGGCCAAACTGTCCCACCAACCCCGCCGTCTGAGCGGCCAGGGTGTTCCCCCAAGGCACACAATGGTTCTCCAGAAGATGCTGCTCACTCCAGGCACTGAGTGCACCACAGCACATGGCTCCTGCAGCCCTGCCATCCGAAAGGCCTGCTGCTGGCACAGGCAGAAATGGAACAGCCAACAGGATGGCCAAGGTGCTCTTGTGAAAGAGAGATGACAAGGAGGGCCCTGTAACAACTCAACTCTGTGGCTGAACGGAGTTGGTAGGGGAAGACATTTTGGAAGTGCATTTGTGGCTACCCACCATCACCGTGGGCCCAAGAGCTAAGCTATGGAGAGAATGAAGCAGTGCTCTGCAAGCTGCTCCAAGCCCCGCCATTTATTTATTTATATTATTATTTTTGCTTTGGGTACCAGCTAGTTCTGGGCCACAAGGGGTTAACCACAAAAGCTGCTTTCTCTGCCTTCGCTCTACCTCAATTTCCACTGCTCCCATCACCTTCCTCCCCCACCCCCTGATCTTATGAAAAAAACCCATCAAAATAACTATTTTATGTCTCCAAATATGCAGATCATTTTCTTTAATGAAAGATGCTTGACGTCTCCGATCCAATTAATATGCAAATGCAGGCGAGGATTTATTTGTGACATTCTGTCTGGGTGAGAGAAAACAAAAAAGGCCTGTTAACCAAAACACTAATTGCTGTGACTGATTGTCACATATCATCATTTTCATAGGATCTCCTCCATCCCTGGCTTGCAGGGAGCTGTGAACCAGGACTCGGAGACTAGCAGACACCAAGGAGAAACAGGGCAACCAGCTACCTGCCTGGCACGCTCGGATGAGCCGGGGCCTCCTTCCCGCTGTACGCCAAGCCCCTCCAGCTTGCATCCCTCCCCAGCCCAACTGGTAGAGTCACTCAGAAGCAGCTTTTCATGACCCCTTCTGTGCTTTCTGGGAAGGATGCTCTGCTGTCCCCCAAAAGCCTCAGGAGTTGCTAGTGTCAGTCTTCTCGTGCTCTCTTTGCACTGTCACAAAGTGTGCTTAGGAAGCATCACACTGTCTTGCACTTTCAAGGAGAGGTGCCCAAAGAAGCTGCACCTAACTGGGATCTCACCACTGCTGCCCAGCTCAGCATTTCTGCATCACATTCTCCACTCCAGTAACTCATTCTAATTCAGCAGTTCAACCGGGAAGTGGTTTTGGTCCAAAGACACCGAACCAAACGCCGTCAGACTGGGAAAGAGCACTCCCAAACTTTCCCATGTGCCCTTCGATATTCAACTGGAAGAATCACCTACCCCCGTGTCAGCCATACCCTGCACACACAAAGTGCCCACCATCTCTTTATCCACCAGGTAGCACGAAACACAGAAGGAGAGGATGGGAAAGGGCTTAGCAAATCAGCAAGGCTACATCTACATTGCAGCGTTAAACAGCTGCCTTGGGTACCACCGGTTTAGCAGCGGCAGCAGCTCTGTGAGAGCTGCAGAACCTTCCGGAGAAGCTGAATTGAACCCTGGGCAATCAGCCTGTACCAGGTTCCATGCTGCTGAGCACACCCGCAGGAGCTGTGGGGCCTTAGACTTGGTCAAGGCCCACAGGAAAGGTGGGAGGCTGCCAAACTGCACCGCTGTCCCAATACCGCACAGGCTGCGCTTCCTCTGGAGACCACGCATGCACACTCCCTGCACTATTTGGTGAGCAAAAGACCCAAAGATTACCATATTTTAGAGTCCAAGATGTGTAAGGACACCAGGGACAACATATCCCAACGGCAGCAGGGTTTAAAAGCAGAGGTTCCCAGCTGCTGCATGTTTATCTTGATACCTGCCCTAGAAAATCACCTGATGGAGAGCTGACTACTCACATATGGATGGTTTCTCCTCCCTTCCCCAGCTACCTACCTGCTTTCAAAGCAATTGAGAAGACAGGAATTTGCAAAAATGCCCAGCACTAGGGTCAATTCTGCTGGCATTGAAGTGGCGAGTCAAACTTCTGGGACTTCAAGGAGATCAGGTTTAGGCAAACACAAAGCACATACAAATCCTACTGTGAGTATTTTCCTGCCATTACCTCCCACGTAAGCAATTGCTGGAATTGCCACAGGGAGACTCTGTGATTATGTACAGAAAGGGCATCAATCAGGCCAACTCTCTATTCAGCTGCCTCCCATCCACTGAAAGAAGTCTGGGAACGTTTGATCTAGAAGTTAGAGCAGAGGATTGAGAGGCGGGTGCTCAAGCACCACTCCCTGCTCTGCCAAAGGCTCATGAACACCTGTAAATTATTCGTTCAGCTTTTCCTGTGACTTGATTTCCCCTTTGCTTGAAGAGGGCAATAACACTCCTTCACCTTGCATAAAGTCTGAACTTTCGCTGATCTTCACAAGAGGATCAAGGGCGCTAGACACGAACTAAACGGCATCGTGACCGTCAGAGTGCGTGCTCGTGTTCCACTGTACCACCTTCCACCACAGGATCCTTGATTTCTCTGGAAATCTCCATTCACTCAGCACATCAGGTCCTCCCCCCAAGGCAGGGGGTATTATCATCCTATACACTGATGGGCAGGAGGCAGGAGAAAGCTGAAAGTGCTGGGCAGTAACAGAAGTACAGCGCAGAGTCTGCGCTAATTGCTAAATGGCGTTCCTGTGCTGGGAGGAGATCTCCCTGCACCCACCTCCTCCCCAGGCCAGTGCTCCCTACCAAAAAAGAAAGAGAGATTTGCACCACCACCTGTACCTGAGTGAGTGCTGGGCAGAAGTGTTTAACTTTCAGGGTCTTAGGACAGGTCTGCATCAGAAAAGATGGCAGATTCCTGACACCATTAAAACTGAAGTGAAATCTGGGTCTTAATGAAGTCACTAGGAGTTTAGCCATCCACTTCAACAGAGACGTACTTTGTGTGGATACGGCGGGTTGTAGCTTTAATATGTTTTAGCTTATTAGTATGAATCTGAGGTGCTCTCTGGAGTTTAGCTTGACCAGCTAATACGTATCAAAATTAATTTTTACCTTTTCTACACAAGACTTTTCATAAGGGTTAGCAAAAAACTGCTCTACACAAATCCTTTTCTTTCTTCTTTGCAAAGAGAAGACCCAGGAGATGAACTCTGCAGAGACTAGAAAAACAATTTCTGTTTTAAACCACACATGCTTTGACATCTGGTTTAAAACCAACCCAGGCCAAAAGGGATTGAAAGTTACTACTCTGATGGCTGCCCAGTGGTCTGTGTAAAATACGGGAGTTGTACTCCACATCTGTATCCACATCTACCCCCTTAAACAGGTCAGAGCAGCTGTGTAAGGCGTGTGAAGTAATCTTAGAGAAAATACAAATCTGTGATGGTACTGATAAAAATTTCCCAGCGCAGGCAAGAATATGAGATGGACAGAGCCAGGTATTCAGGCCTGAAGCAGGAAAACCTACAGATGTAGATGAAGCGTAACATGCTTGAAGACTTCCTGCACCTCCAGATTCCTTGCCGGAGCAGAACTGGGGACATCGCCCTCCAAAGTGCTTGTATCCCTAAGTGTAATTCAATGACACATTTCCTGATAAAGCCGACTTCCAGGGGATCTGGCTCACAGAGTCAGCTCTGGGCTGAGCACCCTTGCAATGCAGGGACGCACAAAAATGAACTAGTCAGCATGCTCATCCTTTCAGCAGTTCTGGATTGCTCCCAAATGGGATGTGTGCTGCACCCCGCCACCCAGCTCTGGGATAAGGCGGCACTAGACTGGAAGAGGAAAGGGCCCCTGAAGAGATGCCTGAGGGATTTGGTGGGCTGGGAACCCGGAAACCGTCTGGGATGTGGGTGGAGAGATCAGTGTGAAATAGCAGAGCTGTGACACATACACTTTCCATTCATCAAACTCTGGGGAGAGAAAAAAACTATTATGTTCCCTGCGCCCATGGGGGAACCGAGGCACTGAGACCACCTGGGGACTCCACTCCAGGAGCCCTACAAGGTCCAGCATCTCAGTACCGCAGGACTTACCTACACCCATCACATCCAGCCTTGCAACTCTCCTCCAAGTGTGTTATCTCAGCTACACAGGCGGAGAACTGAGGCACAAACGGGGTAAGAGATTTGCTTTAGATCAACACAAAACTTGGCACAGTAGGGAGGTTGAGACAAATCTCAGATCTCCTGAGCCCCAAGATAATGCCTTAACAGCCTCTATTCGTCAGAAAAGGCTCCCAGTTCTGCGATTCAGCTAGTTCATTATCCCACCCCAAGAGTTTAAGGACGACCTCAGTTCTGGCTTTTCTAACCATGAAAATGGATGATTAGACCAGTTTCAGACCAGTTCTGAAAGCTGTCGATGAGGTATGCTCAGTTCGTTGATGGCAACACTGAATAAACCCCATGGGGATATCTCCAACCACAGATCCACAACATGGACAGCATTCTTGTGATCTTACTTGCAGATGGAAGAAGAAGAATAGGTGAAGGGGATCATGGCAGTCCCTTTTCAGCAAGAGAGGAACAGTCACACAGATGCCCTTGGCCAGTGCATGTAGAAGAGCCTGTAACAACAGTTGCCACCAGATTTTAGCTCCTTTGGCCTGACGGCCTCCCTTGCCGCCTTACAGCTTCTGCACACCCAGTCTCACACGGCTTGATGCTCTTCCCAACACAGAGGAAGGGAAGTGAGGCACAGAGAGGCAAAATCATTGTCTCCAGAGCCCAGGGAGTGCTGGCACATCTGCCACTCGAGCTACATACAGACAAGATCATAGAGACTGCAGAAGCTGGCAGGCTCAGTGCTTTCCCTCTTCTGCCATGGAGATGGTCAATCAGACTGAGGACTTCTGAAAGGTATCGTCCTGTGAGTACTGACACCCCTCCATCAAAACCAGGAGGTCCCTAAATTCCATCTGCACGGCCCTCATCACCCCTGCTACCAGCGAAGGCAGCAGGAAGGGCAGCATCGTCGGAGGGGGCAAGAGACACAGAGGCAGTGGCATGGGAGAAGAGACAAGCAAGGGCTGGTAAACAACCCCCTCCCGTCCCCAATCCCAGTACTTTGAAGATCCGTGTGTTTTGAATTTAATTTTGATTTTCTCGACTTCAGCAGATTAAAGTTGAAATAACCTACAAATTACTTAATGTGTTGTAAATCTTCTGAAATTAAGGCCTAATGGGTAACACATGTCGGCAGGCAGGAGACACAGAGGGGAAGCAGGGTTTCTCACCAGCACGAGGAATGCCGTGGGGATGCGAGCCAAAGGAGAGGGGGCTGGGGCAGGCGATGTGGAGTCGCAGCCCTTCCCCACCAGCCTCCCAGTGCTCACCTTGCCTTTGGGTCGAAGCCAAGAAGCCACCCCTGGGCCATGCCATCCACACCTCCTGGCAAAGGGGCCGCTGGCCGGAGGGCTCAAGCTGGGAGGCTGCTGAAAGATCTGGATGCTGGTGGGCTGCTAGCATGGGGCACAGATGCTAAAGAAAATCCACTTTAACACTTCATTTTCCACTTGCCCTCACTGCTCGGCCCTTCGGGGTCCCCTACACAGCCTGTAAAGCCCTGTCCCCGAGCAAGATGCCCCTTCACACCAGCATCTGCACGCAGGGACCTTGGGACCACCTCCACCACTTTCTGCACAGGATGCCTTGCCACGGGGCAGTCACGGGGGTGTCGGCAGAGCAAAGAGCTCTCCGGCTTGCAGGGGCCTGCCCTCTCCTGCGGGGCCACCTCCATGCACCTGTCTCACTGGTCCCCGCGCCGGGCGGCCCCAGCTCCTCTCCCACACGAGCCGCCAGCTCTCCCGCTGCTCCTGCCTGCATGGGCTCCCCCTCCCCTCCCTCCTCTTCAGCAGATTTCTCTCAAGTGCGCTGCCATATGGTTCCAGTTAAGCCCCATATTTTTTCTTGTCGATTGAAAAGACACACTTTCCTCTGTGCCAGACAGTTTACAGATTGCTCCGTTGGCTCAATTTCTTATTGGATTTCTCAAAAAAACTGACATTTTAAATTAATTTACAGCCACAACAAAAAGAGTTCAGAATTTTAATGGTGTTGTAAGTAATTTTTAGGTAATCCGCTCCAGATTTTGATATTAACCTTTGAATCGGAGTTCAGGCAGCTACTATGTTACAGCACTTCAGTTGGCCTGGGTATTGGGGAGAGGGGCAGCCTGGGGTGAAGGGGGGGTAATTTACTGCATGGCAGCATGTGAGCCTGAGCGCATGGGAAAGCACATGGCAGCGTACGCACGGGGGAGGCAGCCCCGGTGCATGTCAGCAGCAGCGTATGTGCCGGCGACATGTGAGCACAGATGTGCACAGGCATGTGCGTTACCAAAATGCGTGCCAAGGACGGCAACCGTGTGTGGGAGCTGCTGGAGGACCCGGAGCGGGACGCACAGAGGCACCCCGTGCCCACGGGCCGGCCAGAGGCGCACACCTCCGCACAGGCGTCAGCACGCGCGCACGCAGATGCGTGGGGAGGCAAACCTGCGGCTGAAAGCATCGCGGCCCGGGAGAAACGGCTCGGCACAAAGGCAGGCGAAGGGAAGCACGAGCGGAGGTGGGTGGAAGGCAGGTGCCGGCACCCCGACACCAGCGCAGATGAGCACGTCGGCACGTGCAGGTGTGCCGGCAGCCAGTGCCCACCCCGGCGTGTGCGGGGGGCCTTACACGCTTGCGTGTACAGGCACAGGTCACAGACCCAGCCCTACCACCTCCCCTTCTTTCCTCTGCTGAGCACCGTGTCCAGCACAGCACCGCGGGGAAGGAGCAGGGCCAGGCAGCGGGGCTGGGAGTCCGGCCAGCCACCACCAGCCCCTGGCCACGACCCTCTGCTCAGGGGCAGGATGCGAATGCTGGTCCCTCCTTCCTCCTCAATGTCAGCCCCCATCAGGGCTTCGCTCACTGGGGCCACCCTCGAAGTTTACAGCCAATGCCCAAAGGTAAGGGACACTCTGCAAGTGCTGCATGAAAGGGACAGCAGCCCTAGGAGCTCGGCATGGAAGAGTGAGTTGTCTCTCTCTGAAGGAAAGCAACACACCTGGGATTAGAAACAACACAAGAAAAAAGCCACAGATACTGAAAATGCCCAGGGGAGGGGAGAGGGAAGAAGAGAAAAAAGCAGGAGGAACAAGAGAAAGAACAACTAAGAGGGAGACGAATGAGAGAAGGAATTATGCAGCAAACAACAGAAGCAAAAGAAAGAAAAAGCAAATGAGAGAGCGAACGACTGAGAGAACAAATTGAGGAAGAAGGGAAGGAAATTAACAAATAATTAAGAACAAATGAATGAGAGAACTGAGACAGAGTGACGAAGATGCGAAGCAACAAAGTGAAGGAGACGGCATCGTTCCTCCCCTGCCCAGGCCAGCAGTTCCCGTGCATGTAACCACAGTGCCAACAAATGGGATTTGCAACACCCGAAGCCTGGCAGCAGCCCTGCCTGCCTCTGAGCGCTCTCTGCAGAGCCTCACTTTATTAGCAGCCAAGGGACTCTGGCTGCCTGCGGTGCAACATGCCCCCGGCACCTTCCCCTGAGGCTGCACAGGGCACATCCATCCTCAGCGTCTCTCTAGCCACTGCAAAGGTGCCAGGGTTAGCAAAACGCCCGGCATGGCCCTGGCTCTCTGCCACAGACCCTCACATCCCGTTTCCCTTTATCATTTGCTCTGCCTGGAAATCCCTTTCCACTTCCCAGCTGCATTTGGGTAGCAAAGCTCCTGTGCCACCCTGAGCTGTGTTACCACCGTGCAATTGCCAAACCAACCGAGACAAAAGGGGAAGGGGGGGCCTGGGTACAGAGCCGCAGCCCTCGCCAACATTTTACTAAGCTCTGGCACAGAGCAGACGGTGACTGGATATGGTGCCAACTTACTACAAGAGCGGATTTTTAACATTCCTCCCCTCCAGGAGTCACTCAAGGCAGCCAGGGAACCTCAAGCAGAGAGACATGAAGACAACAACGGCAGCCCGAGGTCTGCCCTGCTTAGAAACCCTGCCACAGGACAGAAGTGACGGCAAGCAACGGCTTCTGGAGCACAAGCCGTAGTAGCTACCTGCCCAGGTGGGAGCAGCCCAGCCAAGAGAGCCGGCTGCGTGCACAGCCTGGCTGCAGGCTCTGGGGTAAGTCACGTACCAGGCTAGTGTCTGGCAAGACTCGGGAAGCGTCCAGGATGTACAGGAAAAGGTAACAAAGTCCTAAAAGCAGAGTTGTAAAAGCCCAGCAGTGCTGAGGTGCTCCAAAGACCAGAAGAAATGACAGCAGAGGCACCGATACCTGATCGGTCCTGCAGCCACACTGGGGAGGAAGGGAAAGGGCAAGCGCAAGACATGGGAGGAGGAGAGGAGATGCTCCCTCTGCTCCCAGTGGCAGCTGGACCCCATGCCATGGTGGGGGAGCCCACCCTGCCCCGCTGACTTGGCCATTGCCCCACGCCACGAAGTTGTGACTTCCACCTCGTTTGCTAAGCAGAGCTGTCTCTTCCCAGCCGTGTCACCTCCTTCGTTCACGCAAGAACCTGTGGGATTCACACACCCTCCTGCAAATCGAGGAGTTTACAGGAGCGCCAAGTCATTTCCTGGTCCTACATCCTGCAAGACACAACAGTGGCTGATAGTGCTGATCAAACCTGGCGCGGAGCCACACGCAAGGACAATGTGCCACGTTCTGATCCACCGGGCACAGTGCCACAGGCAGAGGGACTCAGATGCCCCTCGGCACCGTGCCAGGTATGGGGGGGGGATTCAGATGCCCCCCCGGCGCTGTGCCAAACACGGGGGTGGGGGGGGATGTTGGATGCCCCCTTTGGCATGATGCCGGGTGCTGAGGGATTCTCCCTATGGCACCCTGCCAGCAGGAACAGGGACCCTGCAGCCCAGGTCCAAGCTCAGAGAAGTTCTGGGATGGAGGACTGGACGCCTTCCCTTCCCGTGCCAGCTCTGCGCAGCAAAGGCACCTACATTTCACTAACTAGGAGGCAAAAAGCATTAGAGCAGGCTGGTGAGTCTCTGTGACAGAGATCCCGGCGAGCTCCCTCCTCGGGGCTCCTCTGCGGCGCTGGGCTGCCCTGCCACTCAGAGCACCCCTCGACAGGCTGCCTCGCCAGTGATTGACTGGGGAAAGTTGCTATGACGACCCCGGTTTGAAAAAACCCTCAGTAGTTGCCAACTATTTGTGTTGTTGTTTTACAACTGTGGCCAGTGTCACATGAGCGGGAGCCGGCTGGGGGCCTGGGGACACAAAAGCGAATGGCTTTTTAATGGAGTGTCCTGCCAGCGCTTGAAGACTCAATAAAGAGGAGCTGGCGAGACCCCTCCGTGTGGAAGGCCCCGCGCACGGGGCCAGGGCCTCTTTGTAGCGCCGCGGCCGGGGTGGGAAAGTTCGGAGGAATCAGAAGAAAAGCCTCCCCCCGCAGCCTGGGCTCAGTGCTGTCTCCCTGGGGGACGGATCCATCCCCAGCTGGCCCTGGCCGTTTCAATGGAGCTCGCTCTGGGCACTTTCCTACGTCTCGCCCAGGGCCGGAGCTACCCAGCGGAGCGGGATGGCAGAGTCTGGGGAAGATGTAGGAAGGTGCAGGAGGGGACACAAAGGGTTTTACTGGGAGCTGGGGCTGCTTCAGAGACAGCTCAAAGAGCTGGAAGGGAGAAAACAGAGGAGCGGGAGGTCCCCAGCAGCTCCCAGGAGCTGTCCCTGCCGACAGCCGGACCCTGACCGGGGCTGTGCCGAAGCCAGACGATAGAAGGGCCCCCAACGCCGGCAGGTTCAACCTTGGGAGCAGATGCCCCTCTCAATGGGAAGACTCCCAGGAGCAGTCTCAGGGTGCAAGCTGGCAGCACGAACAGCCGGCAGCAAGGCCCAAAGGCTGGTTCAGCAGCAAAGAGCTCCAGGGCACTGTGGGGTGCAGAAACTGCTCCTGCACTGGAAAGCAAGGGGAGGAACAGGTCAGGGGTGCGGGGCTGACCGGGCACTCTTCCCAGCCCCATGCGATTCTCACAGACTCCTCCGACTCCAGGGCTTTTTCTTACAGAAGCTATAATTATATTACAGAGTTCCTGTGTAAGCTACTGAGCTTTATTAATTAATCCAGCTTGGTCTCACCCCAGCCAGGGCCCTGGCCTTGTGCAGAGATGTGGAATTTTCCAGGAAAACTTGAAAATCGTCATCAAGAAGAAAATGTTTGCACTCAGCCTTTAAAGTGTAAGGAGGAGAAGGGGCTCATCTCTCTGACAGAGCCACGAGGTGGGAAGAGGCAGTGAATGCCTGGTACCGCTCTGGGCTGTCCCTGACTGGAGCTGGCATTTTCCTGAAGAAGCCCCTGAACGTGGGAAATCTGGCTTGGGGATTCCTACGTGCAGACTTGGATATGGATAAAGAGAGGTTTAAACACACACACAGCTGCAAACTCCATCTGAGCTCTCAAGTAAGCTACCACAGTCCAGTATTCAACCGGAGGAGCCCGTAACACAGAGGCAGGGGTACCCAATTAGCGTTTGGATGGTCTAAACCAAACGTATTCCTCAAAGGATACAACAGCAAACGTCGAACGAGGCAGAAGCCACTATGCAGAGATGGACACAGCCTCTCTGAAGAGTTTTGCTTAGGGATCTGAGAGTCTGTTTGAACCCCAAACCGAGATGAAATCCGGAGAACTCCATCGATTATAACATTAAGAATGTTAGCTAATGTCGTGACATATAACGGGGAACTAATGCCCTCAGAGCGACTCAACCTCCCCAACTTGCATCCGGCCATTACAAAATCCCCCTCGCAGCTTTCCCAGGCACTTGGACTCCGAGAAGGTACCTGCCTGACTAGAAGCCACTGTTGGAGGACAGGCACAGACACTCCCCACTCTGCTACAAGCTACAGCTGCAAAACAAGAGGTTAGAATTTTCTTACAAGGATTACACAGAAAAGTTTGGCTTCAAAAGGCAGTAGCAGTGTTTTTTGCAGTGGCCAGGGTGGATAAAGGGCTCACCTGACGGAAGTCTACTTCAGAGCTCAGGGAATCACCCTCCTTCCTTCTCTACACCGAACACTGCCTGCGCACCGAAGATTTAGTACCTCACCACACTCTACTCACTGAAGGGTTCTGAATATCCACGCAATCACAGCTGCATCCGTGTAGAAACACATTCGAACGTGCACACCTACACTTTTGCACCCATAGCACTGGCAGTTGTGCACACTCTTTCCTACCTGCTCATGACTCCTATCACTCACGCTGATGAAAATCTACTGCTGAAGAAACAGCAGCAAGACAGCCAAACACAAACAAACTTGCCCCAAATGGAGACGTCCCTCCTCAGCACACTCTACCCACCCACAGCGGCCGGGATCCTGCACATGTCTAGTTCTACCCCGGCTTAATTTCTTGTCTTAAATCAGGTAAACTCACTCCACCCAGGAGCCACTGGCTTCCAGCTTCCATGCTGAAAAAGTAAAGGTGAGTCAGTGATCAACAAAATAAATAAAAAGAGAAAACGGCACTAATTGGAGAGCACCTGCCTGCAAGGAACGGGAAAAATACCATCACCACCCCCCCAAAAAAAAAACCTCTAGGAAAACAAAATGCACCGACATCTTTTTATTTTGTTTTTTTCGGTAATTATACTAAAGATGAAAAACTCATAATAAACATCTCCCAGTCCCCACCTGCTAACAGTAATTATAATAGACTCAACAATAAATGGTAAAGCAGAGCAGTGCTGCATCTCGGGAATTCTCTAGGGTATGTGGATTAGCTCGGAAAGCCTGAATGATTAAAATACACTAATTAAAATTTTGTGTTCCTTGGTAACTCGTCTGCCTGGGCCCCTGGTGTTGGCAAAATGGGAATTAACGTGACAAAAGCAACACAGAGGGTTTTTGTTTTAAATAAAGAAGGGGGGGGAGATCTATATAAACAAGTTCTCTCTGTGCACACACACAAATTCAGAGGGACACAAACTTAGGGAAGGACCGAGGCGCGTTGCTGGTGTTTAGGATGAAAGCGGCAGTGAAAGCCTTCCCTCGTTGCCTAGTTTCTCCCCAAACCATCAAGGAGGAAAGCTTGGGAGAGAGGAAGGGAGAAGACAGAGAGTGCTGGTTTAAGACCAGCAGGGTCATGCGCGACCAGGAGCCCGGCTCTTTTAAAACAATTAGAGAAATAAACACACCAAGAGGTGGAGAGGCTTGCGCAGGGAAACCCCAGCGCAGGACACTCTTCCGCTCCGTCTCCCTCACGCACATTCCTCCACGGACTCGTCTGCCCTGCTCTTTACCAAAGAAAACAGGACTTTGGGATAACACACCAGAGCTTCTACCCCACTGCAGATACACAAAAGAAATTGAACACTTTTGGGTTGCCCTTAGCAACCTAATTGCATCAGTACATTGCACACAGGAGCCAAAGTAACTGAATTTTGATGAAAAGACGGCGGTAATTTACGGCATCACGAAATTAGTTGTCATAGCGACGGGTTAATTACATCTCAAATTAACAATGCAAGTGTGGTGAAATTAAATATAAATCATATTTTCTGCATAAATTATAGGGGTTGATTAGACCGGGGCTCGGGGAGAGGGAAAGGTTGAGCCGCCATGGGCCTACGCAGCTTTCTGAGCCGACGAGAGAGTCTCCTGGAAACACCGGGAAGAAGACGGAGCAGGGGGGGAATGAAAAAGTGTCAAAGAAAAAAACCACACTGCCTTGCTGCTCATCTTCTGTGGGGTTTTCTTTGGCTTTTTAATTGTCATCTGAACTCTCCCTCAGTTTCCCCTCGCGGCTTTTAGAAGAAGCAGGGAGAGGAGCCAGGCCCACGCACTGCGAGGCGCTGCAGCTCCCTGTCCCGCTCCAGCACCGCAGGTCTGAACCGGGAGAAGCCGAGCCGAGCGGTGTGTGGGCTGCCTGCCATCAGCACCTCCCTGGCCTCCTCATGGGACAAAATGAGGGGCCAGCTCACACCAGAACTGCTCATGATCTTTATGCCCGGGAAAGCAGCCTGAAGGCCAGCCCAGCTCCCTCGGTGCAGGTCACTGCATGCCATCTTACACCTCTGGAGTCACAGCGCAGCTGTCTGGGCTCTAACACATCCCTAACCTCTAATTTCTTGCCTGGTTCACAGCAACAGCATGAAATGTGGTCTGCCAAACTGAGGAAATTCATTCTTGGCAGAGTCTTTGGCTGGAGGAGTGGCACAGACCAACCTGACACAGGACAGGGAAAGGAAGGCGATCTCTGACGGGCCCTCGCTAGCAGTCTCTGTTCAGAGCACAGCCTGAAAAGCAGGTCAAACCAAGCGCTGAAATCGGAGGCTGAAGGGAGCAGAGAAAGCATGCGACACTGCTAAGTAACAGCAGGTAATCAGAGGGCATTAGTGCCCAGCTGCAGTTCAAGTGCCTCGAAACAGCACCTTGCCAAACACATGCAGAGAAAAGCCCTACTCGTGCCCGGACAGCAGCCCCGCGCCCTGCCAGCGTGGGACTCCGGCACAGGCAGGAGGCAGCAGCTCTGCTCTGGGGCAGTGGGACCGGTGTGGGGACAGACTGCAACAAAGCTGGGAGTGGGTCGCCAGCTGCACCACCAAGGAGCTGCGTGGCTGCTCTATTAAACTCTTGGTGACCCTCAGCGAGCGCAGAGCATTGCCACTCACAATGGGACACAGCTAACAACCACCACCAACTACAGAAAGAGTGTCTAAAAATACCCAGCCCCAGTCTGCCCTGCGCAGCTCCGCAGCCCCTGGGAGCTGGGTGCCTGCAGGAGCTCCGGCCACTCCTCCCGAGGCTGGTCTCCTCTCAGCTTCCCAGGGGCTCACAGAAGATGGTCACAGCCATTCAGTTCACTGCGGGGATGTAAAGTGATTTTGCAGTCTGGCTGCCAACCAGCCCTGCCCCAAGCAGGGGATGATGTTAAAAAGCCAGGCGCTGCTCTCCTCTGGGGCCTTAGCTTCTGCTTCCAGGCTGGGTGACAACGGGCACCACGCAGCCCTGCGCAGGGCTCCAGTGCTGCGCCCAGCCGGCCCCTGCCACCTGCAGCACGGTGCTGGGGAGGACAGGGGATGGTGTAAGCATCCACTCCAGGAAGGAGGGGGACATATGTGTTGGAAAAGGACACACAGGAGCCAAACCCTCTAAAAGCACAGTCCTCTGCTTTCGGTGTCTCTGAGCAGAGTGAGGAAAACCTCAAGAGAAAGCCTGCAAAGGGCAGACGTGACATACCTGCAGCACAGACAGACAAGGATTAACGTCAGAAGGAGCTGGGTGAGCTGCCCTCCCAGCTCTGTGCGCCAACAAGGCCTCCCGCAGCCCTGCAGGACTCACTGCAGTCCCCAGCATAAAGGGAGATTCCCATGTTTAACTTCTCAGACATCTACTACCACTAAAGAAAAAGCGCCCAGGAACCTTCCTCACTGTGCCACTCTTGCAGAACCCGGTGACGAACCTCCCAGAGGCCACTCTCAGCCTGAAACTTTACGCTGCAGGTTTGTGTTCCCATCCCAGACCCGGTAACTATGCCTGTAACAACCCTCCTGCCAGCCACAACCAGGAGAGCGACAGGAGACGTAAGGCTCTTCGGGGACTTCCCTAAAATAACAGTTCCCTCCCACTTTAAAAATGTTTTTTACCTCGCCTGCATCTGCATCTCCGCTACCCTCATGGTAAAACACGGCTTTGCCACCTCCCAGGTACCCTCTCGGTTACCTCCGCTGCCGTGCTGCCTTGCCTCCTGCCCACACAGCTCGCAGGCAGCACCGGCAGCACTCAGATGAAATACTGAGATTTTCACGAAAACCTGGCACATTTAATCTGGGCCCAGGCTGAGGAATTTCTCAAGTGGGGGAATTTGGGGTTTGGTTTTGTTTTGGTTTTTTTTCAGAGGGGAAGGAGAGGGAGCATATGAAAGAAAGGAAGGAAAAAGCCTAAAAGTAAAAAGCCCTCTGGTCCTGGCAGCCGGTGTGATCGATGGTGGTGGATTTGCATGTACATTTCATTAATTTTTCAGCATGCATTTTATTTATCTATGCGCCATACATCTGCTGAAGTTTATATACTTGATAATATATAAATATAGACACACAGCAATCAATACAACATCCGCTTCGCAGAAGCTTCCATTAGACCCCCACACACCCCCCCCCTCACTCC
>VWZZ01000677.1:237811-251111 GCA_013399095.1 Psophia crepitans
CTGCCTGGGCACCTTGCGCTGTTCAATCGGTTTCCGATTTTCATTAGCGGTGGAGCGCCGGCTCCCCCGCCCCCCAGCCCTCCCCGCACCGATCCCATTCACCTCCACGTGGGCCCGGGAACCGCACCCGCGGCCAACAGGCGCCTGCCCCGTTGGGGGGAGCTTCTCCCCGCTCGCCCTCCCCTTTCTGTGTCAATAGGCTTCCCGAGCCGCACGTGCTGGGATGCTGGGGCTGCCCAGCACAAGCAAAACTGCCTTGACCCTAAAGGACACCTCAGAGCGCACTCAGCCATCCCCTTCCTTCCAACAGCTGAGTGGGTTTTTCTCTGCCCGAGGGTCCTGCTGAGAGGTGATGGGAGCAGCAGTGGGGACAGCAGAGCCCCACCCGGGTCATGGACACCCCTGTCTGCTCTCACGCCACCTTCTCCTTCCCTTCCCCAAGCACAATTAAGCCCAAAGCCAAGGCTTGAATGCCAGCACTGGGACACGGCATGGAGCAAACACCCTCGGGCCATTCTGTTTCTCTACCCGTTGAACTCCATCACCCCACCACCCTCACTCTGTTGTGTGTGACACTCATGGGTACCCAGGTGGGAGAGAGAGTGGGGACGTGCCTGGCCAGTTCCCTGGGGGGCTCTCGCCACAGAGGAGAGCTCTGCCCCAGGAGTCCCCTGAGCCAAACGCAGCGCCCTGGCACACTTCTGCCCGCTGAATTACCTCCTGCGACATGGCTGCGAATCTTATTAAGTGGGCTTTGTAACCAGGATCAAACCACAGCTGCTAAGAACAGCTTGGGTCAGTGTAAACTGCAGCCTGCATTTCCATTTTTATCTCGGTGGATTGTCTTCTCCTTGCCTTAATTTCTCCTCAATGCTTGGGAACCAGATTTGAACATCCAGTCGGTCCCTGCTGTATCTTTGCCTTGGGAATGGCTCTTCCACACTCGATTTCTGACCTGTTACACACCTCGGGCATGTCACACCCCACCGAATGTTTCTAGCCCCCCTTCCACCCCAGCTTTCAACCCTATAGGAAGGCGAGTTTCACACTATTGAGTTACCTATCTTCACTACAGTCTTTATCTCAAATTAGCTGGTCCATCTATAGCATAACTTACAACACCTGCAGCGCGGAACAAACACTTGGGAACAACTCAAACTGCTTTTTAGAACAGCCAGACTGCACATGACCGAAGACAGACACTGTGGTGTGAAATTGCATAGTTGACAGCACCTTGTTTCACAGGGAAATACAATTGGGAAATTTACTTAAAAAAGGTAACTTCATTATTATTATTATTATTATTGTAACTGACTACAAGCAAATCAGTGCAAAGCCTGGGGAAAATTATAAAAGCTTTTCCCTCTGCTTTAGGATGGAAAAAATATATGGGAATATATGGGAAGGTATGTGAGAGCAGAGCAAAGAATTAAAGCCGAAGTGACATGTTTTCCAGTGGAAAGGTCTGAATTACGAGCGCATCTTTTCTGTCCAAGGAGCTACAACACCTCTTCAAAAACCCACTGGAGCTGCACGTCCCAACCCTTCACCAAATCCCCAACCGGACACTCTGCTCTCCTCAAGCAGGAGGCCCCTGGCAGATGTGAAGATAAAAGCGGACAGTTTGCCAACAGAGACCTGTAGCTCCCTGGGTGCTCACGTATCTCTGCCACGCAGGGACCGCAGCTTCCTCCCCACAGCCCGTCCTCAGTGCTTGGAGCTGGCCACAGGCACCCAAACCTGAACTGGTCCACCAGGAACCCCAGCCAGCTTTGTCCCATGCAGCCTTCCTCCCCGGCTGCAGCCCGCTCCACGCAGCAATCACCATGCAGCTAGTGGTCAAGTGGAGCTTTGCAAAGGAGAGAGAGAGGGAAAATAAATAAAAGGATGCCTGTGCCTTTAAAAGATTTTTCATTTATAGGCTCTTCTCCTCTTCCACCATTTCAGTGATCTATATGCAAATATGCTAATGAATGCAAATTAAGACACCACTTTTAGTCCCAATTTAATAGAAAGCATTAAAATACCTTTTTTTTTTTCCCCAAAAAACTCCATATGCATGAAGTAAGGGCTTTTTTAAATTTATTTTATTTATTTTTTAATTTTTTTTAACTTTTTGTTAAAAGTCACATCCAGCAGTAAACACACCATCAAAGTGCTGGAGACAAGGAGGGGAAAATCTGACTGACATTTCCAGGTGCCAATTACTAAGATCTTGTTCTTCTTCTGGGAGGACTGCGAATTAATTTTGTCTATTTTTTAAAAGGCGCTATTAAAATTGACGGGGTAGCTACCCTGTTCTCACTCATTGTCTCCCCCACACCTCACGCAGTACAAACCCGGCGTGGAATGAAGCCCGCCACATCCATGAAGATGTTATCCGTGTTAGGTTACACTCACTTTTCGGAGGGACTGGTGTGGAGAAGCACCAGGGAGCGATGCACACATCATCCTGACGCTATGGGAGGGACGCATCCTGACCGGGGGCTGCGGGAGCTGTAATTGAAGCCTGGTACGTGGCGGGGGGGGCTGTAACGATGCTAAAAGCTGACCCTATTGCCATGGGATCTCCAGACATCCTGCTCCCTGAGAAGTCTCCCATCTCAGCGTTAGTCTTCCCAGCCTCTTCAAAATATGCTTAGCTTAGTTAAACGAACAAAAACCTCCAAAACCCAACAGATGCAATGCTAGATTATGTTAGCAATGCTGTGAGAGTCTGCAGGAAAACAAACTATGACTCATCTTTTTAAAAATATTTTAAATACACATCTTTCCACTCGAGCAGAATCACGGCTTTTACCAAAACTTTTTAAGATGAAAAATGTAAATGGAGTAACGGTCAAACTTTTCCCAAATCCAAAGTAATTCTATATAGCTGATCATTTACAGAGAGAAACACCATTTTACTTCAGGTACTTCATTTGGTTGGCTTTAAATGAAAAGTTTCTGCACTCACCAACTTTTCACCTACAACTGTCATTGCGTTTTATTTTAAAAACTAAGGGTTGACATTGTGCAAAATCTAAACGGTTGCCTCCATTTAACCCAGAGCAACGTGAAACATATTTAGACAGATATTTTAATTGAGAAGCAGGAAATTGCTCTTCACCCAGCCGTACCTGCTGCACAGCCCCTTCCCCCAGCTTTGCACAACTAGTGCCACAAGGCCTGTTCAGAGAACAAAAGCAGCCAGACTCCACTCTGCTGACTGGGTTTTATCTGTGGTAATTTTACCTCCTCCACAAGGCAGTGGGCCAGACTCTTTTCGCAGCAACACTAGAGTAAATCAAGATCAAAGCCTCCCCCCCAGGATAATGGTACTGTTACTCAGGGATTTACACAGCTTGGGCAAGGATGAGAATCGCGTCCCCACACAGAGTGGGAGCCCCCACCCTTCAGCCCCTTGCTGAACGTCCTTCGAACTGCCCGGAGCACTGCATTTTCAAGTGAAAACTGTGTTAACAATGATCGATAGACAGAACAAGCAACTGGCCGCATGACACAGTTCTTCCTGGAGGAGACCAGGGAAAATCAACCCGTCCGCTTTAGCTCTCGCTGTGCCAGCCGGGCGGCTGCTCTACCGACAGGGACCCCGCTGCCAAACACCTCCCGCTGCTGTGCCAAGGTGGCAGCTCACCTGGCAGCCCAAGTAAAACAGATTTCTTTATCTAACCTGGACAGCAGCAAGGTAACTGGGGACCCACTGCCTGCGGGAGCTCCAGGGAAGCGGCTCAGTCTCCCTTGCACAAGGCTGGACACAGAGATTGCGGACGCACCGCGTGCCGGGGTGCCAGCCCACCGGCACGTCGCGAGGTCTCTGCCCAGCTTTGGCACTCGCCTGCATGTTGCGGGGCCTCTGCCTGCCCTCTGCCTGGGGCTCAGTGACCGAGCACGGCTGTGCCCTCAAGCCTCCACCAAGGTATGCTCTACAGCGTGTATCACGGACGCTGCTGCCTTGTCCCAGGGACAGTAATCGTCCTGTTTGCTTACAGTTTGCTGCGTGTTACTTACGGAGCGCGCTGTAAGGAACATGAAAGCACAAAGCAGATAAATAGGCTCCCCTGACATGATTGGGCACATCTCTGAATGTTTATGGCAGAGAACAGATATTTAGATATTTACAGGGAATATGTTTTGTCGGTGCCAAACCCTAGGTTTTGCTGTCAGAAAAAACAAACAGAAGCACCGAAACTTGTCTTCAAATGGAAATCTGCGCAGAAGAGAGTGATTTCCCCATCAAACCAGTTTTATTAGATATAAGTATCTAATTAGTTGTACCAAGCACTGGGTTACCAAAGATTTTACATGCAACTTTTATATCATGTGTCTTTATATAAAGAGACATATGTATCTACATATATATAAATGAACTTGACTTGAATGTCATCTGAAGTATTTTTGCGTTTTCTCCTTTTTCCTGGATTTTTTAAGTGAAGTTGTGGGGTTTTTTTCAAAAAAAAGAAGAAATTCTCCTTCAGTTTGTAGGAAATCTCCTGGCCGTGAACACCTACCACTCCAGTAATGTTATTAATAAGATGTTTGCACCTCTGAATTTTCCAGCAGGCTCTTTTCCTCGATCATTTTTCTAACATCTCTTTGATGCTGTCCTTGTAATGCTGTAAATGCGCATTCATGAAAAACGCGGTCCGAACACACTCAAGACTCACCAAAGCCCATCCCTCCAGCCACCAGAATTAATAAAATTAGTAAACATCAGAAACACTACATACAAAACTCATACGTAATACACAGAGTATGTGTCCTCAAACACACACAAAATCCTTATGACTCAAGCCCAAACTCCTACACTGGCCCCACACAAGGAAAAACATACACAAACCTACATACATACACACTATAGAGGCATATGCCCACACAACAAACACCAAGACAGAATAAAAACACACACAAACAGCTTGATAAACACACACATCTCACCCATACATACATTACCTACCCAAACCACAAAAAACAGAGCCTAAATATAAACTCCTCCCCAACAATACACAAACATCCCCCAAAAACACACCACGCGCACCGAACGCCTGCCAAGTATAATCACAAATACACACAGCAAATACCTTCTTCAAAACACACAACTCATCAGAGGCAGCCTACTAACTACAGAGAAAAGGAGCTCCATGTGTATATTTAAAGGTTCAACACCTTATGCCAGCTTTCCCTTTCTAAAGGGTGGGGGAAATGACAGACAGACGGACAGAGAAGGGGAGACTGGGCAGGAGGCGATAGGGAGGAGGAAAATGGAAGTTGCCTTGTGGGGAAGAATATGGATCAGGCTGTCATCTGGAGACCCATCTTCATCCAGAATTAATGCACTAAAGTTCTTTGGTTTTACTCTAAATGGTTTTAAAGAGACAGCTAAAGCTGCGCTCTGGATGCCAGGCACACGGGTACCTTGGCTGGCTCGGGCACTTTGAAACTGAAAAGGCAGCAGGTTTGGCGTTTTGGGGCCATGCCAGAGAACCCGTGCACGCGCTGGAGAGCCTGGACTAAGCTGGAAGGAGGGGGATATATGTTTTTAGACTGCTACACGTCCTAAAAAGTTTAACCCCTAAAATCACTCATAGCATGCACCTAACGGGGAGTGTGGTGCGAGGCTAGCGCAGCTTTCCACTGCCCTGTCAGCAGCTCCGTCCTAGCACGGTGGGAGAGGGATCAGCGCTGGGAACCCCTGCACAAACCAACGGGAACGCAAAGGCTCTGCAGAGCTCAGAGAGCTGCCGACCGCTGCGGGGAGGGCGGCACAGCAGGCCCCCATCCTGCACAGCTCTGCCGCGGAGCGGGGATCAGACGGGAAGTCTCCAAGGCACAGGAGTGAGCAGGCAGAGAGGAAGATGCTGTGGGGAGAGCAAAACCTGTCACCGCTTACGAGGGGCGCGTTCTGCCTCCCCTAGCAAGGAGAAGCTGCCTGCGCCAGCAGGCACCTGCAGAGCAGCCCCAGCCTGCCAGAGAGGCCGGCGGCACCATGGTGTGGATGGGAGTCGCCTGGGGAATGGCGCCCGGGGCCAACCAGGCAAAGCCGCACAGGAGAGGCCTCACACGGCCACTGGGAAGAGCAGCCTTCACCCACACCCCCGTGCCACTCAAACCGCGCGCTGTCCTCAGGACAAAACTCTGCAAGAACGGGACGAGCTGCGTGCTGACCCCCCCATATGTCCTCCCTCCAGTGAATCAATACATCCCTACCTCCGACTCCCATACCCTGGGGGGGGATGCTATGGTTGGGGCGGGGGAGGAAGAACTGAGAGCAAACAACAGCAACAGGAACAGAGTTGAGCCATTTCAATTATTCATGCGCCAGATGGATTCTTTTCCTGCCCTTTTTTTTTTTTTTGCTACAAAAATAAAAAAGGGGGGAGAGCCCTGATGTTTGGGGAGTGAAGGGAGGAAAACATATTTTCCCCAAAACAAAGTGCAGAGAAGAGAAGGGAAAGCCCCAGCACACCCATCTCTGTGCAAGCAGACCACAGGGAGTGTGAGAGTTTGCAGTCACCCAGGAACTCCCACATGAATGATCTTTTATATTACACGCACAGAGAAAAAGAGAAGGAGAAAACGTGCAAAAAAGGGAGCGAAGGGAAAGAGGGATGGTGACAGTGAGAGAAAGGGACACAGAATGAAAGAGAGAGAGAGAGACAGCAGAGAGAGAGAGGGAGGGGGGCAGGCAGAAGAGGGCTTTGACCTTCTGTGAAGGATATAAAAAATCCAGCAGCCTCAGGGGACACCCAACTATCTAGCATATTGCTGTTAAAATGTCTGCAAAATTTAATACACTTGGCATGCCATCTAATCAGTCCTTGGAAACCACGGTTTTTCTCCCTCCTGCACTCCAACTGTCTCAAACCTCCAGCATTTGGGAATGAGGTTGGGTATTTTCTACAGATGACAGAAAGTTTGGTGTACGTACACCGGGTAGGTTAAGGGTTTAATTTGTGTTTCATTTGCTTTTTTTTTGGAAGCAAACAGCTGTCATTTTCCCCTTTAAAAAAAAGTTTGTACAGATTCCTGCGTGCTGAAGAGCTGCTGCTGGATGTGCAGGGTAAGAGTGCCTCGTGCAGTGCGTGCAGGCACACGGGCATGTGTGCACACAGACATGACGGACGGGAGAGGACGGACGGGTGGGAAGCACAGTGGCACACACACCCACGGCTCAGCTGGTGCCAAGAGGAGCGTGAACGGGGGTGCTGGCACACCCCATCAGCGCCTGCGTGTGCGTGCCCGCGCTGCAGGTGCTCTTGCACAGCAAGCCAAAGCTCGTGCACGCCTGCCCGCACACCCCAGTGGCGTGGGCACACTCACCACAGGGAATGGGCCGGGGGGGGATGATGAGGAGGGTGAAATCAGCCTGAGGACGGGGCGGCACTTTGGTGCCCACGCTCCTTATTGAAAGGGACGCTGCCTACACCGCCACACAGCAGCAAAGGAAACAGCTCTCGGGGAAAACAACAACAAAAAAAGCCCCAACCCTCAGAACAACAAATACATCCAACGCTCCTTACCTCTCTGGCGGGACTCCAGCTGCAGGGCTCCACAACAGCGGGGCAAAGACTTCTCCAGTCAAGTGGGAGAAGACCACCCTTTACTCTGTGGGGAAGGGGACACAGAGGAGCCAGGGCAGGGCATGGTGCGTCAGGTGCTTTCAGCTGTGCCACGGCAGTCAGCAAAGAGCTCCAGGTTGGATAATGCCCTTCAGGAGCAGAGGCCGATGCCCCCAGCTGGGTGTGGGGGTTTCTGACCTTGGGCATCCAAAGAGGAGTCCAGCTCTACGAGCAGAGCACAGGCTCTCCGCTAACACAGAGGCGCTGCAGGGCCCCTGGCACAGATGGGACCTGGGCCAGCTGATTCAGGCATGTGGACATCTAACCTCCCACCAGGGCAGCCTTGGCCCCATGGACCACGAGGACAAGAGAGGAGCCCAGGGCCCTTCTCAACGTGAGGAAAGCAAGAGACCTGCTACAGAAAGGGCTGAGGCACCAGGCAAGGAGGGAACTAAGCCCATGAACACCCTGGGACCCCGGAGCAGAACGGGCACAGCTGCTCACAGACAGGCTTGTCCTGCAGCTCAGGTTCTGCCCAGCCCGCTGGGGCTAAGTCATGGGAAAACCGCTGCGCAGCGGCAAGCCTCTGCAACTTGCAACAACCGGGTCTTCCTGGCCCACTGAAGATGGGGCAAAAAGGCTCCTGGGTCCTCCCTTTCTCTGTAGAAGGGGCTTGGTGAGAGCGAAAGCAGAGAAGAAAGCACAAAGGCAGTGGGCAGCACTGGGAGGAATTATCAGTGGAGGAAGGGAAGGTGGCACTGGGCCACCAAAGGGATAGGAAAGGGCAGGGATTCTCAGGACTACAGAGAAAGGACCTGAAAGTTTAAACCAAGACATGGGCCCCAGACCCTACCCAGCTCAATCAAAACTTCGTTCAGTAAAAAAGTTAATTGCTGAGGAGCCAAATAAAAGAAACCCCACAGGCTAAAAACTGCTCAGTCTTTAATTAGCCAAAAAAACAAAGTGGTTACAGGAAAATGAGAGTGTAAGAGGGGATCCCAAGGGAGTACTTACACTACTCCCCCTTCTCTCCTTCATCACCAAACAGCCCAGGGTAAGGCCATGGTAGCAGCCTCTTTGATAGCAGATTTCGGAAAAGCATTTGGGGTTGGTTTCTTTTTGCTGTCCAGAAGATCAGAGCCCCAGCCAGTGAAACTCAGATTTGAGGCCGGCACCTAGTAGCCCTGGGGGCTACAGACCCTTCCGTTCAACCCCACCCCACGCCAGATGCCTGCCGGAGATGAGGGGAATGCTGTCCCCTGTTTGCATTGAGACAGCTGGCTCTCTGGCCCCTTCAGGGCCAAGGAAAATAAATTGCCCCTAGGGCCTAACCCTCAAAAAAAAAAAAAAAGCACCACTGGTTATAAGCAGCTTGTTCTTTGATGTGCTGAAGGATCATCCAGACAAATGTACCCATTTCTGATAAATTCCACCAACAAATTCAGAGTTCTTCCTAATCCACAGACAGGCTGGCAACTTGTCTGAACCGCCATGTTCCCAAGCGCCCAGTAACTTGCCAACCACTTCTTCTACTGCTTTGAGAAGAAACCAAAGCAAAGAGAAGAAGTGCTTTAGCTCTTCTGCTACCCCCACACGCAGTTCACACCTTGCCCCTTAATTCCTGCCCAAGGCAACTGGACTGGGTTTGGAATCTCACCCACGCGATTCTCCTCACTCTCCCTTCTCCAAAGGGCTTAAAATCTCTGGTGTGCATCGAGCAGACAGCTGAGAGCCCTCCGTTCTACACAGGCAACGCACAGGCTCACCGTGTGCGCGCACAGGACAAAAGCAGAAGGACACACAAGCTGGAATCAGGGTGCAAGAGCCAACGGCACTGGAGTTTGTGACCTGTGAATGGCATTGGGGTACGTGACCATCCCAGGAGCTGGTTATGGAACCTGCAGTCATCCAAGCTCTGTGCCTTCCCAGATTAACGGTTTCATGTGTGAAAGCCAAAATAAAGACTCTCAAGAACAGCATAAATAAGAAAATAACACCTTACAGAGGAAGCATCCAGCCCATCCTAATTTCCAGGCTGATTCCACCCTGCTCCAGCCTACCCCCACCCCTGGGGCCTATCTAGCTGGGGAATCACAGACAATCGGGGGGCTGTTCCAGTCAATTTTTTTCAGGGAACCTGCAACTTCCTCCTGGGACTGTCCTCCCACTGGCTCATTACTGCCTCACAGCAGAAAGTGAGGGCCACAGTCTTTGCCAGAACTGTCTCTATCTTTTCTCTTCTGAGGCAGCACTGAGGGCCACAAATCTGACACACCAGGTTTGGACAGAGGTAGTGAAGTGGAGGAGGGCTTGAAGAATGAGACTGGTAACGGTAGGAAACACAGGTAAACACAGGCGTTATGCAGAGAGAGAGAAAGAGAGGGAGGTACTCCAGGAGGCTGTAAATTCATATTTCTAATTACTTCCTCATGTTTTTCAGCACTCCTCAGTCAAGTTTGATTAAAATTCCTTTCAAGGGAAGACACTCCATAGAGAGAGCTGCAATGGAACAGGCAGCTCGTGGAGTTTGCAAAATTGCTAGGGGTGGGCGCTGAGTGCAATAGTTTAGGAGCTGGGTACACATCAGCCCTCCCCCCACAACACGGCTGCACGTCCCGAGAGAAGCCACCCTTTGGATACAGAACACCAGTTCAGGCCTACCTGTTCTCATAGTGACAGGGTACGGAATAGGACACCGCTCCCATCCCTCATCCCTCAGACACAGAGCTGACATGAGACAGCTTCCACAATAATCTCCTTCCTAACTGGCAGAGAGGGTCCTCCCAGGAGCACGCAAGAACTTCCTATGAAACATATGCCTCAGCAGATGGGGGAAGCTTATGCTTCTTTCCACCTAGGAGTGTCTTACGCAGGGGCTAGTCTTCTCCACAGTGAAAAGCAGGACTCAAGACCTTACATCCTTGTTCGGTTATTCAAAGGAGAGAAAGCCTGAGATTTGGCAGGCGGCAGTAATTTAGGTGTAAAAGAGTATGAAAAGGAAGCATAGCAATAGAGAAGGACTAAGGGGGAAGGCCAGTTTCATCACCTTCAGTCCTAAGAAGCCTTGTCACCAAACGAGGCGGTCATCCTAGCGGACAGGAGGGTTTAACAAAGCTCCCTCAGAGACATTTCCAGGAATGGCTTCAGGATGAAAAACTGAAAGGCTTTTCCTCAGAAACCCTCCCCTCTCCAACTCATGGTTGCTAGTTGTACAGGGTATCTGTGTCTGATCCATTCCCTCTCTCTGCTGGCTGTATGAACCTCTATTGCCTGCAGTTAGGCAGCTCCCAGGCTGCCGCCTCCCCTCTACGTTCTCTGTCCATCTAGAGACAGGATGTTCACTCAGTGCTATGGTCAGCTCCCAGCCTGCATCTCCCACTCTCTGAGTTCTTTCAAACCCCCAGCAGAAATGGTGTGAGTACAGCCAATTCTCCCTCCTGATGCTGCTCTACCACGCTCCCTGCAGAAAGGGCTGCCCCAGGATGAGGGCTGGGGATCAGAGAGAGTAAGCAGCACCAGGGTTTTTTTTTTGTTTATCCTTGATGCTGTGGCAAGAGCGAGACGGAAGAGATGCTGCTGGATATCAGCCTCTGAGTTCGCTACACGGCTCTGGGGAAATCATGATTATCTTGATGCCTGCTTTCTCTCCCTTCTCTCTCCCCCTCCCCTCCTTGCTCTGAATATCTGAGTGTCTTAGTGCTCGTGTGAGTAAGGGACATACCCTGAGACATTCAGCTGAGCCTGGAACAGGCAGGTTCTGATGAGTTTCCTCTCTGACATGACTCTGTCAGGACACACAATTCATAGTTCAGCTAACCAGGAGACGTGATCCACAATGCTGCCCACACTGGCATGTAAACAAATGATAAAACACTGTTTCTGGTTAAGTTGCTCTCCATAATGTACAAGACACAGGTCATGCAGATGAGTCCAGCCAGCTCTGCTCCTTTCCCATCCAATCTAAGCCCAGCCTATAAGAGAAGGACCTAAGGACTAGAAGAGGAGGAGGCAGAAAGATTCCAGCAGCACCTCAAACCCTAAATTCAGACCCACTGCTGTACTTAGGAACAGAAGTGCAGAAAATTATGCTTAATGCTCTGCTGTTTACAAGTGAGATCTGACATCCAGACACGGTCAGACTAGGGAAGAGGTCTCATCCTTCAGGTAAAGCCCTTGCATGATGCAAGCTGAAAGGTGAGCAAACCAATCCACAGCAGACAGTGTTACCGAGCAGACAGCGTTGTCCAACCCAACAGACAGCGTCACTGTCTTATACCTGCAATTGCTGCAACCTAAGCCAGCAAGGTGCATGCAGTCAGAGCAATACAGATGAGCATGACCAGCTGGAGAGGTGCCCAGGTTTTGGGAGCTGCATGCAAAGCATGCCTATGCAAGCAGCAGGGGCCAGGAGCATGCCCAGGACCTGCCACCGCTCCTGCCTCTGGAGATAACGGGGAGTGGGTGGGTGTTGGGTGCAGGTTGCACGTGCAGCTGACCATACACCGGATGTGGGGAGAGCGGGGGGGCCCCATGTGCCCTGGGAGCTGGGGAGTGTGTCTGGAGGCAAAGGGGGTAGCAGCAAAGCCCTGCACCGCATCCTCTCTGCTGGGAAAGTGCACGAGCTGTTTGGAGAGGGGAACCTCTCCTCTGAGAAACCCAGAGGTGGTTTGAGGGGGGGCCTCCGACTCTAAAGTCATCCAAGTTTCTGAGGCAATTAATTTACTGCTGAAAGAAGGAGCAGGAAGAGCAATAAAAGAGCCTTTGTACTTAGGGTGGGGCAGGAGCATGGGAAGTCATTTCAGAGAATAAGGAGTTGGGGGCAAACAAAAACAAAAAATAAAAATAATAAACTGATTGACAAGCTTACAAGAAAAGCCACATTTTTAACATTCTTAATCCCTAGAATAAATACACAGGGAGGAATGAGGACAGGGTTGGCTGTCCTCAGAGACCGCTGGGAGAGACGGGGCTTGGTGCAGCCAAGAGATTTTGTGCTGGTGGCTGCAGTGGCTGGTACTGCCCAAGCCAGGGGAGGTGCGTGAAAGTGCGCAGGGGAAACTGCAGAGGACAGTAAAATCAAAGGTAGACACGCTCACTTGGATCTAAAATGTCCCTGCTTTTTTGTTTCATGCTCTCTATACTACTGCTGTTTTAACACAACTGAAGTTACACTAGAAACGCAGAAGAAAATGCATCCCATCCAGTAGTGCAAATGTAGTGGCCCTTTGAGAGATCTTCCCACTTTCTTCCCACCCCAATCAGCTGCTTTAGTAAGGACAAAACTGCGCAACACTCTGTCCCTCCACCCCCTGCTTTTATCTGATTCCCATCCTCCCCCAAAGAATCCTTCAAATTTCTCCAGGATAGCAGGAGTTAAATGGCTGGTTTTAGTGGTAGAGACACGTTTAGGAAGGGATTGAATTTGCACGTGGTGCAGCCGGTTCCCTGTTTATTAATAAGCTATTTATCATTGGTGTTGCTTTTAATACCATTTTGGCTTAATGTTGTTAATGAAATATAAATACCCGCACTAATGATGTTGGTCAGGAGGCAGCGTGGGCCACTGGCAGCTTTGCAGGAGGGAGGCCAAACCGCGGCTGTGTGTATGAGAGGCTGCGACGGCGCGACTGCCAGCCCAGCCTCCGGAACAGCCTCCCCACACACTCCCACCACAAGACTGCATAAGCACAGAAGGATGAGGAGGGATGGGATGGGATGGGATGGGATGGGATGGGATGGGA
>VWZZ01000677.1:251123-295767 GCA_013399095.1 Psophia crepitans
GAGGTTTCCAGTGGCTCTAGACCACTCTGGCAGCCCAGGCCCAAGCTGGTGCCCACCAAAGCTGCCCAGAAAGGAACGTGGCTCAGCATCAGAGTTCAGCTCCAGCAAGGCACAGCGCGGCTCGCTCTCAAGTCCCTGCCCTTTGAGATCACAAGAAGAAGCAGCCTCAGACCAGTATGTAAGTATTGGGGACCCTGCAAGCTGCAAAGTAGCTGTCTAGATGGAAATATGTAGAAGAAGTCAGATGGGTTTTGTTTGCTTAATGCAGTTGCCCCACTGGAAGAGCGATCTGCACGCTCTATGCTAAGCTCCCCCAGGGCAGCTCCCACACGAGCCCAAGACCCCTTCAGCAAAGAGGCGTTCCCAGCAACCACCTCCGAGCTGCTTGTGGCTCATGCCAGGCTGGCTGCGGGGGCTCGGGCTGGCTTCAGGCCATGGGGTGCTGCAGGGTGGGGTGGGGCAGGAGGAGCTCGCCCGGCTCCTGGGACCGCCCGCTCCTCCACAGCATCAGCTTCGCTGCCTGGCCCCAGACAGGGAAGGGGCCAGGCTGCCCTGGGTCTGCTGCAGATTAAGTGGGGACGGAGAAAATAAAGGAGTCTCCTGCCCTTGCAGGAATCAACGTCAAAAGCTTGGCCTCTGGCAAGGGTTCAGAGGCTTGTGCTGGGTCTGCAGAGAGAGCCCACACAGGTCCCTCTCCATTAGCTTGTGTCTAGCACCGTCATGGGGCAGGGATTACAAATCTCCCTAAGAAGGCTTTTGGAAATCCCATCTTGCATTACCATTTGCATTAGAGCAGCCCCTAGAGAGAGCTAAGGCCTGGGTACGCTCTCAGAAAGAACCTCGGCCTGGGAGAGGTTTCAAGGCACCAGAAGAGACTGCTATGGAAAAGCCACAGGCAGAACCGTTTTGGGACTGGACAGTGAAAGAGGCAGGGGAAAACCTATGCCCAAGGCCACTACCCTGCCCAGCAGGCACACAGCTCCTGACGTCAGAAGAGAATCTGAAACGGACCTTCACCACCAGGAAGTTCCAGACCCCTACACGCCTCCAGAACAAAACCAAACGCTTGCCTCAGGAGCAAACTCCAGACCCCGTCACTGTCTGAAGAGACACTGAAGACGCAAATTTAGAGAAGAAAATGTATCACGCTCTGCCTTCAGACAGCTCTCCTCATAGGGACTTGTCTTGCTCCAAGTTGACCCACCGCACTAATCTCATTGAATGAGTAGGCAACCAAAGAGTTCCCTACAAGGCTGGAGACCTAATCATATGTGATTGAGTGCAGAGGATGACCATGCACCCCCTTACCCACCAACTCGTCCCAGGCAAGGGACACTTCAACCACCCAGAGCTCCTGTCTTCTGTGATCACGCCCTCCTTCATGTTGCTGCCTCTGCCACAAAAGCCAACCCATCACCTGTTTGCATAAACCATGCAAAATACATCGCTCTTCCTCTCAATCCCCATCAACACCCTTCATTGTTTTGCTTTGCAGTCTCCCTCCTCCTCGCTCCTAGGCAGTCAGTGCAGAGGAAGCTACAACTGGTCTGCACTGGGAACTCTTCTGGTGTCCCCTGCCACAAGGAGCGCCATCAATTTACACTGCTCCTTTAAGACGTTATCTTTTAATTTGGTGCTCCCCCTTTCCCCTCCTCAACTAACTGATTTATTAGTTTACATCTCATAAATTGTAACCCCTCGCCTCCCCCTTCAACCTCCCAGATGCCATAAATCCCCTTCAGGGCCTCGACACCCTTCTGCATGTGGTGCAGCCCCCTGCCCCCCAAAGTCACCTCTGAGTCCCCAGGGAGTGCGGGGCTCATTTGCTGGGGGTTTGGTCTAGCTCGTCTCAGCAGCTAATCCCTTGGGTGGCTCCTGTCAGATTATTAATTAGCTAAAGCGGATCGGCCCTGGAACAACATGCGGTTGGACTTCAGATAAAACAGGACGGCAGAGGCTTGGCATGTAGTTGTTTAAAGGGACATCGTCCCTTTTTTCTCCTGCCTTCTCCTGGAGCGGGAGGAAGGAGAGGAGGAGGAGACCGGCTACTTTCACAGCTTCTTGCATGCCCCCCAGCAGTTTCCCGGCCTGGTCACAGGGCTGTGCTGCTCAGAAGGGAGCAAGCGCAGGCCTGGAGCTGCAAAGGACAGGAGTGGCAGGAGTCATCCCCACTCTCACCCTGTGGCAGCTAAACTCTTCCAGATGTTGGAAAAGCTTTAAGAACCTGTTCAGAGGCATGCAGCACCCAGCTAGAGGGTCTCACCACTCTGGCACCTCCCCTCTGCCCTCCCTTGTCCACTCACTGGCCCTACAGAAAACTTGGTAGTTGCAACTACCCCAAGAAATGAGGCAAAGGCTGTTCCAAGGGGCCACAGCCACCCCCGCTGCGAGAACAGGTATTTTAAAGCAGAGCAGCCACCCAGTTTGCGTGCGCAGGTTTTAAAGCCCCCGTTCCTATGCAGTACAGCCCTCCTGGGCAGGATAGGGAGTGAGTGGTCTCATCTGCATTATACTGGAAAGCCTGCAAGAATGAGCTGGAAAGAGAATCAGCGCGACCGATGCTGGGGAGCAGCTCACCTCCTCGCTCCCTTCCCACTTTGGATTGTTTTGACTCAAACCGATGAAGCTGAAATATCGAGTCACAACGGCACTAAACTTCATTACAAGCTCTTAACACAGATTACTTAATAAAAACCAGGCTGCTTTAATTGCTTTTCCCCCATTAGCATTTCTGGAGGAGAAAATTCTGATTAATTTGAAGAGGCATATTTTCCCCACCCCTCACACTGGCCTGTGAACCAGACCTCCTTCCCACACCACCCCTGTCCAGAAGAGCATCCTAGAGAGCAAATAGAAAGCCCAAATCCATAGTACTCCGAAAAACAAAGAGACTAAGGGCCTGGATGAACAGATGGGAGTAATGGAGTGAAGCAAACAAGGGGAAGAAAAATCTCCTTTCCTTTCTGGTGAACCCATAAAAGTGGTACAGGGGAATGAGCAGGAAGTGGTAGAAGAGAACAGGATAAAGGGAGGACAGCTAGCATGGCAGGGTTCAAAGAGCAAGCCCAGAAGTTGCTAGGGGATTCATTTGGTGGGGTCCTGGGAAGCACCTTCACTTCTCTCTGCAGCTGGGAGTGAGAGGCAGCTCTGCCAGGGGAACATTGTGCGGATTTTCCAAGTTTGGGCCAAGCGCCTGGGAGGCTCAGCGTTCTCCATGTGCACCTGGAATGGTCCCAGTCCAGGCCCTGCTTGGATAGCCAGTTCCAGAGGAGGGAAACGGCACCTTCCCCCTGGCTGGCCACCCCCAGGTCAGGAGTGCTGAGAAGTCAGGGAGAGGTGGGGGAAGCAGCCCTCACAGTCCAGCAAGGTCCCTCTGGGCTGGGAAAGCCAGAGCTACAACAGTCTCATGTGTGGAGGAAGGAGCCCGAGCCTCTCGGGGGGGAATGCCAGAGCGCGGCTGCCTCGGGGAACAAGCAGGGCAGGCAGCAGCGCCGGGCTGTGCTGCTCCGGTGGAAGTTGCCAAAAGCTTCCTGACTCCAGCCCCAGGAGAGCTCTCTACCTTTCTGCCTGTTTCAGGGATCAAGGATGTCCTGCGAGCAGTTCCTCAAAGATCCGATGTCAGAGAGGACAACCCCCCTCTGCCCCACACCATATCTGACCAGATCAGGTAGGACCTTCGGATCCGCACTGCTCCACTTGCCAAACGGCCCCAGGTAAAACAAGTCTACCAAAACATTCCCGGCCTTCAGGGCAATTGACTTCAGCTCCTGTTCTAACTAGCCCTGGCAAGGGAGGAGGGCAACCAGGTTCCCGAGTAGGCTGTTCTCTAGGTCAGCACACTTCAGGGACACGGTAATCAAGTAGGAATTGCTCCCATGTGCCAACTCTCGTCAACCTTGCAATGTCTCATGTTTTTCTTAAAGCCCGAGATCTTGCAAGTTACATAAGATTTTTGTTTCGTACAACAACGTGTGTATAGTGCTAGCCCTCCCCCTGCTCCTCTGCTCCCTGCCTCGCAGGGCACAGCAACCTGAAATGTGATCTGTGTGCATCCTAAACACATAGAAACCTCAGTATTATTAAGTCTTAAATTGGGAGGAGGAGGGAAGTAGCTTTTGACTTCTGAAAGGACATGGCTAGCAATATTGTTTGCTCATTTCACTTTCAAACTCACCTTAGTTTGTCCTCTCCTCTTTTCTCTTGTATGTTCTATTAATGTACAGCTAAGACAAACTCAGCAAGAATCACAAGAAAGACACTGGGACAGATCGTAAACTGCCCTGGCAAAAATCAGGATATTTCTGTTGGCTGAAAATGCAGCTTTACATCAGCAGATGGCTTACCTGTGGCTCTTCATGGTTAATATATAACCACACTAATAACAAAAAAAAGCGCCCCAGCATTAATACATAATTTGTCAGAGGCAATATACTAAAACAGTCTTTCCATATTTGGCTCAAGTAGTGAGATAAGCCTCACCTCCAGTCCTGCCCCACAGGCTGAGCACCAGCTCTGGAATGGAATGAGCCCCCAGTAGAAGACATCAGAGAACAGATCACATTCACTTTATAGTATTTGTTCATTTTTCAAATTTTTTGGTTTTATCAACAGATTTCTAAGATCTACATTTTGAACATGCATTTCCCTCAAACACTCATGTGCATACTTAGCACTGATTGCTCCAAGTGCTTTCCAACCGGTTTTCCTTGAGGAACTCTGGCAGGTCAGCGTCCCCGTTGGCTCCCGCTGGACAGCTGCCTGACAGACAGATGGACAGCCCCACATATAGTGCCTACCAGAGCTGAATGTGTTCCTAAATGTTTACTGGAACCCTGCGAACTGGCAGAGCACTATTAACCTCTTCTTTTTAGCTAGCTGTTTCATCGGGGTGCCAGAGAATTGCTGCCTGCGTTCCAGCTAAGAGAACTGCTGTTGGATCCAGTAAGGACAGGAAGAAATACTGTCAGATGGCTGAAGGAATCAGGAGATCTGGCTTCTCCTCCCAACTCTGCTTCTGAGTCATTATTAGCATAAAATCAGGTTTGTTACATCAGTGAAGCTTGAGTAAATAAACCACAACTCATCACTGTGTTTTATTTTGCAATACCTCAGTGGGCTCCTCTCTACAAATAAACACTACTGATGCTCATTGCAATTGCAGATATATGGGGAAGGAGAGTGATAGAAGAACCTAAACTGGTCTAAAACCTTTATGAAGAGCAGTAGGGCGAAATCACAACTTCTTTGAGGATATCGACTTTCACAAGACAGGCATTTTAAAAAAGAAAGGCAACCCTTACTTGGGGAGACTAAAAGACAAATAAGTTATGCCTGCAGGTCTGACAGAGCTGATGGGTAAGAAAGATTGGGAAACATCTCAATCCTCTTCTGAGCCAAGGCTGAAATCCTGACTCCACTGAGGTTTACGGCAAAACTCGTGCTTGCTTTACTAGCGTCAGGATTTAACCTCCATAAAGTTCAAGTGTGAAGACAGAAGCCTTAGGAAAGAGACAGCCATCTTCACCAGCAATGGCTCTAGGAGACTGAGTACCATGAAGTCAGAAGAATGACTGAAGGTGGCAGGGAAAGCAAGGTCTGAACCCACGAAGGCCTGGCCCAGTCCTGCCTCCTCCAGTACTGAATATCCTTTTTCCATCTGAGTTTTTGGGGCAGGCTGGTCTCCTTCGTGACAGTCACCCGGGCAACTGTCAGCCCTCACTTAAACACTGGACTTCTTTAGGGCTAAGCTGCTCCACGTACCTGTACACGTGAGCTCTGTGGTCGCACCTCACTGCACCACAGGCTCTGTACTCAGAGATCCTGCTCAGCTGACTTCCTCGCTGCTGGAAAACCTCTTCAGCTGGTGCACCTCAGACAACTACTCTCCCTCACGCGGACAGCTGTAGGTGCCAAACACCACTTGTAGCTGCTGGGCATAGCAGGGCTTCTGAAAGGGCTTTGGGCTCTGCCTACCTTTAGTTTGAAACAAAATCATTCCACGTCTCTCAAGAGCTTATTAGTGTTCTCTCCTCAAACTCTGGCATCAGCGCCCTTCTCTGAACCTCTGAGTCTCTTCAACCTGCTTAGATCCCATTGGCACACTTGGTCCTCCTGTAGGAGGCTACGTTGGTGTTTGCTGTTATCCAAGTGAGCAGGAGGTGCAGAGGACCTTAGGTGATCAGGCTTCAGTCCTGTTCCCAGACCAGAGATGGTAAGGACAGTTATAAGGCCTGCCAAGCACATGATCCTTTCCCCTCCTTTGACTTCCCCCCATTCAGCTTTCCACAGCCGCCAACCAAACATCTGATCGAAGGCCCGGGGGAGGGAGTCAGAACTGTCCAGTCTGGTTATGAGTGAAGGTCATTGATCTAGCACAGACCAGGGATGCGGAAAACAGGGGAGGGAGGAAAAAACCCTCGGAGAGAGAGAAGAGAGGGAGAGAGGCAGGCAGAGACTGTGCGAGCGAACGCAGGGAAAGGCAGCGGAAGTGGCTGGAACACAGTTTCACACTCGGAGACCCAAGGGCTGTTGTCAACCCGTCCTTCATGCTCACATCTTGTCACACTAGAGGTCAGGTCTCCCAAGCGTTCCTGGAGAGCTGAGCTAGCCCATATGGCAGGCAATATGTTAACAATATGGATCAGCTGCTCGTCAGGGCCTGAGCAGATGGATGTGACAACCCTGCTCTTATCCCAGACAGGCTTTTAACATCTTCCCTCTCCCCAACTCAGCCATACCGGAAGAGCTCTGCCCAAGAACTGTTGCCTCCAGCCTAGGTGAACTATGGGGCCACAGGTCAGAACAGGCAGCATGGAAATGCCTGCCCTGCTTTATCTGGATGGAAGCAGGCAGAGTAGAGCCCCATTCAGACCAGTGCAGGCAGGAACCGGGCCAAGCCTTTATCCAGTGAGAGTGTGCTGTAAATGGAAAGACCTCGCTGTAATACAGATATGTGCTATTAACTCCCAACCAGAGTGATACAGTAGATACTGTATTCAGATATATGTATGTGGCATGTTACCACCAGATGCCACACGTTACAGTCTAGACTGAGTTTTGTAACTGCCTGGGAAAATTTTCTCTCACAGAACAAGTAATACATAAATAGATGTATATTTTAATGGGCAAGTTAAACTCCTCCTGGCAAAGGCAGGCAAGTTGATTTCATACACAGGCAGGTAAATTTCCACAACGATTTTGCAAGGCTGTTTCATATTCCCCAGCTCAGGAGCTGAGCCGTCAGGGCCGGCTGGGCTGGGCTGGCTGCAGTTCTGCGGAAGGCAGGGTTCCCACCTCCCTGCCTTAGCAGTTGTGCCTATGCGCTGATCCCAAGGATCCTAGCAAAAAAATATGCAGTCCGCCCAAGTTAACCCCCAAATTTAGGTTTACTTCAGGACTGAAGCAAGGGGAAATATTTTTCAAATTCAAAAGGTCTTTCTAATCCTGTTCTCACTTTTTTTTTTTTTTTACTATTTTTCCCCACGTAAAAGGCTACCCTTCATCAACTGAACAAGAAAACTCCCTCAACCCGTATAGCTTTAGGACTAAACAGCCAGCTTGTGCTTATAAACAGAGAGTGGAGCAGCAATCACAGCCTAGGGATGGGCTCTGGAGAACGTGCAAACAGCCTCTGTAGCCCAAAGTAAATTGAGCTTGTTTTGAAAGTAGAAGCCATACAACTTGCTCCAGGGCTGAAGACTGGAACACAGGGATTTCTAGTCCAGAGCATGAGCGATCACAAAGCCACATGCCTGAAAGGCTAAATGCATCTCCCTTCACTGACGTGATGCTTGTACAACTAGGGGGACCTCAGAAAACAGCTGGAGTCAAGGGAAATATTTCTACTGTCTCTAATGAGCTGCTGTCCCTCAGAAAACAGCCCCTGAAGGACACTCAGCTTTGCACAGGCAACGCACCCAGTAGGTACCAGGAGGAGAAGGCAAACATCGGAAAGGATTACTGATCTGCAAGAACCTGAACCTCAAGGTTCACTTCAGCACTTAAGGAATTCCTGACAAATCAGTCTCCTCCTCACACCTTCTCGTCTCAGAGGTCCTGCTCATCCCAGGTCTCTGCCAGATTGACATGCAGGGCTTTCAATACCAGGAGCTGCACCAGCAGAAACCTGTGAGAGGGGTCACAGGAGAAGCTTCCTCTGATGGAAAAATGGACCTCGAACCTGTGCAGCAGCTTCCTCAGCAGAGTGTTTCCCTCTGGACGTTGGGCCTCTCTGGAGGGGCAAATAAGGATGTTTGGCAGAAAAGTCACCTGTTGCAGTCAAACCTGAGAATTTTGTATCTTATTTGGTAAAATCTCAAGGCTCTTCATGTTCCAGTACCCAATTCCCTTGGGCAGAGCTCCAATCTGGGAAGCTCTCTCGCCTCTGGAGGCCTGAGGTGTGCGCCACTGCTCTAAAAGAGGACACAGACAGCAGAGCAGCTCACACAAGCATAAAGGCCAGAGTTCCCTACGTTAACAGTTCAAACCTAAGCTTTCCAAATCAAGCATGCCAGACCCTGGAGGAGTTTCAGCACTAGGAAGGTGTGGGAAGGCACAGTTCACCCATATCCCATCCCGAAGCATGCTGTATTTACTGGCAGGTTTACTGAAAGCACTCAGTTCTGGGGCTCTGAACACGTGGCAAGCACTAAGCCCTGCTGAGCCTTAGAGGATCACAGCTGTTGCTCTTTAAGGTAGGGCACCCAGAACATGAGTAAATTCCCCCGTGCCACACACAGCCAGGGACGGACAGGGATAGCTGAAGCCCCAGACCAACATCTTAGCTCTGTGACTTTTCTCGCTTCCCTCCTGCTAAGCCAACACAGTTCCCTCCATCCTGATCCTTCTAGTTCAGGTCTCAGCTGTACCCGTGACTCCCAGGTCTGGATACACTGCTTTGCCCGGGTGTCATTTATGGCACAGCAGCGAAAGACAGAGGAACACGGTGATACACAATCCCCACAGGCATTTCAGGTTGTTGATCTTCATTCAGGCATCATCATCATCATCATTTAATGTTGCCAACACAGTACAGAAGTACCGCCTGACAAAACCTCCACCCTCTACAGAGCAGACATAACATCATACAAAGCCCAGACACAGCCAGGATCCTCAGCCCCTTCTACCTGCAGCAGTATGGCATTGCCACCAGGTACCTCCCAAATCCACAAACCATTGAGAAGAAACACATGATCCCACTGCTGTTATCCTACAGCTGCTTTCTGATAGGCCATGTTATGCCATACCTTTCTTTGTAGAGAAGCTGTGACAGGAGCCAAGCAGTGAAGAAAGTAAAATGGCTTTTAGAAACAGAGTCCCACCCCCTCACAACCTTTCTGACTTTCCCACCGTGACCACAGACATCCTCCAACTCCTCTTCTTTTGTGAAACAAGTCAATCAGAAACTGTCCCACACAATACTTACCCAGGGGTCTCCCGTGCTAGCCTGTTGTGGCGTACTACTTAACTAATTGTTAATACTGCACACCAGCTCATTAGGAAGAAGGAGGCTAAGAGAGGGAGCTGTTCGAACCAGCGCTTTGCTGTGTCAGCTGGGTGCCTACGTCTGTGCAGAAATGGGCAGCGATGTCAAGGGTAAACCCAGTCCTACCTGTAAACCAGCCCAAGGCAAACCAACATCCCACCATGCATTTACCACCCAAACCAATGACTTTCACCAGCTCTTGTAAACTTTATAGGCTAGACATTCCCCAAGAACTGGAATGGAGGCCCTGGAGAGCCAAAATCACTCACTCCAGAGCTACATCAGAGTAGAGGGTTTGATCACAGAACAAAAGCCAGTACCTTGCATTGAGAAGTCACAGGCTTCAAGGTCCATTCCAGTGTACAAAGCCAGGAGAGAAGTCAGGTTCTTTGTTTTGGAGGCGGTCTCAGGTGAAGATAGTGTGAATTTGATGGCGTCCCTTCACTTGGGGAAGTCTCTTTGCCCTGAGGAGAGTTTCAAAAGGAAATGAATATTCCCTACTGAGCAGTACAAGAACTCAGGTGAATCACGAGCCCAAGCAATGACACCATCCTCAAATGCCACAGCCACCCACAGACCTCAGCCCTTGGTCACACACAACAGTCCAGCAAAGCAAGGCATTTCACACCCTGGCAGACGCATTGCATCCCAGTCTCCTTCTCTGCCATGTGTGGTGCTAGCAACACAAAAGTCAACGCACAAACCGCCAAGGTGACCATCTGGTGGGCCACTCACTCAAACTTTCCACAGAAAAAAATCCAGATCAATCAGTTGCAGAAGCAGCCTACAGTGCTAAACCACTTGTTGCAGAGAGCTTCCCCTCCTAGCCAGCTGAGCGTTTCTGCTCACGAGAGATCATGATGCCATCCCTCCTTCGTGGGGGAACCGTTCACTCATGTTCGTCTTACAGCCACCAGCAGAACAGAGCTCTAGCATCAGTCTCACACACCCCCACATCAAATGTAATTCCTCAGCCCCAAAGATGTTACAAATATAACCAGACAAGACAAAGGAAAAATTATTATTTCCAGTTTAGTGAGGCACACAGTAATTAAGTGACTTGTCAAAGGTCACTTGGCAAATCTGAGGCAGAATTTCGAACTGAAAGTAAATCTCTCAAATTGCAGTCCAAGTTCGGGACAACAGAAGTCCCACTTCCCTTCCTGAGCTCCCTGGATGCACAGTGCCACCTCTGCAACAGGTTTCACCCTTCTCCCTGCTCTCCCCAGACAGTTAAGACAATTCCCTTCTGCTTCCTGCATCGGAGGAAATGGATACATACACAAACTAAAAGAACAAGAACTTTTACCTTACTTACAAAATTAAAAAATATCCTAGTTCCAACATTTGACAGAAGCTCAGAAGCTTCAGACTCTTCCGTCAGGTGGGATTTGGAGATTGGAGGGGTTTGGTGGTGGTGGTTTTTTTAATTTCCATCAGACAAAAATAAAAGAAGCAAAACAAAAGAGAGTTGTTGAGATCAATTTGTGATAGGTGCCGGGCCAAAGAAAATGGAGCCAAAGAAGTCAGAACCCTGCAACCAGCAACCTTTGTGTCAATTTAAGCAAATATTGTGGCGTTTCCATGGCAATCCCTGTTTTGAATATCCACTACACTCACTTTTTAAAGGGCTTTTCCTGTTTGCGTTTCAACTTCAAAACCTGTAAATATTTTCAGCCTTAACACATCCCGACCTCCCCCAGCCTCTGAAATTAGATACTATCGCAGCTCTGACACGAAGTCTGCTGTCTGCGGTACCCCAAAGCTGTGAAAATTCACAGCAAAAGCAGGTTGGCAATGCACCACGGTTGGGGATAGTGGAGGCACCCACCGCGGCCGGACCTTGGCCCCGCTCTCAGCACCGTGCCAGCCTCTCTTGCGGCAGTAGGTGCAGGAGCCCGTTCCCTTCTTTTTCAAAACTGATGAGTGAAACGAGTCCCTGCAAACACCCAGCACCGACAGCATCGGCCCAAGGCAAGGAGCGCGCAGCAGGTGTTTTGCGAGCCGCCCTCCATCCCGCTCTGCCAGCTCAGGCCACCTCTGACCCCTGCACCAGCCACGATTTCTGCTCGGAGCCTCTTCCTGTGACCTGCTGCGGGCCGGCGGCTCGCACAGACAGCCCCGGCACTGCCCCTCGGCCTGACCTGCGCTTCCCTTCCTTCCCCTCTAACCCGAACTGAACCGAAGCTGTCAATCACAATGATTTATGCTATGCTGCGTCATGTGCAAGTGGGAACGAAGACGAGTCAACTTTGTCCTCACTTGCAACCTGGGCTAGGGTGTAAATTTTCATGCTTCCTCAGCAGCAGCTTGCAGGTACCTGCTGAATCACTCCGTCCCTGCTCCACCAGCACAGAGGCCGTGGGGAAAGTCCTGCTGCAGTGAGTCCTGCTCAGGTGCTGGTATCGTCTGTGAAATCTGAGCACCAGGAGCCTGGCGTTAACTCCCTCCCTGAAGCTTACTCCTGCATCTAATGCTGCTTTTTTGCACACATGGAGGTGTGCAGAGGTGTTCAGAGCCATGTGGAGGATGTTCAACCCCAAGCCCCAGCTTCTAAAGCTTCAGCCCGTGCTACCAGAGCGCAGCCCCTCCCGGCAGCCCTGGGAGTGCACCGGTTAATTCTGAGTTTCCTGGCTGTGATGGATTTGTGCCAGGCCTCAAATGCTAGCTTAGTGTAATTTTTGGGAAGTCAATTTCCTTTGGTGTTTTTTTTTCCCCTTGGTTTTTTTTCTGTTTTGTTTAAGCTTTTTTCCTCTTTTCTTTTAAATAGAAAAGCAGGAGCATTTGAATGAGCGTCAGGACAGGGGCCATCCATCCACGGGCTGTAGTTTCCCAAGAGCATTTTATAAGCACCATGGTACGTGCACAGAACAACCATGGAAACAAACACCAAGCGACTTCAAAAGCCGTTACGCTGAATGCCCACAGAGGCAGCCCTGAGGGAGCAGTCCTGTCTCTCGCGCAAACAACGTCACTCCTCGGTCCTGACCACCTCTCCCGCAGTGTTGGGTGCTTCTGATACCACCAGCAGATGAAGCACGATACCTGCTGTCCTGGCCAGCTTCCAGTTCAGGTAATTACATCCTACAGGAGTTTCAGCTGGATATTTTATCCCTTCTTCACTTCCGGCCCTGAGCTGCTGCGCTGGGAGTTGCTAAAACGCTGTCCAGATCCACCCCGGATGTGAGTGCGTGCCAGGGGCTGGAGGAAATTCTGTGCATCCTACAGGTCCCAGGAGCCCGATGCTATAGCAAACAACCTCCTCTAGAAATACATGACAAAGTACCTTCTTACATACATCCCATAATACTCCCACCTAAGAATGAGGTGCAGTGCTGGGAAAACAAAATTGGCCTGCCACACTGGCAGCCAACGAGGCAACCAATTTCTGGAGGCATGTGCTTAATGCTGCCCAGTGGAGCAGTCATCTGGTACACGGACACTGGCTACTCTTCTTCCTTGAAGTGGAAACTCTCCTCCCATCATCTCACAAGCTCGGAGAAATTAAAACCTGTGGTGGCAGTGGTGGAAGGCTAAAGCCACAGCCGCCGGTCTGCCTCAGCCAACGGCATCACATGCCACAAGGGATACTAGTGGTGCTGAATGTATGGGAAAAGACGGGCCAGGCTCAGAGCACCCATGAGAACAAGCCTAGCAGGATTCACAACGGGACAAACCAAAAAGTGAGGGTCTTTACTGTGTCTCCGACTCCTTTCTCCATGCTGCCACTAAAAAGTCATGAGCCAGTGTCCTGGTTTCAGCTGAGAGCGAGCCACGACAGCCGGAAACGTTGGCAGGGCAACACTGGATGCTCTCACCAAACACTGCCAACAGGCACTTCAAAGTGCAGGCAAAGATGCAGGTCCCCCCATCCTCCCGAGGGAGCTGTGCTTTGGCCTTCCCATAGCCACAAGAATTCAGAGCCCTTCGAAACTGTCCAAGACATAAGGAAATGACCTGCTGACCCACTCTCCACTCAGGAGCCCCCATGCTTCTAAGTGGGCTCTATCACCCCTCTGTTTCATGCCCTCTTTGTCTTCTTTCAGAAGATTCTGGACCAGATCCTCACCTGGTGTAAAATGAGTGTAGTTTCGGTGGCTTCAGTGAAGTCATGCCAATTTAAAACGAGTTGAGGATCCGGCCCTCCAAGTTAGTGGAGTTGCCAGTTCTTCCTTTGGATAATCCTGAGGGTGATTTCACAGCAAGCAGCAGCACAGGCCCAGCCAGACTGGCAGGATCAGCTGCGCTTTTCTACCCCCCACGAGTAGGGCGGTCTGTGGCAGAGTCCCTACTGTGAGACCCTGCTGGAGCAACGCTGGGCGTATCATCACCTGCTTCTTTTACCGAGTTTCCTTCTCTCTGTTGTTTAATGAGAGAGATACAGCACAGAGTAAATTACGCTAGGCTTTGGATCCAGGTTTCCTGACTGCTCTTAGCAGGGGAGCTCCTGCCTTTCAGGGCACTGTGTCACACAGCACACTGAGTACCCAGGCTTGCCGTGTATTTGGAGGGGGTGCAGGAGCAGAGCCGGTCACTTCTCCAGCAGCAGAACCCAACCAGGTTAGGTCTTCGCTTGCTCCTGTGAAATCAGCACGTCTATATGAACAAACCAGATCCAGTCTTCCTCTCCCTCCACTCCCACCAGCCACTACTCCAAGGAAAGTAAACAGCCCATCACTGCCTGGCAGCTGCTGAGTGAGCAGCTACAAATCCCTTCCTTGTCCCCAGTTCCACTATCGTCCTGCCATCTAGCCGCACCACATCTCGCTGCGAGGGAAGCAGGTAACACAGGCACGGGGAACGTGGCACAGCTTCAGCAGGCACTGGGTGCGCAAGAACTTTCTGTGCTCTGCCCTCACAAGTCCTTCGCTATCCCCCCAGAGCAATTTTCTAGGCAACAGCGTGGTTGCATTCCCTTCCCTATCTCCTAATAAATATCACACTAAGCAAGATGAGTATCTTCTTCCCAGACCAAGCAGCATGACCCACTTTCTGAATCAGGGCAGATGCAATTGGGCCCTGGAGTCCTGGACCCCTCCCAAAGCAGAGAGATTTTGTAACAATTACAGCAAAGAAGCAGAAGGAATAGAAAAGTAATAAGTGATCAAAGAGTGCAGTGGTGGAGCTGAAGCTGTGGGGTAATTACTACTCCTTGCCATCCTACGCTCTGGCATTTTCCTAGGACACTGAAGCAAGAGCCGCGTGTACATTCACACAACATCTCTCCTCCACTGCCCTACATTCCTCAAAAGTAACAGGTCCAATTTCAGATTCTGGCTAATGGCTCAGATGAGACAACTGCTGCCCTCCCTGCACACCCACCCTGATTTTTCCCCTTCTCTTTTCCTTTCCCCACAGCAGAGCAGGAACAGAGGATTCAAACTCTAGCAGTGGAAACCCCCTCCTCCAGCAGGCATACACATACGTACATCCTACCCTGCCCCAACGACAGCCGTAAGGTTTCTAACCAGGCAGCTGTGCCCCTGGCACCCCAGCGCTGACATCTGGCTCGTGCACCAGCTCCCAGCTGTCCCCGAGCCCCACTTACAGAAGTGTTACCGCCTCTGCCCCCTTGGCCCCCTAAGCCTCTCCCAACACAGAGCTTCAAGGCCTGCGGTTCGTACCGGGAAGGTTCAAGCTGTGGTCCTTGACAGGCGCAGTAAAACAAAAAGCCCCTGCAAAAGACTTGCGCTTTGGGCCAGACTCGCCTGGCTTGCTAGCCACAGGGCAGGGAGAGGAGGTGGCTGGAGCCTGATCCCAGCAGTGTTGCTCTCAGTTTGGAGAGGCTCCGTTTTCCCAAGGAACAGCTCCGTACTTTCCAGATGTCGCAGGGACCAGACTATGACCCAATGGGCATGGAAAACAATTAAAAGGAGGTGGGGTGAATGTCAGTATGCTTTCATTGCTCGAACCCGCAAATGAAACTTGCCTCCCAGAGCAGTACAAGCCTGTGTCCAAAAGCACAGAGAAAATCCCATACCATGGAGGACAAGAAGCCTGTGCCCAAACTGGCTCCTGTACCACGCTCAGCTCTGGGGCACACAAACCCACGAGCCTCTGTGCCCAGCAGATGCCAGGAAGCCCATCAAAGGGTCGCTCACTCATCTCGGCTGCCCCCCGAAAAGCGCAGACTCCCGTGCCAGGGATGCGCAGACAGCAAAAGACAGCACTTGCCTCAGAGCAAGTCTGACAGACAGACAGCGGCAGGCAGGGAAAGGAGCGGAGCTGCCATCGCTCACCCAGGAGCTCGGAGCTGGCACTGGCTTTCAAACTCAAGACTTCTCCCCTGCTCGCTGCCTGCCCACTGGAACAAACCACCATCCAGACAATAGCACAGAAACACACACTAATGGGTGCACAAACAGTTGCCTCTCACATGGTGAGATGAAGCAAAAGTAACTTTTAAAGGAATTTCCATGGCAATTTTTCTTCCTAGTTAAATAAGAGAATTAAAAAAAAAAAAAAGAAATAGAAAAAGAAAACCCTTTCACCCAAACTTCAGAGATAAAAAAGGGGGAAAAAATCTTCATCTTAATTCAAAATCCTATTTGATGTGTCGTGGCATGAAAATGTTTTTCACTGCATTTTTTCAGTGTGATCTCATGCACCCTGCAAACGGGGTACGCCCAAAACACCAGGTATTTTATGGGACACAAACAGAGCGCAAACATACACAATTAAAAAAAAATGGGATTGGTAAATATTTAAATTAATCAGAGCTGGCATCTGTGCAGCCTCCCCTCCCAGAGAGAGGGATGTTTGCAGCTTTGAAAAAATACAAGTGAATAACATGACCTTTTCCTTCACGTTTGTTAGCTCACTGCAGTTCGGGGGGTTGGAGCAGCCCAGGCACCTCCCAAAACGAAGTCCAGCAAGTGCAGCCGGGGCTCCTCGCCGCCCTGCCTGGCATGGGGGCTGGGGGCTAGCGCCAGAGCTGGTGGGGACGGAGCTGGCTGGGGGAGTTGCTCCAACCTGTTTGCTGTCTCACTCCATAATGCATGGGGTTTGTTGTGTGTGTTTTGTTTTTTTTTCTTTTCAGCTTAATTGTTGGAGGAGTTTATGAAGCTGTTTGCCAAAAAACAATCGACTCCAGGGAGCCAGCTTACACAAAAAGGGTGTGTCGCTCGAGAGAGGCCGTGGAGCCATGGAAACCACCACCTTTTGCATTTGCCCAGGTGAAGCCAAAGCTTTGTGGATGGCTTGTGAAATCAGCAGGGATCTGCAAGGAAATGAAATACGTACATGCAAGCGCGCAGTAAGCCCTCAGAAAGGTGGCCCTGTCCACCAGCACCTAAATCTCCCACAAGCAAGGGTGAATGCTCACGCTTTGGTAACGCCGTTTTCATTTGAAAGGTCACACAAACACACCAGCGAACGCACGAGTCGTTTTGCACGCAGCCGAACAGCGCGCACACCCGGAGCGCTTGCGCTCCTCCAGGTCGGCAGCGTGGGCAACGGCAGAGGCAGCGACGGCTCCGCCACCGCAGCACGCACACGCAGATGTGCAGGCTGGCAAAGCTGCCTGCCAAATGGCCACGGGATCAGACAAATGGGAATCCGCACACGTGTGTGAATAAAAGGCAGCGCCACAATACATGCGAGCGTCTCAAAAGCAGATAATCACAGCTTGGGTGTTTGTTCCGACCCACAGAAGGAAAGCTGGCGGGGGTGGCAGGTGGGGGATTGGTGAGGGGAGAGGAGGTCTCCCTGGGCCAGCCTGCAGCAGCAGGGCTGAGGACTGTGCCATGCAGGACCCCACGGCCAGATGCAGGCGAGTATTTGTGAGGGAGAATGTTTGTCTTGCGAGCTGGTGTGTGAAGGCGGGTGGCTGGAGAGGGACCCTGACTGCATTCTTCTCAATCTTAGAAAAGAAAACAGAGAATTCCTCAGAAGCACTGGCTGCTGGCCTGACTGACAGAAAACAACCCAGGAACAAAGCACAGAGAAGGGATTTTAAAGCCACCCAGCTCCTGTGAGCGTCTGGTCCAGGACTCTGCTGCTACCACTGGGAAAGGGAAGAGTGCTCTAACTGCAGCTCTTTTGAAAGAGGTAACATCAATTATTCCCCACTTCCAGCTGCTGAAAGTTTGCTGACAACATTTCAGGTTGCAGGATCTCGCCCTCTCTGGTGGAATACAGAGAAGCGAGCAGGGGATGAAGCCCTACCAGGCCATCTCCTGCGGATAAGCAGAGCATCATGTGGCACACCATACAACCCAGAAAAGCTGAAAAGGCACAGAGAGTCCACAGGAACAAAGTTCCAGGATCATCCTCAAAATTGGTGCTGGCCAGAGCCAGTAAGAAGTGAGATCTCTCTTCCTCTGACTTCAGTCTGCCCCATTAACAGTGGGATGATTCGATCCTGGCTCTTCTCTTACCTGATGTCAAAGGTCCCTCACCACAAACCACATCAAGAATCAGTTCTTGCACTCAATGACCCCTGGAGAGAGAAGTACAGACTCCTCAGCAGGAGAGGAAGGCAGCAATGGGTCTCCTTGTGCAGGGAAGGAGGGAAACCTTCGAATATCCATCACTACTTTTATGATTCACTATTGGCTTCCATGTATGTATTTACTCCAGATCCAAATTTGTCTCTAAATGCAATGACCTGGCCTTTTTCCATCTGCAGCCCCTTGTCTTCCCCTTTTGTTAGAGAATCCCAAGGTAGGTGCCAGCCAGACGCCCATGGAGTACTGTTTAACTGGAAGGTCCCCAGGGCCACCTCCCAGCAAAGGCAGAGCATGTGGCTTCAGGAACAGCACTCAGGCGCTCCAGCCACCACCTCCGCATCTCGGCTGTCCCTAGGCATAGCCCACGGCCACTGCAGAGCCTGCTGCTCCCCAAGGGCAGCTGGCAGAGATGAGGGGAGCTCCCTGGACAGGCGCACACGAAGGGCCCAGCAGGCCCACAAAGCAGGCAAGTGCCGGTAAGGCTTGGTGCGTCAGCCTTTCTGGCATCGACCTCCCAAACTCATTCAAATATTTCCCCTTTTTTTTTTAATTTAATGTTCCCTATAATTCATCTGTCCCAAAAGATAATCAATAGAGGCCGTAATGAAAATTTGAGCCATATTTTATGATCCGCTGCAGGAGAAAGGGCCACATCAGCAGGACTAGCCTTGGCTTCCAGCATCATTTCTGTGTGCGTTCGCCTGCTCGCTGGCCAGATTCCCCCCCCCATCCGCCCGAGGCTGCTGACAGGGGCAGCCCCTCCAGGAGAAACTCCCGCCCTTCCCTCCTCCTTCGAACAGCAGCTGCTCGAGCCGCAGTTGAAGATGTACGTGTGGTGAAAAGGGAAGTTCCTACAGAGTGCAAAGGGCTCCGACACAGCAGCCTCAGGGAACCTCCTGAGCATCCCTCAACTTCTCAGCTCTGAAACAAATCCTATGGTCCTCGACCAGGCCCCAGGGAGAATAAAATGATCATGTTGCAGGATGTGAAGAGTTACTTCTACCCTGCACTGTAATTCCCTAATCCTTGGCACTGCCTCTCAGTCAAGTTGGACTTCATGCTCCTCTTCTCCCAGGTATCACGCAAGACTCAGAGCAGTCATGGAGGAAGACAACAGATTCCCCCAGGAGCTGCACAAGTCTAGAGCCTCCCGTCCTGTGTTGCAGCCTTTCAGGGCTCCTGCCACTGACAGCAAAGACCAAAGAAGCACTTCTGGGCTCCCAGGATCATGAATAGCAACACAGTTATGTTCAAAAGATGAAGGTGGGCTCAGGACTTTCCCATTTCCAGACACTGAACATCAGCAGCCACAGTAGCAACTGCATAGCTCCACTCCAGCAAAATGCTCATCTCTTCCTCTTGTGTACCAGGGACTGTCAGCTGGGTCTCAGTCCTACAGGTACATTTGAGCTTTTGAATGGTTTGAAAACAGGATTCTGGAATCCACAATTTGTTCAGCACTGCTGGGAAAAAAAAAAGGCGGGGGAAAAGCTCCAGAAGCCTAACCCTTCTAGCCTAAAAATCCATGTCCACTCAGTAGGACTGTGCTCCTCCACGTCTAGTCCAAGGGGAACCTCAGGCAATCCCATCTGCCTCTCTTTATTCCTTTTAGGCACAAATATTACAACTGCTCCCCAGTTCATCCATTTTACCATAGTATGTTAATTTAGGAGCTGTGCTGACCTTACTTCCCCAGGTGGGCAGCGGCAAGGAGGAGCAAGCACGTCTCAGTGCCAGCCTCCACATGCTGCTGTGTGGTTTTCATTCCACATTATAAATCCCACAGCACTTTCAAGCACCTTTATCTATTCTCCCAGCACACAACCAGCAGGTCTGTTGCTTTTGCACATGCACACGGATGCAGCCAGGGCTGAAACGAAGGCAAAAGCCTCAGTCCTGTTCCCGGAACCCTTCTCCATCTCAGATTCCCAGCAGCGGGTCCCCTGTCCTCCCTCTAAAGGCCGGAGCATATTTCATTGCCTGAAGCTGCCGCGTCCGCAGGGAGCCGGAGGTAACAAAACCGTCTTTGATTTGGCCAAGGAAAAAATATCAGAAGTGAAAGGCCAGAGTGAGGAATTTATAACAGCAGCTAAGGCAGCAAAAATACAAGCGCCTGACCAGAAGCTGCCCTCCTGCTCAGCAAGTCATGTTGTTCAGCTTCCCATGTGTCTTGGAGAGGCAGGATGTTGCAGAGAGCACGGCCAGAAACCACCAATTTTCTACACACACGAGCGTACTGACACCCTCACGAGACCCCTGCTAAACAGCACTCAGCCCTGAGGCACAAGCTGGAAAGCCAAGAAGCCTCTGCTCACCCAGAGGTGCAGGTGGTGATCTCGTATTATCTTACTGCTTGAGACTGTTGCCTTTCCTACACAAAACTCATGTAGGTATACTGGTGATACTCTGCCTCCCAAGGGAAGCTAGGAAATTCTCTCAGTCCAGGACTTGCAGCCGGAGTCCCTGTAACCAGTGGGCAGCAAGAGCAATAGCCAAATACTTCTGCCTTTTCTTTCTCTTGGAAATTTAGAAATCAGCCACCTTTGTTTAAAAAATACAACACAATATTCAAATGAATTGTTGCTTCCAGTATGTAAATAGGTGACAGATTTGCAAGATGTGTGACAGAAGGACTGTGAATCCAGAGGACGTGGGTGAGCAGCTTCGTGCTTTAACCTTCTACAGGAAAGGGGGCTGAAATCCCAAGCAGAACTGAGAAAGCGCTGCGGTCTCTGAAGCCCTGTGTCAGCACCACACACAGCCACCTTCCTTTTTTAATCCAGCTGCCACCACAGTACGCCTTGTAGTGATACAGATACCTGCCGATGAGAAACTTAGGGAAACCATGCGGGATGTACCACGGCTGTTGCAGTCACTGCTAACTTGCCCCAGATTTGAACTGGTGACCCTTACTAATATCATCCAGTCCCTTGATATCCTCAGGGAGCAATCAGCACATTTTATTAACCCAGCCAATTTTAGAAGTGCATACGCAGTATTCTAGTTACTTGTTACAATTATGCATTATAGGTCCATTTCATACATATGCTTATGCTGAAGTGATGTGCAGTACTTTAAGACCATTATTATGCCGTCAGACCAACTGCAGGAGGACCACGGGGCTGAACGAGCTCTGGCTTTCTCAAAGCACAGAGCCTACCCAGCGTCTACAGACATCACTCGCAGCAGAAATATTCTAACCTAATATAAAGCCTCAGAGATCCCCACAACCAAATCCATTTTTTAAAATGACATGTTTCCACCTATTGGTCCCTGGAGTGAACTAATTGCTTTTGCTAGTTTTAAAAGCCAGAATTATTTCACTGAAAAAAATGAGCAAGTGCATGGGAACTCAGAGACAGCCTCAGATTTCCGACGTAAAATCACCGTGTATGCAGATATATTTGCCACCCAGCCAAACTTCCAGCTCTACTGCATGACATGCCACAGGGGAATTCTTCACTTCACGGTGAAGGTGGGAAAACAAGGAGTTAAAGTAACCTGACCAAACTCAAACAGCAATTTAGTCAGAGCTAGGAGAATATAAGATTTCCGTCTGTGTTCTAACCACTAGGTTATCCCCTTCTTTGCTAAATAAACTTCTCAGTCTAAGGGGAGACTGCTATTTCCACTTAAAGACTGGTATTTTGTTTTGTATTTTAATTGCCGTCCCCCCCTCCCCCATTTTATTTATTGTTTTAAGATGACCCCTTACAATAGGGAAGCTGCTCAGCAGGGGGTCAGTCCAGGACTGTGCCTAGGTTATCATCCAGTTCAGAGAAAGATTCACTAGAAAGGTGGCCAGCAAGAACAGAAACATTTTTCTGTGTCCTGAAACAGCAAGAGAGTCTGAGCCTACAACCCCTGCAAACACACCCACAAGTCCAGGTGCCCTGTGGACAAAACTGCCCAGCGTCCAGCTCCAGACCTACCTGCTCTGGCGTACAGGGGGACAGTCATTTACAGTCCAGAACAAACAATTTACAGACAATACGAATGTATAAATTATGTATAGTAACAAAATCTGAAAAAATCCCAGATAAAAATAAAATTAGAGGACAAACTTTTCAGGGATGATAACTAGAAGAAAAAAATACGTATGTCTTTTCAGAAACCTGTACTTACCTGTAGCAGAAAGCAACCTTACATGCTGGGTGCAGAAGCACATCCTGGGACATGCTCATCACACAGTTCTTGTGAAGACCAGTCCTCACTGTTGAGCAGCAACCCAATGGGAGCAAAAAATCCCTACTTCTTCCCAGGTAAAAGCAGTTCAGCCCCACCATTAGCTGGGAAAGTTTTAGGTGAGAGTCCCTTTCCCCAGCTGGGAGTGAAGTGCTTTTTACCCGGATGAAGCTCAGCTCTCTTCCAAAGGAACCACAGCCAAAGGTGACCAGTGCTAATTTTTTTATCATCATTTCATGAACATGTTAACCTTAATTCACAAATGTTCTACTGAGTGAATTTCCTTGCATTTTCTTTTTCATACTTGATTAACAGTATTTCAAAGACATGGATTTTTAAAAATGTGTTTAAGAAGTTACCTCACACAAACTTGTCCTGGTTTAATGCAGAGCTACCTCTCTCGTTTTTATTTGGATTTTGTAGAAATTTTTTACTAATTAATTAGCCAAAATAATTGTTTCCATGCAGGCTATCAGTTTAACTATCACATGTCAAGTTAAACAGCTATAAATGTTTTATACATAAAAGGATTTAAATTATAATACAAACACATCTTCTACCGTCTCCCTTTCTGCAGCACTTAGGCTCCCGATTTCCTTTGGGAAGGGATGTATTGGACAGTGGGAAAAAAGTCCGTTTCATGTGTGCACTTGGAGGTCTCTTCGCTGTCGTGTTTATAACACACATCAAGTTTGGAAAACTTGCTTAAAGTAAGCATTTTCTCCCCCGTTTCATCATTTAATGGATGTTTTCCTTTCAAGATTTTTATTTACAAAGATCCTCCTTTGTTTTCCAAAACCTCGGGTTTATGGAGGAAACATTCTGCCCTCAAATCATCATCTCCAGGCACAGGAAAGCTGCTTAAGACGTTACCCGCTTATTGCGCACGCATACCTCTACACGGAGATTCTTAATCTTCACCCACCCAAGATTAAGGCAACGCAAATTATGAAATCGATACCAATACAGACAGCAACATCTATTACAGTTTCAATGTTTTTGTTACATTTTTCCTAAACTATTAAAGCAGTATGATTTTAATGTGATTGTTGTTGTTTACGCAATACAAATTCTCTGCTGTTTGATGCTGTGAGTACTTATGCAAATGCCCTGTTTTCCTTATAGAAACCCTTCCTTTGACACCTCAGTGAGTAAACGAAATATTTGAGTGTTTGCAAGGTGAGGATCCATTTATATTTAAGGCTCCATTACTGATCAGGAGGCAAAGAGTGTCCTTAAGGTGGACATAAATTACAGTTACACTAATTTTAAGGCCCTTAGTCTCTGTCCTAGTGATGTAGCAGAAGAGCTTTCGAATAAAAGAGATTCTTCTCTCACAGCAGTTTCAGCTCTTTTCTTTCATTAATCAAAACCTATCATATATATACAAATATAGATATGTTTTCTCTCTATATGCATGTCTGAATACCTATTTCAGGTTTAACACTCCTGCACCTAAGATTCAAACATAACAAATCAAAAAATCATTTTGCAAGCAACGACAACCGGCATTTCTAGAAGTTACATCACATAACAAGTCATGCAATTAAACTTTAATGAAAAAATAAAAACAAAAACATCAAGCAGGCCCTAGTGCTTGCTTTGTCTTTCAAACAATCTATCATAAAAAAGCAGGACGTTAAAATGGAAGAACCTCTGACTAAAACTGTGCCGTAAACAATTTTTTCCTAATGAATTCCACCTCTTTACTCCACTGAATCAGCAGAGCCGGATGGAATTTCTCTCCTCTCTTCCTTCTCTCTGTATAAAAGGATGTACTGCTGATAAAACTAGTAACCCATGAAGATCACTTCCCCGAGGTGAGATGCCTCCTGCCAGCATTTCTGTTCTCAGGGTTATAGCCTAACACCCTTCCTCCTCCCCGAGACGCGGCGCCTCGCTCTCTGAGCTGGCCCCCTGAAACCAGTGGGACCTTCGGTATTGTAACTGAGAGCTGGTGCAGGCAGGAATAACAGAATATGTCTTATGGCAACCAGAAAGACTCGTGCACATGCATATTCCTCTTAAAAAAAAAGGAGAGACTCAAGTTCTTCCGAATTTCTAAGCACCTGCAGCTTCGGAAAGTTTCAGCTGGATTTGTGAGCCTTAACCACCTCTCCAAAAGGGGTGCCTGAACCTCGACATTCTGCTCCTCTTTTCAACCTCACCCTCTCCTTCTATTTTTCCACACCTGCAAATGATGCCCTTTAAAATGAAACCTTCTATTTCGCATCCGCCGAGATCGTATTGTTTGATGAAAAGTAACTGTGGTTTACACAAGGACAGGAGAACAGAAAGGGGGTGTCATTTCCAAAATATTGTTAGGAAAGGTAAAAGGGAAGCAGAATAAGACCGTGAAAACCACTAAGGCCCTGGCCTGGAAGAGACACACACACACACACACACACACACTTCAGCAGTTCCACTGGCTCCAGTTCATTCATGGTTGCAGAAACAGGACTTGGCATGCTGAGAAGTAAATTCAAGCTCGTCCCAAGTAGGACAACTCCAGCCTTCCTGTGTCTGCTACAATTTTTTTCCTCACATTCGGATTTTTGTATTTTCTATCTGAAATTAAGATAAATTTTAGAATGTTTGATGTAATTTCTTTGTCACCATTTATTTTTCCCATTGTAGCTTTTTTGGACAGTGAAAAAAATAGTTTGTTTGAGGCTTTGGTTTCCTTTGACTAGCCCCCTAAACCATTATATCTGGACTCCAGATACTGCAGAGGAAGCCTGAAATAAATTTAAAGTCAGTAAAACGCACAAGAAAAAAAAAATTAATTGGGAAAGTGGCTTGGTCATATTTTTGTCTTTAAGAATTTTTTCCCTGTTTGCATAATAAAAGAAAAAGTTGGTCTAATCAGTAACATTATTCCTCCCCCTACCTGCTAAAAGGGATCTCAGTTTTTAACTAAGGTTGAATTTCCTTAATGTATTTAAATGATTTTCAGTGAAACCTATTTGGATAGCTGTTGGGTTGGTTTTTTTTACAGTTTTTTACAGTTCACTGTACTGTATTACAAAATCAAAGATCCGTCTATAAGAAAAGAATATTATCTTACAGCTACAAAGCACCTTTCCTCCCCAAACCTTTCATGATAAGGTAAGGTCCGTGCCATGAAAACACAGCCAGGCACCTCCGAACAGGCGGGAGAAGTCAGAACTGGCTGGTCAGCGGGAGGTGGGAACACAGCTTCAGTCAAAGGTAAAGGGACAGATTCCCACCGCTGAGGGGAATCTCCTCCTGTGCAGGGAGTCAGCGTATCCTTCCAGACACCAGTTCAGGGACACTCATCAATTATAAAATAATTTAAAAAGAGAAGCCCTAAAATCTCATGTGACAGACACGGCAGACACTGCCAGTGCCACAGAACTACTTCACAGTTTGGGGCAAAATCTAGGGGCCTGTCTCATAGGAAAGAAACACGAGTAACTCTGTTCAGTCATTAGAATAAACACCAGTTTACATGAGAAGGCAGTCAGATCTTTCATTCTCAAAAGTGTCCCAAGGAAGAGATGCAAGTAAGCTATAGGGTAGCTCCCCATTTTTAAGACAAATGAGAAAGCCCAAGCAAGAATCAAAATGATAGGCACCAGAGGAGGAGGAACCCCAGCCTGCCGCTCCGACCACCTCTCCGTGCCACCCCTTAGCATGAGACAATGCCGGCACAAGGCTAAGCACAGCAAAATCATACCAATGCTGGCTTTTAAAATGTTTTTGATTCAGAGGCTGGAATCTAGCAAAGTCTCAGCCTGTATGGATTTGCCACTATCCAGAGCTTGGAGACTACTGTCCTTTTCCTGTGCTTCTTCCCAGATGAACCTCTTGCCTCCCTCACACCGCTGAATGTATTGGGGTTTCTCTCCTATACACCAGATTGTTTTCCCCAGTTCCTGACCCACCATAGCTAAAAAAGGGTCCACAAATTTGGTCAGGGTGTAGCAGACTGCCGTAACAGCAAAGCACTGAGCAGTGCTCTTCTGTAGCTTAAACTGAGACCTAGCTCCAGCACACCGTCTCATTTCATTTAGCATGAACAGAGAAGAGATCCCATCAAACAGGAGCTGGGCTGGGCTATGAAATCTGGGATTAGACATGTGGAAAACCATCTGAGAAAGCAGGCTTGGGAAGGCAGTGGGGGATTGAACACCTTATCCTCCCTGTCTGGAAACACTTCCAGCCATCTCAGCACACTCACCATACATGCTCTCAACCTCAGGTGTGTGACAGGCGTGTGGAGATACAACCTGCCTGTGACAGGAAGGAAGGGAGACACGAGGAGGGACTGGGAGAGCAGGACAAATGAAACAAGGCAGACGAAGACCGGAAGGCAGGTGACAGGTACAGCAGTGCCAGACAGCAGAAGCGGCACATCGGAATGAACAAAGTACTGCAGGAAGCCACATTACATCTTGAACCAGACAGCAAACCTGGGAGCCCCAAGCTCTGGGTGCAAGTGTCCTACAAGTCCTCAGCTGGGAACAACTGGCTAGTAGCTGTACCAAGCAAAACAGTCTCTTTTGGAGACCAAGCACAGCCAGGTTTAAACGCTAGCCTAGCGCTGTAGGTTAGAAAGCATTTCCTGTTTGCAGTCTGGAGCTTTCCAGTTTCCTTGAGGATGAACAGTGATGAGTCCAAAACACTAGTCTGATAATGAAACAGAAAAAGAGAGAAAGCTTGTGGGCCTGGGGGTTCCCACGGCTGCCTTAGCTGAGCAGTTCTTCCTGCCTGGAGCCAGGAAGAGTTGCACAGGGAGATCAAACCTGCCCTGCAAAGTCCCAAATCCAAGTCATGCAAATTCCAGCCTTCCTCCAAGCACTGATACCAACACAGGGACTCTGACTTCATCAGATGGATGAAGGAAATGGAAAAAGGAGGGGGGCCTTACTGCCTACACACACCCCACCTCAGGCAATAGAGGGGGTGTGAATAATGGAGCAGGTTCAGCAGCCAACAGCGTTCAGGGTCGAGTTAGTAATCCTCTTTTTCCATTTCCGTTTACTATTTGATGTAATTATAGTTTTTGATTGAAATCCACCCGGAGTGTAACCCCTCTGCTTAATGCACTGCTTAAATCCTTGGGTACACAACCACGCTGCTCCCCAGACTCGCATGGAATAGGAAACCATTTCAATGCCAAAAATAAGTCTTTGCTTTCTTTGGTAACGCCCTGAGTCTTGGCTCAGCCTCTGCTACACCCACCAAAGGAGAAGGGCAGGGAGTTTAAGAGGGCTGCCCGATACCATCCACAGGCTAGTGGCTCTCTGTTAGAAGTTGAACCTGCAAGAGGGTTTAAAAACTTTTGAAAGCTTGCTTTCATACCCAGACACTAGGAGAGGTTGCACAGCAGTAAGAGCGCAGGACCTGGAGCCTGGCCTTGACTTCCCCAGTGGATTCGCTGCTCTCCGAACCATAAATAGTAACAACCCAAAGCTCCATCCTGCCTTGGTGTGGAGTAAACAGTGGTTTCTGTCCTGAAAGACCTTTTGAGGATAAAACTAATAGATGATATTCATAATCCAAAGGAGAGCTGGGAGATCTACCCCTCTGTAAAATCAGATTACTGGAGCTGGTTTTTCCTCTCCAGCTCACTCTGTACCACTTGGCCAAGAATGCAGGGCAACAGCTAAACCAATAGGCCAGACACCAAACGAGTACATTAGCAATTACAGCCCACAGAAGGAGCAGCCCACAGCAGTGTGACTGGGCTGGCAGCAAAAGCACTACTACTTGTGGACAGAAACTGCTTAGGAACAAGCAATGTTTCAGGTGCCCAATGAGTCTGCTGGATATCAGAAGGAAAAGGGTTCTCTGAGGACCTCACCCCCAAACCAGTACGTCAGTCACTGTACAAAAAACCTGATGTGGGTTGGGGAGGTATGTAATATATAGACTTGCTCCAAAAAAGCAAGCCATTCTATGAGGTGGAGCACGATCATCTCAGGACAATGAACAAAGGTACAATTTCACTCAATATTCAGAAAAAAAAAGGTTAATTCTCCTATACAGGAGAAACTCAGCATGGTTCCCTTCATTCTAGTATTGCTTGAACACCAAGGTATGTGCAAGGTGAATATGATTACAAAACAGTAACTCCAAGCCTTCCCCAGCAGGGGAATGGGACCTCTGGGATTTGAAAAAAAAAGTGATCTTAAAACTCCCATTCCATACCTCCATTTGCACAAGGAGAATTGAAGTCATCAAGATTACCCTGTGAGATTTCCAGACCTGCTGGCAGAAACCGAAAGAAGTCCAAGAAAGCTGCTAAGCTTTGGATGTTTCTACACCCTGAGACACCGGCCTCCAAGAGGCACGCGGCCAACTCAGCGCAGGACCTTTGGAACCAAACATGGCTCTCTGGACCTGATTCTGCGTGGCTTGGCCTTTACAGCATCATTTACATCAAGGCCAAGCAGTGGCAAAACAGCGTGATCAGAACAGCACTGTTATAAACAACTTTACGAAGGTGAAAGGGACCAGATAATCTGCCCATCCCTTTCCATTTCATGCCAAAGAGGAGACCCGAGTGAAGGAGGTCGCTGAACCAGCCTCTCGGGCTGGAGGCACCTTTGCTGGCAGCACCATGACTCAGTGGTGACTCAGACAGGCCATGCCTGGCTGCCGGGTGGGCCGGGCTACGGCAGGGAAGATGAAGACAGCAAAGCGAGAGAGAGCGAGAAGTACAAGCAGCATGGAAAGTGGAGGTCCCCTGGGCCAGAAAGCAAAACCTGCCCAAGGCTTCCACACTTCTAGGAACTCTCTGTCATTGACAGCTTCTGCTAATCAGCTGAGCCGCAATTACTGGCGCCTCCTTCACCAGCAGGAACAGTATTGCCAGCACGGGGTACAACACACAGTGCCCGCTGGCGCATCTGCTGCCCTGTTCTGCCCCTTCTTGATGCTCACAACAGCTGAAGCAGCTCATCAGCAGAAACCTGCTCTTCAAACAGCTCTCCCCACTCTGCTCCAGCCCTTCCCCTCCGTGGGCCCAGGCAGTCAGCTCTTTCTCTCTCCGCATCAGATATCTCTGTCTCTCTGAAATATTCAGATGATTTGGTTTTGTTCTCTGCTCCCCCACATCAAATCCTCCCCCTGCTTGTGGAAGCAGTGGATTTCACCCAGGCACAGGAGGCTAATTTACACCCTTCAGGGTTTAAAATAGCAGTAGCGTAAATGAAAAGTCCAATTTCTTCAAATTTGCATTGTAAAACCATCCTTCAACTTCCTTGAAATAAATTTTACTATTTTATTAGTGCAAACAAAATGGTAATAAAACACTAATACAGCGCCTTGTATCCAGGGGAAGAGCTAAAATTAACATAGACCGAGCAGTGTTTGCTATTACATTCAATTACCTTTTTACTTGAGATTTACATTCTCATCCCCTTAATCTCCATAGTGGTGGCTTTGAAAGCGTTCCCCACAGTCATTCCTGTGTTTGGAATGGACGGCAGGAAAACTGCTCGCTCGCGACCACCGCTCCTGCTGCCAGCACCCCGGTGCGAGCCTCTTCCCTCGAGACCCCCGGGCAAGCTTCCCTAGAGCATCTCCGGAGAGCCTCAGCAGCAAGTGCATTCACCTTCTTCTGTTAGTCTCACTCAGGCCTTAATTTCTAAACTCCAGGCAAATACTCTAGCAGCAAAAATACAGTCCGTGTTCCATAGCTGCCTTCCATCTGGCTCTGGAAACCGTTCCTTGATTCTCAGCTACAAGTCGTGTTGCAGGCAAGTTTTATTATCTCCATTGTACAGATACGGAAACTAAGGCAAAGACTGAGGACCAAAGTCTGAACGCGGCAGCTCCCAATGTAAATCTGGAATAGCATATTTTGCAGTGGAAGTACTCCAGCTTTTGCCTGGGACTCACTGAATTCAGACTCTGGAGTTATTTAACTGGGATCGTGTCCTGCAGCCCAGGGGTCCCAGATGCACAGGCTTAGCAGCACATTTAGGAAAAGAGCAGCTCCAGGACTGTCTGATGAAACCCAGAGAGAACCTCCGCTGAAAAGAACGGATGCTAAGGATACAAATCCCAGTAAATGCAATACAGGGAATCCCCTTCCCCAGCACTGGGGGAAAAGTTGTAGTTGGCAGCCTCTTTGGATGCTTTCTTTTAATACACTAGACATGTCAGTGACTCTGGCCATTAGCAGAAGAATAGCAAGCCTTCGATAAGACACCGCAGGAAGTGCCGCACTGGTCCAGCTCCAGACAGGGACTTTGATTCTCTCTTCTTCCTTTTCACATACTGAATGTTGGACACCTCCCCTCTTACAAGCCAAGTGAAAACATTTCACCTTTCTTTGGAGAGCATGGCCAGCACCTGCCTTACAGGTGATATCCACACCTTTGTTCACTCATATTGATACAACAATTTGTGATACCCAAATGAGATAACAGAGATTAATTAAGCACTGTGTAATATCTTTCCAGCCTGGCCAAGGGAAGACTCAACAGTCTTTCATCCCAGCCTGCTCATTACCAAGCCATTCCAAAATTACAGGACCACCACAACACTGAACAGAGCCAACAGCTAAGGAGAAATAAAGGGCAATTTGGGAAGGTCCCAGCCAGGATCCTAGGGAAGAGTATCTCCTGAGAGAAACAGGTCTTGAGTGTTGCCCAAGCCCAGCTCAGCTGTATTGAATGTGCAACACATGGACTGCACGCTAGCGCCTGACAGGGAGCCATCACCACCTGTTGTCACAGGAAAACACTTTCTAACTGCTCTAACCAAGTTCCAGGCGGCACAGGGGCACTGCATGGCCTCCATCGTGCCTAGAGTAAGCACCAATGAACTGGCTGTAGCGATCCTACTGAAACCCAATCCCACCAGAATCCATTTCGTCCCATATTGCACAAGGTCACTCTAATTCCTAGTGCCCCTTGGGCAGCTATCCCCCACCTCTCAATTCTTCTTTTGAAAGAAGAACATTGCAGGTGATTCAGCAAGAGATTTTGTGCCAACAAGAACCTGCTGGTCAGAGAGTTTTCTCCTGTGACAGGGAGGTCTATGTCCTAGCACTTGGTGGTACTCGGGAGTCCACTAGGCAGTATTTCCGACAGCTGTCTTCAAGGCCGTCTTCTATTCCTCATCAACAAACCATGACTTGCATGCCTATCCCCTAAATTGCTCATCTGTCTGTCCTCCTGAATAGCATGGCCCTTCATCCTTCCCCTCTAGCCATCTTCATCTTCATGACTAGAAAGGAAGGATCGTGCAAAGCATCAGTCTACAGGATACCCTAGAATAAATTATAAATCCTCCCCATCCAAATAACAAAGGTGTACCCAGGAAACCTTTCTTCTGTCCACCTTCTAGAAGGCAGTACGCAAAGGCCCTAATGTAAACAAAATTATCACAAGACACCTGAGCGAAACAAAAAACCCCAAACAATAAAGAGTAGGAAGAAGAAACCTGTCCAATAGCACAGGGCTCAGGTTGGTTTCAGCTGGTCTTCTGCCCCTTTTTTCTGTTCTCTTTCCCCACTCCCCTGAACAAAAGGAAGTTTGTTGTCAGGCTCAAACATTTCCTGGGCCTTGTCTGAGTTCCACCTTGTTTTCTTTTTCTCTTCTCCCCACCCTGTACAAATAAAGCAAAAACCAACTGGCACCACCTGTGATGAAAGGACAACTAAATGTAGAATTTTATCTTTTTTCTTTTCTCCCTCCTCCTTTTTCCCTTTTTCTTGGCCAGAAGTTTTGGGCAAAGGACAAAAGGTACTGTTGGGTAAGCATAACTCCAGTGGCTGAGTCACGCTAAGACACTAAAGCGCTGGCTGCTGATGGGGTAAAGTAAGCCAAGCTGCTCCTTCGCTAAATGCGATGAAAATGCCAGCAGCACCACTGCAAGCTCTGCCAGCCCCAAAGCACAAGGGGCAATAGAAGATTCTCATAGTAAGAAAAGATGCAAAGAAATAAAATAAAAGCCTCATACAAATACCTTCACCTGAGAAATCTCAGGAGGAAAGCCTGTCACACAGAGGAGGCTGGGTGGGCTACTCCCTGAAGACTGTAAAGGTTGCGCAGGTCATAGTAAAGACAGGTACGATCCGTACTTATGGTAAGGGAAGGCTGAGATGCCTTCTCCAGTGTCCATCCAGGCTTACTTTTTTTGATTTCATGACACAAGCCAGACCCACAGCTGGGCAATGTAGAAGCGGCCTCCTTCCTCCCAACTGTAAGCTCTTTGAGGCAGGGAGCTTACATTGCTCTTATAGCCCCGAGCACAACCGAACGGGCAGGGGGCTTCCAGGCACTGCCGCGATGCAGATAATCATCAACCCATTTCTGGCTGCAAATTAAACGGTGCCCCAAACGGGCACTTGCTCGGAGCACATTCAAAAGCACACTGTAGACCCTGCAACTCAATGGTGCATTTGGGGGAGCTGGAGTACTGGCTGTTTGTTTATTTTATGATGCACTTTGGTCTCTCTCAGTTGCACTGTTATCCTACACCTGTTCGCTCCCCTTTCTCCGGGCTGATAACAGACAGTACGTTGTGCAGAGCGGAGGCCTGGACTGGCTCTTTTTGTTTTTAATGACACACGTGTATTTGGTTCCAGACTATCAATACTCAGGGTCAGGGAAGAGGCAGAAAATTTCCCTCAACAGGCATTATCAGTTCAGCAGAACGATGTGGATGGAGCAAGGTCCTCAAATGGATCTAACGAAGACAAACCTCTTTGTTGATCAACCCGCCCCAGGGCAAATGGTGCTTCCCCCAGTGCAGCACATCTCTTCTTGGAACCCACACTCACACAGGGTGTTACACTGCTGCTACATTTCTTCAATGCAGACACAGGCTTGGCCGCTTTCAACAGTTCTGGTATCTTTTCACGCAGACCCCATGACACACGGAGGCGGCCGAGAACAAGGAATCATGCTTTTCCAGGAACGGGGAATCCAGATTTTCTGGTTTATAAATTTTCCCATCTGGATTTGTTTTGCTCTTCATAGGGTAGATCACCAGAGATAAGGAAAGAAAAGTAAAGAAGTATCAGAGCAGTGGCAGCCCTGACGGGCTCAGATGAATTTCTTGCATGTCACAATCTCCTGTTCGGTCAGAAATTTGAATGCATTTTCCAGCAGCAACACAGATAAACTGGCATCTCCCCCAGGGGCTCTTTCAGTTCTGCTGCTGCCTAAGGGTTCTGTGATGTAGGAACTGAGGAGCTTGGACATGCCTGCTCTCAAGACTGTCTCCATAAGGACATGGTAACCTCTCTGCCACTTGCATGGCAAAAATTAAAATCAGCTGAGACTTCTTAGGGTGAAGCCCATTAAAAGCGCCTTGAAACAGCTACAGTGAAAGACTCTGTTGGGAAAATCCTGCACAAGTTCCCAAACAGCATAGGAAGGAATGAGTAGGTCATCTCTACGTAACAGAACCAGTAGCTTCACCTCTCCTCTGCAGCACAGGGCCTGTCGGAGCCTGTTCTCTGGGGGAGAATCCCCTGGGATCACAGCTGGATGGTCTGGGAACAGATCTCCCAAGCCTTACCAAGCTGTCCCCCTGCTCTCAGGTAAGACCAGGCCCTACGGGACCTGCTGGGGCCACTCTTCCCACCTCTGCAGCCTGATCCCGAGGCTCTGAACTGGCTTCCAATGTCACTGGCTGTCCAGGTATAGAAAGGCACCTGTGGACTAGAGCAAATATGGGCCTGGACCCTAAAGATTACCGTAAGTAAGAGCAGCCTGAGGAGTGAAGCCAAGGGGCCAGGGGCTGTGATGCTGTGTACGTTTGTCCTCCCCTGCCACCCCTAAGGCAGGCTGCTGAATTTACACAGCAAGGACAGCTTGGTAAAGACAGTGCTGCGGCTGTCAGCTGGGAGCCTCTGCACACTAAGCTCCTGGTTAAATGTTTTCATCAAAATCAGAGCGAGAAAGTGCAGAGCAAACACCACCAATTAGAGGCTGGGATGAAGCGTTCCTGCCAGCAGATCTGGTGAGAGGGGCATGAGTCACCTTAACCCTTTGGGAGCCAGAGCGAGCACAACTCCACAGGGGAGAGGAGGAAGACGGGAGAGGAAACGTCTCACAAACCTTTCATTTGCATCCACTTATTTTCATTTATTTGTAGGAAGTTGAATTCAAGAGTGAACACGTGCCATGTTAGGAGCCATATTATCCCCATAACCTTTGTCCTCACCATTCTCATACCTGGAGGAGCCTGAACCAGGCAACCTGCCCGCTCCAGTGAAGATGGCCATGAGCTGGTTTGGAGAGCCGGACAGCAGCCCAGGGCAGAGGCTGCCAGGCACACGTTGAGGACGTCTGGGGTTGGCCATCCCTCAAGCCATCGCTACCTTCAAAGTCCATTCCAGCAAGCAGAAAACACCACATCAGTTTTGCTGAAGGCTAAGGTGTCGATGAGAGTAACGAGGCACTACGCCATGCCTCATTCCAAGATAAAGGGATTTGTCTCAGACAAAACGCTTCCCCATCAGAAACACAATGAAACATAGCCAGCAGTAAGAAGAGAGCTAGGATGAGGATCGCACAGGTAAGCCCCTCTTCCCCTAGACTGCCTTTGCCTAGGTGCTGTTAATTGTCCAATTTCTGAACATATAAGAGGTGATCAAAATTTAACTGCATATTTGGGCTAAATTTCCTTTCAATGCAAATGACACGCTCCTGTTTGCGGCAGGATTCAGTGTCGACAAGCCAAAAGTTCAGCTTTCTAGGAGTACGAAACATTGCAACATTACAGGAGTTCAGAGAGATCAGTCCCTTCTGCGGCAACAAACCCTGAAGTCAGAACTATGCTTCAAATCTCAGTCACTTGAGCAAACACCCACTGACTCCACCTCAGCACAGGACTAAGCAGACACTGCAGGAAAGGGCCCCACGCTGTGTATGGACCAAATCCTGCCCACCTGCTACACAGTCCGGCAGAGGTGGCACTGCTGTGACACAGGTGGAACTTCGGAAGCTTTCTGCAAGGGACTCTCCCCCTGGCCAAGCTCCCTGTCTTGAGGTGAGGGACAGAAACGGACACAGGGGCAGAGGACCTGCTGCTATGGACATCAAGAGACATTCACCCAAGGCAGGGAAGCTAAAAGCTAAAAAAAGGGTAAATTAACACAGCAGCTTGTATTGGTGAGATCCCTTCCAATTTAGGGCTATGCACGGTGCGGTCCAGGATCTGGCCCTCCACAGTTAGATGTGTCCAAAGCTGGGGCCCCCAGAAGTTGTGAATTTCAAGCATACCACGACTACTGGAGCAGACGGCTTCAGATCCTGCTGAGCCAGCTTGTGGCTGTATTCAAAATTGAGTAAATTTACAGCTGTAAGCTGGGAGTTTATACAACCCGTAACTTGTTAGGGATGGCTGACCAAGCCAGAATGATCGCTCCCCAGCCGACAGGGCTCTTATTGGTTAGACCTTTGAGTGCCTGGTAGATTTTATTATTTTTCTTTCTCTTTCTCTTTTGCACTGGGGAGGGGGGGTAGCAAAGGAACCGTCTATTTTTGTTCTGTCCCTCACCAAAGACAAACTGACATGAAATCTCAGGTTCAATCCATCACGGATTCCTCAGTGTTATCAGCTGGGGACTGTAGCACACCCAGCGACCATCTCCTTGGACAAGGCTGCCGTATTTTTCTCACTCTGTGCAGAGTCTTGCAATGTGAATAGCTCCACAGGGTTCAGCGTATCACCACCAGAGTTAGCAAGGCTGCTCTCATGCTGGCCCCGTTTGCGTGGACACTTCCCTCCTCATTTGTACCAGACCCTACAAGCGCTACTCTGCTCCAGCCTGAGCTGCAAGAAAACGTGGTCCGAGTTTGGTGCAGCAAATACAGTGCCCTGCAAAGACCTTCCTTCTATCTCCTTTGCAAGGATAAACAGCTGGAGCAATATCAGACCTGAAGTGATCTGAACCCAGATTCACAAACAAGACGACAAGGAGTCTGCCAAGTAACGGGCAGGCAGCTGGCAGTGAGTGTGAAGCAGGACTCCAGGAGCCCTCTGATGGGAACGAAATCAGCATCATTCACTGTGCCTGCAAGTGTGAAAACTCCAGTCGGAGGAAAGCACAGGGCTTGCCTGTATGTAACAGCCTCAACCTGAAATCCTCTGGTTTTGTTACAGCATGGTCCCAGGTCTTGCCTGAAAGGCATTTTCAGCAGGAAACCCAAACGCGATCCAGCTGCCGCAAGGCTGGACGAAGGGCTAGGGGGCTCTCCTGGGACTCCCTTTTCTGTGTGACCACGGACAAGACAAGGACAGTCACACCAGCTTCAACAATCCACACAGTCACAAGCATGAGGTGCTCAAGCACGATGAGAGGGACATATACCTACCTCAGCCATTGCACAGCTACAGGCACTCCATTCACTGCCCTGGGAAGATGCAGTTTGTCTAGGAATGGCTAAGGAGCATTAACAGGTCTCCCCTTTACCCTCCACTCCATCCTGAATACGTAACAGCCCAGAACATCAATAGTTTACATGAGTTAAAGAGCCAGCTGAGGCTTTAGGGACTCACTCAGGCAGGATAAAACAACCTTTAATATCCACCCACCATGTAAGAAAATTAAGTAAATGGGGACCTTTGGTGAAGTCTTAAACAGGAGACTGAAAAGGGGGAAATTTCCTCTCTCCCTGCTCGGAGAGCCCTCGGAGAGCAGGGATCACACCGCCTGCTGCCGCTCCCACAGTTTAAAATACTTAAGTCCTCCAAGGTGCAGCTTAATTTTCTTTTTTAAAAAAGAAAAGTGTCAGTCTAATTAGATAAATCCTCCAAGCACGTGGCCCAGAGTTCGTCATGGAAATTAACCTCCTTGAAAGATCACAGTGACTGAAATAAGAAACTGTGTGTTTTGGCATAGTGCAGTGAAATGGGAGATGCAGGCTGCATTTCATACACCTTCCCTTTCATAAACCTGCCGCATTTCATATCTGCCCTACTGGCCCTTAGCTTGGCACCAAGACTTTATCTCCGAAAGCCTGTTTGCAAATCGCTGCTGAGAGGTTACAATAACCCCTGGGAGAGATTTTGCTGGCTCACCAGTGTGAAAGGACACTGCTCCCCTGGTATAAAGCTGGGCCAGCCTGAGGCACTGGTGGAGGGAGGGGCTCGTCACCAGCAGCCCTACAGCGAGGATGTTCTGCAGACACAGCCACCATGGGGAGGCAGCCAGGCTGGGAGCTCTTTGCCAGCCTCAGAGCTGTTTTGCCAGCCTCATCATCCAACACGCAGACAAGCGTGATCCTGTGCAGCCCTCGCTCTCGCTGGCATAGAGATGGGCTGAGCAGGGCAGGAGGGAGATACCTCGAAGCCACAGGCTGCGATCACATAGCTCAGTTTGCATTTATGCCATCTACGTTCATGTCCTGTTATTTTGAAGGTTCTACCTAGCCACACCGGGAAATGCGTATGGCTGGAAGTCACACTGCTTAGGAATAAAAAGCCCTGCTCCCTTTGCTCATGGAAGCAGAAGCAAACCAGAAAAGAAAAGAACTAGCTTACAAGCAGTGGTCAAAGTTGGGACCAGAACTAGACTATTTCACACTTCCAGGAAACGCTGGCCAGTCTCAGCTTTCCTCCCATGCCACTGGACAAACTTGTGCCAGGGTCACACTCTCAGCGCTGGTTCCACAAGGACTACTGCAGGCCTCTCCTGAGTGACATTACAAAATGCATTTTAGTATATAACTGAAACAAAATCCCTTCTGCAGTCCCAAATAGTCCTTCCCCATCAACGGGGTGTAAGGATTCTCTTTCTAAGCTCTCCAGTTCGCACTATCCTTTCAAATGATAGCATCCAAAACTAAAAAGCCCCTGAAAAATTTGTAGAGTTCATCTGCCTCCTTCCTTCCCAAGCCTGACGGATGCTGGTGTGCTGCCCTCCCAGCACTGGGACCAGCCTTGCATGCAGAAGAATCAGGACCAGCCTCAGAGACCAACTCTGAGGTGACCTGTTGTATTGTCATTGAACTGACAAGCCCTGTGGCTCAGGATTTGGAAGGAACCTATTTTGTTTCAAAACAGCATCACTGGTGGCAGAACGAAAATAGGATACCTTCTGGAGAGAAAACTACCCCAAAATGTCATGGCAGGCAAGGAGCCAAAGGCCCCAAACAACTGACAGCTCTGCAAATGCAGACCCTTCTCCTACAGCGCTTATTACACACCAGGCCTCCGCAGCTGGACAGCTCTAGAGCTCACCCCGGGGAGTACAGACTCTTGCACCTCCAGGTCCTACTCTAGACCAGCTCAATCACGCGTGAAAGGTTATTAGCTGACACCTCACCAACAGCCACTGGAGTGAGCAAGCGAGAGGGGTTGCAGGCAGATCCCTCAGTACGAGAGCCCATACATCCTCGCTACAACTCATTAGCCACCTCAGGAAAGAGTCCAGAAGACAGACAACGCACAAACACTGCATTCCTGTTTTCTACTGCTCCCTCCAGCTCAGGGTTGAGGCATGCTGGAAGGACAGTACCAGAGAAACCAGGATGAACTCAGCCCTAATACAGTTTCTTAGCGGTTCTCTGCCAAGTACAGGCAAGCCCCACAGTTCCATTACTAATAACTTAATACCTAATAATATTACCAATGTAACACTTAACCTTGAAGCCAAGCACCTGGACCCAGAAAAATCAGCATTTAGCAAGACTTCCACCTCATTGGATTTGGTTTCTCCTGCCAACTGATCAAAACTCAGCATCCACACCTCCTTCCCGCTTACTCCAAGGTACATGGAGTCATTTAAAAAAAGGTAAAGCTCCTACTTCAGCCAGCATCTATGGGCTGAACCAGAGAGACAACACAGACTGCAGGAGGAACAAAAAAAATAAATTTCAAGTGCTATTCCACCCCCCTCTTTAGGCTTTGGGTGCGTCAGGTAAACTCCCAATTACAGCAGTCCCTTCTGCCTGCAATTGGGCAGAAGAGACCAGAAAGAGGGGTCAGCGGGTATCACTGAAGGCTCGGCACCTTTCATTACACATCAGCCCAGTAAGAAGACGGGCTCTGCCAACTCCGAAATATTTTTTCCCAACAGGAACACGCACACCCTTTAAATGGGTCTGGTGGAATCTGCCTGGAGAGGGAAGGACCCAGCAGCACAGGCAGGTTCCTGACTCCTTATCATCAGAGCAAGCTGCACCCAGCCCCTGCATTCACTTCATCGGTGTCCTCTTTCTTACTGCTACACAGGCTCAAATCCTCCAACGTGACTGCAAACCCACTGCCAAGGAAGTAGCGCGGTATCAGAATCCACAACGGATTCAAAGACATCTCCATGTTTTGCTGTCAGCCTGAAGTTTGAATAAAGGAGCCCACCAGAAAGAGTGAATGAACGTCTCTGGCAGCTGCCTTACAGAGCCGTGCCTGTACTTTAAGCCACCTAGTGTCCGAGCTGCGCACGGGTGCGTCCTCCCCTTGCAAGGAAAGGTGGGGGGAGGCTGATGCTTTAGGAAATTCAGGCAAACAGAAGGACTTGTGACATCCCATAAGGCTGAAATGGAAAAGAGCTAAGAACAGGGTGCACAGGCTGAGGAGTGAGGTCTCACTCCGAGCTGAGGAAGCAGGCACCGAACAGGAGGCATGACAAAGTCCAATATCCCACCCCGGGGCACCGCTGCCCCTCGGGGAGCGAGACCCTCCAGCACAGCTTGAAGAAGAGAGGACAGCAGACTTGTTCCTCAAACTGAGGTTCTGTCAGAGAACATCACTATTAGAGGCCAATATTTCAGCCCCAAGGTCCAGCTGGGTCGCTTACCATCTCTGGGATGCAAACTTGGAGACAACTTTCCCCGGCACAGGCCTGTGGAACAAAACTGAAGCGCCCCGGAGCCACAAGCCCTACCAACCCATGCCCACTCCCTTAGAAACCACTTTCATCCACATCTCCTCTGCTGCCCCCGCAGTAGCCCCCTCCTCCTCGCTCTCTTTCTCTGTGTCCTCGAGACTCCTCTCACCTTGAGGAGTGTTAGGATTACCCAGCATTTACACTCAATGCTCCTCTTTATTCCTTAAGACTTATTAAGAATGATAATGAGCTCCAAAGCAGTGACACGTCTCTCTCTCTCCCCCTCTGTCGCGCGCTCTCTCTCTCTCTCTACGTGCCTTTTCCGTCAAAGGCACACAGGACAAATCCGACCAAAAAAAAAAAACCCTGACAATATGGATCAAGGACACATGAGGATTTATATTCTACAAATCCAGGCTTTTTTGTTTTTTATTATTTCTACTGAAACTCCATTCTTACTCATATTCTCCCCCCTCTACCCCAACCCTCTCGGACTTTGAATGAGGAAGAAGAGGAGAAGAAAGCTGCTTGCCTGGAAAACCTCGTTAATGTGGAGCTCTTAAACGGTTGATTAATTTTAGCAAAATTTACGATGCGCTCTTGCTTTTCTTTGAAGCTGCAGTCTGATATACCAAAAGCAAGTTAACTTTAAGATCCCTCTCGCGAGCCCACTGCCCCCTAATTCTTGGATGCCCTATTTAGGTACACAAATATACGGGAGCGAAATACGGTAGCAGTGCATGGAAGCAGTCGCCCTGCCGAGTGCTCAAAGTGGTTCAATTCAAATCCCTTTAGCACAGTCTAATAATCACAACCTGAAAACTCTCAACTTCTAGCTATTTAACTTCCCTAAAGATTAAAAAAGAAATAAATCGCTATTCAGTCCTTCAAAAACAAAAGGAAACAGGGAAACATAAACACCAGTTCCAAGAGAAGTGTCTCCCAAGTTACATCTGCTCCCGCCACGGAAACACCAGGCTCTCGGCTGCATTAGAAACATCAGGTTCTCCCAAAGCCACCTTTAAACCAGCTACATTTTCTGAACCTAAGGAAAGGCAATATACAGATTTGTACATATCCTGAACTATACTTCAATGCTTCAGTCATCTCCCCACCTTCCTCCTACCCAGTATTTGCTTTTATTCTTTGTCTCCCTCTGCTCGACTGTTTTTCTGATATAGACATCAGGAGGTTAAGGGCTCAATTATCGAGTCTGTTGAATCCTCAGCTTCACGTTACTTAGGGGGTTCTCGGTTGCTTTTTGGAAACTACGCCGCAAAAGCTCTTTCCTTCTTGGCTTTTCTTTTTCCTAACTTGTAACGTCTATTTCCGACACACCCCTACGCGTGAACCCACAAACCTATTTGGGGTAAATGGAGAGAAACCGTGAATTGCTTTGGGAGACAGAAAGATTAATAAAAATAACCCTAAGAGTGCCTAGCCAGACTGAAGCTGAAGCATTCGCGATCTTGAAACCTAAAGTAACATCCACATGGAATTTACAAAATATGATTCGAGTGGTTCTAATTAGCCCCAGTCTGTGGAAAAATTGGAAGGAAGCGGCTCTTTGATTAATGTTACAAACCAGAAAGGAAACAGATTTTAAAAGTTAAAGTAGCAGCATTGTGGAATACAGAATCATTACCAGCATACATTTATGATACCTGCTTCAATCAGATGGCTTGGGGTTTTGTTTTTAGGGTTTTTTCCTTTTTACTTGAAGAAAAAAAGGAAGACAGGATGCAAGTAAAAGGTTTTGTTTATGGAAGTGTGCGGTGCTTTTATCTCCCAAGGAATTTATATAGCCGGACTGTGTATAAATCCTTCTGAAAATGAAATTAGCAAAAACAAAACAGGGGTGAAGGTGCTGGGGGGGTAAGGGGGGCGGGGGAGCAAATCACCACCTCAGTAAATCACAGTGGATAACCAGCCCCTGGCTTGGACAGATAGCAAATTCNGAAAGGGGGGGGGAGGGTGGGGGGGGGGAAGGGGGGGGGGGGGAGCAAATCACCACCTCAGTAAATCACAGTGGATAACCAGCCCCTGGCTTGGACAGATAGCAAATTCAGCTTTAATAGGAAGAAACAGAGTTGGAAAGGATAAGATTCATACCTGCAGCAAACTCCTTGCAAAAATGGGGGGCTATTTTTAATAAGCTTTTGAAAGTCACTGTGCAAGTTTGCTTGGGCTAGAAAAGAAAAAGGAAATAAGTTTTTTTTTTTTCCAGCTAGCTTGATTGTTTTGGGTGGAGCTCAAGCATGTGTGTATATATGCTGTATATAAAAATGAATTACTAATTCTTTCCTGGAAACTGTTTGAATTACAATCTGCAAGATACAAAAACACACCTTTATTTTAACACCGATTTTAATACAGATAGAATGGGGGGGGGGATAGCAGGGGAAACGTTTTTTGCCAGTACACAGCAAAACCCTTAAGCAAGAATAATACCTCCCCCCCACACACACAGAGACACACGCACACACTTTGCTCAGCTGTACAACCACCAACTGAACTCCAGCTTTCAGTGGCTTTTCCCTGTACCAAGGCTTCGCTCTGAAACTGCAAGAATGACAATGTCATGTGTGTGGAAAGCTGACACTTGGAGCTTTTAAAAAGAAATGAGGAAAAATAAGCTGTTGACTTCTTGGTTAAAGTATTTTCTTGTTCTAACTCATGTTCTTATGTCACTGGGCTAAAAAAAAAGAGAGAGAGGGAGAGAGAGATATGACTTTCCTTGAATGATCTGTTTAACCTAAGCCAGAGGAAAAAAAAAGAAGTCATTAATTACTTATGTGAGCTATTGCTTCTGAAAGACAATAAACCTGCCTGGTCGCCATGGATATGACATATTTGCTCTGAAAACAACACAATAATTAGCAAAGGGGAAAGATACAAGGAGAATATGCAAACTCCTGAGTTTAAAGCCATAGTGTTTCCTTTTTTCCCCCCTCCTCTTTTTACTTGTCAGAGTCAATTCTGTTTGCAATTCAAATCAAACAAATAAACAGAATATTTACCAAAAAAATTTTAAATGATCCACCACACTACAAATCACAAAAAAAAAAGGGGGGGGGGAAGAAAAATTAACAGGGAAAAAAGATAAAGTCTGGTATGGACAGATCGTAACCCACCTAGGTGTTTTCCACATACGTGTGTGTGTATATATATGCGAAACATAAATGTATATACACATCCACAGACAAACATATACGAGTTATAAGGGTTACATGCACTATTTCCTCTAGGATTATTCTTTTATTTTTAAGATTAGCACAGAATCATACAGAGAGGAAAAACGTCTCTGTTTTAGCAAGTGACACATTTTGAAGACACACTAAGAGAAAGTACAAGGGGGGGGGTTACTGTGTTAAACATGCATTGTGCTGGTAGTATTTTCTTTGCAAACCTTTTAACTTTTCTCCAGAAGATGAGCAAAAAACCCCACAATTGGTCTGCACCGTGCGTCAGCCTGATCAACACACCAGCTTACCATGAGTTCTCAAATTTTAAGCATAAAAAAAATTCTCTTCTCTCACCTCAATTACTTTTTATAAAGTGACATTACACTGAATCACATGTAATAATGCATTGGGTAAGTTAAGAAATAATGAAAACTGAGTTATATGCAGAAAGACTTCTTTGAAATAATTTATAAATGTTGCAGGGAAAATGTTTTTTAGATTTCTCTCTCATTCAGATGAGACAAAGACTATTAAAACCTTCTCTAATGCGGTAGCTTTCTGGATTCTGACCTTCCACATTTAGAAACCAAGTAATAAAAACACCCTAACAAGCACTTTATCTTTAGAGATATTTGACTTTGAACTTATTTTAACGTTAAAAAGACTTGGGAGGTATAAAAATAACAGTATAGTTGCCACAAGTTTCTGTTGTTGTTGTTTTTACTGCTAAAAAAAAAAATCTTTAGAACAAAATAAGCAGATTAAGGAAACATCCCCCTAATTTAACTAGGTCTTTTTCTGTTGGGTTTTTTTCTTTTTTTTTTTTTTTAAACAATAGTTTTTAGCTGGACTCTTTGATCTTGAAAGGGTTCTGCTATCTTGTATGATGAGGGGGGAAAAATGATCTGTTTTAAATGATGATGCAAAAAAAAGGATCAAAGCCCTGACTTTCTGTTAGCCATAATAAGCTCTGTCTTGCACAAAGCTTCAACTTCAGGCTTTAATATATAAAATATACAGAAGCCCAATAAAAGCACTGAAAAGGTACAAAGTCTGAAAACAAAAGGGGACGCTGCTCCTTTAAACGTTTTAGTGCATATGGAGTTTGATTTCTGAAAGAGATCAGTTTAACATCTCCATAGAAACCAGCAACAGATTATCATCAACAGAATAAATAACTAGTCTAATAAATTAAACAGGAGGCATAAGATCTGGAAACTTGATTACTGAAGTTCAACAATATTCGCCCATAAACTCTTCCAAACCACCTTTAGGGTAGCTAACAAGGTGGCAGCGACACATAATTAAAGGGTAGGTGGGAAGCAGGCAGGACTTCTGGAAATCCGAAGTCCAAAACCTTAGCAAGAAATTATTCCACACTAAGAGTCAGCAAATCAATAGAGGAAATAAATTCATCAATGAAGTTTTGGGAGAGGCAGCCCCTGCCAGGGAGCCGGCTGCGAGGACCTGCTGTGCAGTGCGGCGCGGACAGGAGGGGGCACACAGAAGGTGGCCGTGCAGCTCCTGAAAAGTTTCACCTTTCCAGCCCGAAAGGGCAGGAGGGCTCGGGCCG
>VWZZ01000677.1:296813-341262 GCA_013399095.1 Psophia crepitans
TGCCGGCGGCGGGGCCGTGGCCGGGGCCGGGCGGGAGCGGACGGGCTTACCTGCACTTGGGGCTGCTTTGGGTGACTTTCCAAGTCAAGGGAAATGTGTGTGTGTTTGGGATGGAGGCTGCAGCGCGCATGCGCCATCAAACTTGCCCTGATCCCGGATTTTTCCTCCTCGCGCTCCCCTTTGCTTTGATTATTGAATTTTCCTATTTCTAACAGGAGGGCGGGCGGCGCGCAAAACCCGGCCTGGATCTCGCCGGCGCCTGCCCCGGCCCGCCCGGGGAGGGGAAGGGGGGAGCGGCGGGGAGGGAGCGGGCACGGAGCGGACTCTCTCTCCAGGCGGGCAGGGCAGGCAGGCAAGGGAGGGGCGCCTGCAAAACCCGGACCGGATCGCCCTCCCCTGGCAGGGGAAAAGGCGAGAAAGTGTCCCCATTTTCCAGCCCGCACGGACAGCTTCCTACGTCCTGCCCTGTCCCCGCACCCGGCGGTTCCTCTCCCCCACCCGTCCTCCTTCCCAGCGAGGCACTGGAAGTTCTATAAAATTTTCTATTTTGCAGCCTGGTGACCTCTGCTCACCTTATTTCCCTGGGACTAAACCCCACGGAGATCACGAATAACGAGGCTGCGCGTATTCCTTTACTCTCCTAGCTGCTTTTCCTAGGCATAATGTTCAGTTCTATTTTACAAACTTCTAAACCGTGGTACTTTTGCTTATGTTCTTACTCTGGATTTCACTCGAGTTTAGAACTAACCACTGTCTTGTTGCATCTACGGCTGCACTATTGGTTTGGTACTCTGCAGTGCTCGCTTCGCTGGCAGTTACACACAGGAATAACTTTTGGGGTGCTGGATCCTAGAGAAAACACCAAGGAACAGACGCGCAAGCCACAGGCAGCCTCGTGGACGGGGCTGGTTTGGGGGGGATGTCTTTGCAGGATCAGGAGCCAAGGGTCCCCCTACGTTCGCACGCACCTGAATTTCCAGCAGGCAGGCATCACATTTCTGCATGAAGAAATGACTTTCTTTAGCTCTACCCTTTCTTTCTCGGCTCTTTCACCTTACTGAGGCAGTTAGTACACCTTATAGTTACACACAGAGAGTCCATGGTGGTGGTTCTGCAAAACCGTCCACAGAGACCCTTTCCTTCATCCCCCGGTTCCCTCCGCGGGAACCAAGACCCTCGGCTCACTGGCAGCCCTGCGCTCGGCATTGGGGCTCGGAGGTAATTACGTCTGTGGGACTGCGTGCAGGTGAACATATCTGCCTCCATCACAGGACTTGCAGGATTTAGGCCCCAGGCTCAAGCTATGCAAACCTGTAAACTCTTGAATAACTTTACTCATTCTGAACAGGGAGCTGTGCGTCAGCACACCCACACAGAACACCTTGCAGGAGCGTCTCGCTCTTCCCGGGCGCTTCCCTGTCTGTGTCTGTCTCCACCTGTTGCCTCTTGTCCGATGCTTACACCGTAAGGTCTTTGGGGCAGAAACCATGGATTTGCTCTAGATTTGTCAGTGCCTTGCACAATGGGGGCCTACTCCATGATCACAGCTCCTACGTGCTATTGCCACACACATAAATAATAACAATAATTAATAATAATAGACTAATTCCTCTGATTTCGATGTGACTACTCATGTGAGTAAAAGTGACTCACGTACATGAGTGTTTGCAGGACCGCTGCCAGCTTTGGAGTTTTTATTGTGAGTCTTCTAATATTTGGTGTTCTCCTTTGATCCCCAGCTCCTGGAATGACATGTTTCTAGCTCTTGTGTTTACACAAGAAAGCTTGGAAATGTGGCCTAGTGCTCCCAAAAACCTCAGAAGCCAGAGGACAAATGATAAACTTCCAAAGAAATGGATTTTTGCTCTCTTTTGAGAAAATCCTGTGATTTTGCAGCTCGGGAAGGGGGGGAGTCTGACTCACAAATTTTGAACAGACCAGTTTAGCAATGTACATCTATTGAGTTAAAGATTTAGGTCCCTGTAATGACTAGACTTTCACTAACCAGGCCAAATTTACAAGGGGGAAAGAGATTTCTGTGGAAATAGGCAGAGTGTTTAAAGTGTCTGTGTCTTTGCAGAATCTGTGCTTTTGGTTATTTGACTATTGTTTGGTATTCATCATTCTGTAGTTATTTGTTTTTACCTGCTCAGTACAAGAAAGCAGGAAAATGGGGAGGAAAATGGGATATTTAAAGTAAAGAGAACTGTGTGAGGCACAATAACTTGCCAATAACTGTGGCAAGTATGCCAAAATTGCTGAAAATAAAAAGAACAAAATTCTTTAATTTGTATGCTGGAGAGACCCCAGCAGGTTAAAAACTATGTGTTTCTGAAAGTAAATGTCCCAGCTTCTGGTATGAAAGTATAAAAGAGCAGGTCCCAAGCTATGAATTCTTGCTTATGAGGCATCCCTGAAGAATGAAGGGTTGGGAGAATAGGGCCCTTTAATTAAATCCACATCGTTACTTTTAATTGCATTTACTTCTTATTATTTTCTCTGGTTCACTTTTTTGCATTTCTCTCATCTGGGGTGCCGAACACAGACTGAATGGTCTTCCTTCTGCTTGGAAGTTAGCTAATTTTGGAGTCCTGGGGAGTTGTCCTAGCTAGGAGGAGAACGTGGGGACAGTCAAGTGCTTTTGAGGCAGTCCTGTTTATCGCCAAAGAGCTCTCGTGCCTGTGCTCCCCTGCACGTGGCGGGAGGCTCAGATACCCTACAAACTGTACCTCTGACGACAGCGGCCAAACCACACCTTGCCCAAAAGCTCTCTCTGCTTGTCTTTCAGAGCCCCACTCCACATGCTTAACCTGTGTCTTTTGACCTTTTAGTCCCTGCTTTCTGAAGTTTGCTCCTGCAAAGCCCCGATCAGCCCATCTGACGTTTGCCATACTAGCTCCCAGCAAAGACCCCAGAGCGGATGGCTCCTCAGTCAGAGAGAACATGAGGTAATGACACCTTACACAGCCCTTTCTAGATAGAAAGAAAATAATTTAGCAAATTGCAAATGATGCATACTTAACTATTTATGCAGCATCTTCCTGTCATCAACCCAAAGCAATTTTACTTCCGTGTTGAACAGTGGATGAAAATGTTCTATAGATTTAACCATTGCGGGAGTTCCTTTTAAGTGGTGCAGTAATCTCTCTCCAGCTAATTTAGTGTTGTAATAAGGCACCACCCTCACAAGTCCTTTGTGTTCTTGTGTCAATACTGCCCCCAAACCATAAGTGCTGGCATCTACATCTATCATAAAAGCAGGTCTGAAACACAGAAAGACTAAGAAAGGAGCAATATGGCCATTGGTGGAGCAATCTCAAGAGCCTTTTACCAATTCTGGACGTACCCAATTTCATTCAGATTTCCTCTAAAATACAAGTTACTTTCTCAACAAATCTATGCTGCAGTCTAAAAGCATTGGCAAATGCAACAATAAACCTTCTCTAGCAGAAGCTGAGTGAGATGTGCCTGAGGAGTGGGACAGTTCAGTACCAGAGTCAGTTGTCTTCTTGCCAGTGTGGGTTCATTGCTCACTGCTCAGGATTCAACTTGAACTAGACTGTTTCTCTCTCGGTGGGGTTGAAGACCTTTTAACCAAAGACCTCTAACCAAAACATCTCTTGTTTTTGCTCTTTTTTATCTATACAACATGACAGTGGAAAAAATCCAAAAGTAGTTTTGGACATCACTGTCATTCGCCTTCCCCTTATGGTTTTCTTTACCAGCATTTACTAAATCCAGTGAGACCTGACACAGCTATGGTTCCTACCATCACTATTTCCTGCTTGCCTGAAGATTTAACAAACAAACAGTTCAGTTGCACAAGATCATTGGCAGCTCAGATTCCATGCACTCCTCCATCTCCAAACAGGTTTCACCTATTCCCAGTCTTTCTTTAGCTACCATAGCATGCAGCTGTACCATTAGTTGCTGCCCTTGGGGAGAGGACATCCTGCTCACTGTAAGCTTACTTCCCATAAGACATTGGTTGTATTGAGCTACATATTTCAAATAAATTTCCATGGACTGAAGTTGTAGGACACCTTGCATGCTCTTTACCATCCATCAATTAGCAATAATAACATCCAAACTCATTATGAGGTTGTCGTCTATGTATGCTGTCCACAACTCTTGGGTAAATCCAGAAATTTCTCTCTTAAACCCAACTCTATGAATGGTTGCCCCTGTTCCTCAGGCTTCTCTTATTTCCACACTGGGGTGGTATGGGTGCAACTTGTGTAAGTGTGCTGCAATTACCTGTGGGGTGCAAGGACACACAGAGTGAATATCTGCCACATTCCTTCCTGCCTGCTGGGCAGTAGTGAGATACGAGTGTGATGAGGTAGTACAAGCCACACAGAATGGCAGTGAATGGAATATTTAGACTGATGACAGGACAGCTGTTGGTAAAGCGTATAGGCTACACCTTTACTGCAGTCTAGACGCTGATGTATTTTATTCACGCCCGGTACATACCCTGGAACACGCTCCATCTGGCTAAGCTGTGCAAGTACAGCCTGAGAAAACTGTACGCACCCTTAAAAAATTACTCACACAAGAAAAATGATGCTAAAAAAACACAAGAAGGGCCTGGATTAAAATGACAAAAGCAGTGAAATACATGCTGAGGGCTCTAACTCTGTCCTCAGTTCACCCTGCTGTGACCTGGCTACCACTTTAATTTTTAGAGGGGAAGACGAAGGCCAGCAAAAGGGATTCCTGTTGCTCTGAGACACGTGGCAATAGAGAATCAGGCCGAGATGCCTTGCTCCCGACCGCTCAGACCAGACAGCACACTTTACATAGGCCTACATGCCACATTAATTCCTCAAAGGGGCACTTAATCTCTGGTAAGTGAGAAGGCAGCTGAGGTCTAGGCTGAGCAGTCTACCAAACTGGACAGAAACAGTCATCTGTTTCAGATAGACTACCCAATGGCCATCAGGCGTCACAAGTGACATGTTCCAAACCCAGCGTAGACCAAGGTGCTATCCAGAACCTCACATCCTGCTTCACAACTCACTGGAAGAGTGAAGAAATCACTCAGACATGCACTAGAAAAATCCAGTGGATTGACTTAGTTTCGTAATGGAAAATGAAAAGTAATTGCAAAGGAGGAGGCATTTTTTTCAGTTGCAAGTATAATATTATCTGCTTTCATTTTTTATCGTAAGAGTGGCACATGTAATCAGAGAATATCATGTGGTCATTGTTTGTCAAGTGCCATTTTCTCACAGGCAACTATTTCTTTGCATATGCACGCTTCAGAAGAAAACAGGAATTGACTGGATCCCCATTGTACCCTGGTCCAAATCCTCAGAGCAGAGCAGGCATTGCTTCATACCTGCAGCAGTGGGGCAAGATTTAGTTAGACTGAAGAGGATCAGGCCCGGTGTTTTGAAACTTCAAACTTTTGTTTAGAAATATATGCAATGAATATCAGCATGTAAGTGTATAATAAAAATATTGAAATCGTGTGGGGCAAATTATAGGTGTGCACACTGATACTGCTTTTTGGCTGGTATAAATGAGGGTAGACAAGAATTTACTCAGCTCAGAGTCTGTCCTTATCTGTTTTATTTGCCTTAAATCTGTATAAAAGTTCAAGCAAAAAACTTGGCATTTAGCAAAAAATATCTGGCATTTAACCCCAGTTCTGTCCCAAAATTTCCCAGAGACTTCACTATTCTGTGTGTCTGGGTAATATCCACTGCTTTGGGGCTTAGTCCTAAGGGAGGCTACTAAAGGCAATAAATAAATGCAGAAGAAAACAATAATAAATAAGCAACAACAATAATAAAACTGGAATTCAAGTGTGAAGTCGTGTGTTTGTAATAGCCTGCCTGTGTTAGAAAATAATCAACTAAATAGCAATAAATAATAAAAATTTATATTAACAATTCATTTGTGCTGATACAGACCTTCAAGTTAGAGTTCATTATATTAATTTACTAATTAATTAAGCACTACATCACCTGGCACCTACCTACGTTTATTACACTTTATAGATGGAAAACTTAAGAGTCTTGCCTAGGGACACAGTGAATCAGTGGCAGAGCCAGACACAAAACTGGAATATCCTCCGCAGCTCCAAGTCTGTTTACAGCATAAAGCTGCCCTGATTTTTCTGACTAATTTAGTTCAACAGATGCAATTCTCAGTGTGGAGACTCCAATTTGGGTGCAAGAGGGAGTTATTTTGTTTGAGCTTAAATCAGTTCTTAATTATATCAAGGTAGTTATATAAATTCAGTTTTAAAAATATCCTTGTAGGCATCTACATTTCGGGCCACTGACTTGAAAACACACCTTCAGTTTAAATGCTGCTATTTTCCAGATAGGCCCCAAGTCACAGCAGATCTTCGGGGCCCTCCCATCTGCAATTCACCAGCAAACTTCATCTACTAAACCGAGAAAGCACCATTTTGAGAGTCTTTCGCTAAACAGCGCAAACATTGGTGAGCGCCCTGATTTTGGTTAAAGACAGAGTCACTGCAATTTAGTTTGGCCTTTTAATAAATGGTTTAAACTTCTCCAAAGTCAGGCTTTGCAACCAAGTTTCAATTGCTTAAGGAGCTGCTACTAAGGAGCTGAGCTGCTCTGTTTTAAGTGTGCAAAGCTGAGTTAACTACAAGATGATAACCCTTCTGCCACTCCATCTCTCAGGTATCACGGAACACTTTTATCAAGGCACATTTATCTATGGACTTTTCTGAAATTTGATCACTTCCAATACGTGTCCCGGACTGAGACTTGCTCCCATTTGATCACCCTGCACCCATGTTCTGGGCAAGAGGAGGTCGCTTTATTATCTCTGCCTTGCTCGGTGTCTTCTGTGGTCATGCGGGCACTGGGACACAAGCACAAGGAGTTGCTTGGCCCTCTGCTTTTTTCCAGCCTGTTGGGATGGCACGGGGGGCTTCATGGGCTGGCCAACATAGATGGAGGCAAACCAAGGGCTGCGTAAGGAATGCATGAGAACTGCACGGGATAATGGGAAACATTATTTATAGCCTGAATGCAGAAAACCTCCCCTTCCTCCCCCCTCGCCAACAGACAAACCCATGTCCAGTAATGACAAAGTCATTACCTTTTTATTATTTTTCAATAGGGTTCAGATGTAGCGTGTCTATTCCTTACAGGCTGCCCTGATGGCTCCGGGCTCCCGTCTCTCTGAGAACATTCAGCTAAACACGCTGAGTGGGTGTGGAGTCACTAGCCCTGCTTTAGAAAATTTGGGCCTTACCCTCCCAGCAGCCTGTTATCTCACTTATTAAGGGAGAATTATAATGTTTCCCTTCCTCCCAAGAGGCATTTGGGACTACAATAAAGGACTTGTGAGAACTGCTGCAAGATCAAAGCAGGGATCCCATTGGAGAAGTTCAGCATAGTGCTGTTCCTGATAAGATAGGGTTTTGGGGGCTCTTAATAGAAACTATGGGCTTTTCAGTATTTTTTATAGCATGAATGCTATCCTTGAAAAAAATATTTTTTTCGTGTGGAAATCCTAAAATTATGTGATGCTCAGATACTGAAAAGGTTGAAATTCTTTTGGATTTGGTGGGTTTTCAAGCTTTCCATCGCCATGTCCTACGTCCCATGAGAAGTCCTTATTCTAACATGCTTGTGTTCACTGATTATTTCACCACTGATCGGTTTGCAGAAAGCTTCTTCCTCCTTCACCTGATGCCCCTCTGTAACTCAAATCCTCCTTTTTTCTTGCATTTAATGCCCTATCAATGCTTTGTCTTTGTCTCCTGCTTTTTAAATGTCCTTCCCCCACTTCATATCTCCAACAAGACCCCTGTGTGCGGGTGTGATAACCCACGTAGCACCCATGTCTCTGGGATTTATTTTGAGATCTGCTGCTTGTTTATTTATTTTCCTTTTAGCACACCCAGCGAGGCCTGTGTGGCAGGAGATGTGAAGGGAGGTGATTATGGGAGACTATTTCCCCTCGCCGCTCATTCATGACAAACAAAGAGCAATGATTGATGATTAAAAATGCATTCTCTGGGCTTGTTTTCTTTTGTTTTACCATTATGGAGATATTATAAATACTGAATACTAATCAATCCAGACCTGGCGGGACCTCGCAGACCTTCTGCAATCCCAGGCTTTGCTCTTCCTTACAGCCTCTGCAGCTTTCCCTTCCCTCCTTTGTCTCTAACTTAAACATCTAGAGTCCTCCATCCTAACCAAAAAGGATTAGGTTAACTTTGGATGAATTCACAACACCTTTTTTGACTGCCCGGGCTCTCGCCTCTCCCAGACAGCCACACTCTCCCCTGCAGGGACACTCTCTGTGTTCAGGCACCCTGGCATTCCCCTGCCCTTTTTTGCCCTACAGTGGGATGAAAACACACATTCGCTCCTCAGATCAAAGGCAAGTGCCTCTTATTTAGGAAAGCCCAGAATGTCACGAATTTGCTTTCAAAGTGGATGCCTTGTGGAGAGGAGATCAGGAAGTCTCCTCTAAAAAACTCTCATTATTGCTAACAGTAAGGCTGGATTTCTCCCTGGGCATTTCTGTGCAAAAGCCAGAGTGCCACATCTGATTCCGCAACATTACACAATGTCCAGATAAACAGCAAACTCAGTGGCGCTTGCATTCTTTTATCTTTATTCAGTCAAATTAACTGCTTTCTCTTTCTCTTCCCGCACCCCTCCACCCCCCCTGCCGCCACCTCATTCTCCCTCACTCATGTAAAATAGAGACACATTGCACTGGCCACTGCAAAAAATGATCAAAATCATCTGTCCTAACTGAATGAGAAGAGTCCTCTTCACTTTGGCCTAAACTATTACTTTTCTCTGATCAGCTATTTCCTGTGAGATTTTTCCAGTGTTCTGCTCCCTGCTGAAGTCAACATTAAATTTCCCACACAGCAAAACTCTGACTGACTCTGGTGGGAGCACAGTTAGGTTGAGGCTAAGCTTTTGCAGAAGTCCCCCCTCAGAAAGCAGGCTGAGGTCCCTTCTTCTGCTCTTTACTATATGTGGGCAGACCCGAGGTGCTGAGAGACCCCATGAAGCCAACAGTGTAACAGGCAGCGGAAGGAGTTGCCCGTGTCGCTCAGATTACTGAAAACAAACTACAGTGGGCACTGACATGCATTTTTCTTAATATGCCTAGAACCAGCCCAGAAACAGGTGAGCTCAGCTGGAGCGTATCAGGAAGAAGGAAGAGAATCTGAGCTGGGCTAGCAAGAAATTTTAGTCTGAACCATACGGCAAGAAACTGCAGTATGTTCTTATCTTGAAGCTCAAGGATTCATTTTATGCACATAATTCCCTGATCATCTTGATGTAGCATCTCTTAGGAGGATGGTGTTACACTATCTAACCACCACTGCTGGAAGTTGACAATCTCTCTATCATCTTAACTTTCTTAAGTAATTTTAAATATATATCTGTGTTTATAAAATATCAAGGGCCTGATCCCATTGAAGTTGGAGGAAGGAGCCTAATCAGTTTCAGTAGGCATTTGGATCAAATCCATAGATGTTCCCTGCTCTTTTTAAATAGTGTATCTCTGCATTACATCTTTGCATGCTACTCTTCCCCAGCACGCACAGGATCTTCCTCTCCCTTTGAAATCTGTGAAATTTTTCTACGAGAACAGCATTTCTCTGTAATCTGTGTTCAAAAACAGAAGCCACCACTCCCAAGTAACAAGGGAACCTAAAATGCTGATTCTTAGTCAATACATTTTATCACCCTGCGTCAATACACTTTATCCAAATTCATCTCTTCCCCCCTTCCCAGAGCAGTGTGAAACCAGCTCACAGTGAAAGGGGCTTTGCCGCAGGTAATGATAATTAATATGCTTCAGATTTTTTAGTTTAGCCTTGAGTCTACAAGCAACCTTCAGTTGCCATGTAATTACCACCAGTTCACCAACAAATTCTGTTTTGTAGACTTGTTTCACTAGATTTAGCACGCAGATTGATTCATGTCACTCTTTGGTAAGCCTCTGCAATGGAATTACAGCTTCACACAGTGGTCTGTTCAAAGGAAATATTGTTATTGCTATATTTTCAAACATACACACTTTCACCCAAAGATCCTAACTCTTCTGGCAGTTTATTTCAATGATACCACTTAGCATAAGCTTGGCAGAGAAAGCAATGCGTGTATATGCATGTCTATATGTATATGTATGCACATGTACTACACCCACCCACACAAGTTACTAATCCATTGGCTGATGTATTTATGGCTATTTTGCTTATAAACCACTGCCCTCTAAGAAGCTTACAGCCGCCTTCTGCAACCACAGGAGATACTTGCTTGCCTCAACAGTAAAAGTCTGTACTTCAGAAAGAGAAAGACTCGGTTTGTAACCTGGTTGAGGACGGTGACCTTCGTGCACACAAAGAATCAGTCTAACAGTCCAGGCCAGACCAGAAGTGCCTATTGGAAACGTTACCTTTAAGTTTTGCTTTCCTTGCTGCCTGGTTAATGCACTACCCAACCCATTTCTCCGCAGTTACAGTGACCCCCAGAGGCCAGTCTCAAGGAACAAGAGGAAACACCCCTCCCTCTGGTTTCAGCAGATGGCCACTCATTGTCTCGTCTTCAGAAGGTTCTTCTCCTATCCTTGGCTCTCATGAAAAACAGGCCATGTTTGGTTTTAGGTAGCATGGGAAAGCCAAAATGCATCAGTCAGCAGCTAGATTAGGCAATGAGTCTGGAATGTTTTCACTGGAAAAATGAACCTAGAACCTGAAAGTGCAGCGATGGGAAACACCGCTAAGTCCCACCTGGGTTCATTTGCCAAAACCAGGGCAGGGCTGCTTCTGTAAGGAACAGAGGCTGGGCCAATTCTTAACCCATGATATAAAAGAGGTCAGACAGAAAATCACACTGGTCCTAGGAATATATGAATCAGATTACAAGGTATGACGACACTGCGCAGTACAATGCTGGGTAAAGATACCCAAGCTACTGCTGAATAAGTACAGCAAGCAGTGGAAAATAATCCCAGACAGATCACTGTACTAATAGAGCTGTACTCTTCTGATATCAAGCTAGCTCAGGTGTCTCTAAAAGGCACTGTGCTGTGCAGTGGACATATATACCAAATACTGCAACTGGTACTTCTACTGTTTTGCCACTCTGTACCTCAGCATCCTCATCTGTAAAATGGGGGGAAAGATCACTACCACACTCAGAAGGACCTACGAGACTTATTTTATGTTTTAAAAGCCCTGAAACCTCAGAGAAGGGCAATTTATTGTACTTATTTTCTTGTGATCACACTATTCCCACAGGGATTGTTTATTTCTCAGCTCTGGGTTTCAATTTATTTATTTCTCATTGTGTTCTGGGTTTCCGTACAGAGCAATTTCCACTAGCAAAGACTGAAGGGACTATTTTCCCTTTCTGGCTTCAACTTAACAAACATACAGGCTGATAAATCCTCTTGTGAAAATCCTACAGGGTGAAACAGGCTACAGATCAAAGGGAAGGAACATTTGTCCTCTAGTATGATATCAATACCAGCAGAGCCTCCTCACCTTCAGAAAATGATCCTTCATAAAAGCTTGTGTCCCACCCTCCCACTCTCAGTTCTCAGACCCAGACTTCTGACTTTGCCACACATTTCTGCCTCTCAGATCTGCCAGACCCTCAAAGACACCTCTGCGAACAGCAGGAAACGAGCTAGCAGAGAGAACGGTACTGGATCCCAGGCTCCGATTGGCATTTGGAGCTACGTTTGTGAGCTTGGGGGGAAACCCAGCCAGCCCTATGTAAGCAGTCCTCGCTCCACCTGGGAACGCCATACAGAGAGGAACCACCTCAGTGTACTCTCAGCCTGTGGGGTACTCAGATCTGTGCAGGTTTGCCTTGTCTCTGCTTTGGTCTGGTTCCAGGTAGCTCTCCTTCCTGTTCCAACAGCACAAACATGCTCTACCTGAGACACCTATGGAAATACAAAGGTCACTGCACTGCTGTGTGTGTTTGCCAGAGCTTGTTTGCAAGCGGAAGAAGGGACGCTCAGCACACCCAAGGACCTGCTTCAGTATGATCTCCATGTGATGCACTCAGTCCTGGGAGAAGGTGAAAGCAGTGTCCCAAGTGACCCCAACTCAAGTCTTGCTCCTTCCACATGCCGGTGCAGTTACTATAAACACGTCACGAATGGCCTTGGGACCAGTCCCAAAGTCCTTGCTCTAATTCTGGTATCAAGGAAGGTGCTGAAGTTGAATTTGTATGAAATCTGACCAGAGGAATCAGGGCATAGCCTTCAGATGTAAAATGGCTGGACCATTTATACAGCCAAAGTCAGACAGGATATTTAAGGTGGGAAGTGTCTGACATCTTTGTATTTCACTTGACTAATACACATGGCAGCCACAGACTAGAAGAATAGCTGAGCACTTGCTCAACCAGAAGTACTGGAAAAGTCCCAAGTGGTATCAAAGAGTTTTGAGCAACTATTGAACCAGTTACTTTCGGGGGTGTATCTCACATTCTTAAGTCTTGGATCATGGTTCACAAACACAGCTATTCCCTTCAAAGGATTTAGGGGGAAACTATGTGAAAACTCTGAAAACTATGGTTTTCCTTACCTAGTTTCTGTTATTAAACTGTCTTTACATGGATTGAAACAGTTTATCAGTTTCAATGGCTTATAACGATAAACCGAGTTATATCAAACTGTCCTCAGCAGACTTGCACCAGTTGATATAGCCTGGTTTTAAATCCTGTCTTTAGTTGAAGAGTTCTAAATTTTAAATCTCAGTCTCCCTAAGACTTAAAGCATACTTAGTCAATGAATGTGCAAACCAGAGCAAACCGATGTAACTTCCTACAGGTGAATGGAAATGTAGTGCAAACTAAAGTAGCCTTTACCTCTTGTTACTAAACTCTGTGATAATCAACACTTAGGGTGAGCATCTCAAAACTGACTGTATAATTTCAGGGGCCCAGTGGGAACAATGATCAGAAATCTCTGTAGGCACATTTATAAAAACACGAGTGAAGCTTCTACGAGTGAAGCTAAAATGGAGAAAACAATTCAGGTGAAAAATTAAAAGGAAAACTCCAGAAAGCTCAGGTGAGACACAGTTGCTAATCAGTCCAAAAGGGTGGGGAAGATAATTTATTGCTATAAAGTGGACTTATGTTCCCTTACCTGTGAATGTTATCATCTTTGATAAGCCATATACATGCATATTTTGTATTTCTATGTTGAAAAGCAAAGTACAATCTTATAATAATAATAATAAAAAAAAAAGCCCAGTAACTGCAAGGCCAGGTTGCCCATGGAGGCAGGTGTGTGTGCTAATGCAACGCTCCTTCCTCCCTGCCCCAAAGAGCCTGTCTTTACAGCCTGGTCACGAGCTGAAGTTACTGTAAACATGGCCTTCTAAAGTCACCAAAAAAGTTCAGCACCCCTTGCAGGAAGGATCAGTTTACACCATCTAATTTTTCTGTCTGACTAATACATTAAGTCAGATATCGTTTCCTGCTCACAGACCGTTTATCCATTCAACCAAGCTTTCTCCCTGTCCTCTTCTGGATTACTTCTTGAATCTTTCTACCCCTTTTCTGTTACCTGTTTTTCCACTGTGCTCATTATTTTCCCACAAGCCACTTCTCCTGAGCTTTTTCCAATATGAAGCTGAACACCTTCATAGGTATCTGCAATTCCCTCTGCCCTGAATCCTGAGACGCTCATTCAGCTTATATTCCATAAAATATCTATCACAGCCACTGGGAAAACTGAGGTTCCAGCACATCGTAGGATCTGACCAGCAGGAAAAGCTCAGTTATCCCATCTGCAGGGAGGAGAGTAAATCACCGGCCAGACTCCAGAAATTGCAATAATGTCCCAATTATCTGTCCATCACTGTCCATCGGTGGTGAGTGCACAAAATCCCCACTACAACAGCAAGGAATGGGAGTGCTCTGTGCTGTGCACGCATTGTCTGTCCCTGGGCACAGCAGCACAAAATACTGTTTCCAGTGCTTCTATAGCACAGAACAATTTCTGGGCACAGAACGGCTGTTGCTGCTACCAGAGACGTTAGTCAAAACACTTAGGATTAAGGGAAGGCAAGGAAGAATGAGCTAGTTTTAGAAAAGCAAAGGGTGCCATTACAATGAGAGAACAGTACCATGGGGTGCCTGCAGCATTGTACTAGTCTGCTGGGAGGACTGCTGGGAAGCTGACTGACTCTGCTTCTCCAGCAAGTGGAGAACACTTTCTATGTGCTGCCCACACATCCGTACTGCCCACAGGGGGCAACAGTGCCCAAAATATTTGAAGATGGGCAAAATGAAATCAACCTCAGCCCCCAAGAAGGGGTGGCTCTAATCCAGACACCTGTCCACTCAGCAAGTCTGAATTTGGCTTATTCTCAATGGGCCAGCTCAGGGAGGCTTACTCCAGGAAATCTACCGCTGACTTCGGCTGGATTTTACAGCCTCCACGGCCTAGACCTGAACAGCTTTCAGTGGACTGTGGTGGGTGTCTGCTTCTCTCTCACTGTGTCACGGGGCTTGAAGGAGAGGGTGTCCTATTAGCTCATATGCTGTGAGTCTGCAGCCCCTTGGATGATCCTGGCTGGAATTTCACTAGTCCCAGTAAAGCTCCCTGCAGACAGAAAGGGGAAATAGCTCTGTGCTCTGTTCCCCTCCTGCACCCAAACATGGTATCTGCGTCCAGGGAACAATGACTTAAAAAGGACTTCAAAAACAGGCATTATTTGTCATCTGGAAGAGCTATAAAAAGAAACACTTCTCAAGTAGTGAGTGTGAATACCATTACTTTACAGATTCAAGGGAAAAAAAGCAGATAACCTTGGGGAGACCCGACCTTCAAACAGGTTCAAATAACTTTACCACGCTTTCCCTTCCTCTCTCCTACACAAGCACAAAATTACATACATGCACATGTTCCCACACGTATATACTCCCACATAAACACAAGTTTGTAGACATGAATATGCCCTCTCTCATACAGCCCCAAAAAACCTCTTGCACACGTTCTCATGCACAGGCACTTGCCCACATTTGCATGTTTCCACACGTTTTTCTGCACTTGCAATAGCACGCTCATGTGCACACACGCACACACACACACAGAGCATAATGCGCAAACACAGGGTGATAACTGCAGAAGAAAGATCAGACCTCTCAGTGCTGAGTGTGTTGGAATTTAATTTGGAAAGGAATTCCAGTGTTTGTTCCATACCCAGAGTGTTTGGATCATCAGAATATAATCCCGTGAATTTACATAGTTAAAAATCAGACTACCTAAAAAATAAAAGCCCTTAGTTTGGCAGTTTCCTGTTCCTTCAAATCCAGCTTTCCAGGCAGTCAGGATCAGCAACAGATCCTAACAGTACTTTCAGAGAGAGGTGCACGCCTGCCTGAGGAGATTGCTAACCGTGCAGAGATTCACATGCAGAGCAGAACTTCACAGGATGTTGCTATTTCAGTCAAGCCCTTGATCTGACACTGGGGCAGATCTGCATGGCTGGTTTCCCATGCACTCCTGATTCTGTGACTGGCCATCTTTAGGCACTTTGCATGTGCTGGGGGTACACCTACAGTTCACCATCGCCTATGCCACACATCTAGTTTATGATCATGCAAAGTACTAAAACCAAGGAGGAGATTCAGAACTCAGTTAAATTCTCAAAGCTGGAGGGTATGGCTACCCACTGTGTCCTCTTTTTGCCAGAACAAAGATAAACGTTCATCTCTACGACTTTCAACATCAGCTGAATATTCTGCTCAGGTGGGACCTGCTTAAGTCTTTGGCAATGCTAACAGCAGCGCTGCCTGCTCCTCTACTTCCCTCTGTATGTATACCTCAAAGTTCAATGCACACACTCAGCGGCCTTATTCTCCAGTGTATCTGGCACCTTGGCTACACACTAAATTCAACTTGAGGTACAGATGTTCGGTAGCTCAGAAAACCAGATCCTACAGAAATAGGTAGTGCTAAGTTTCCTACCCCAGTCTGTTACCTCAGCTAAATGGTACAGTGGCACATAGACATGAGGTATGTTTTGAAAATAAAATCTTATATAAGGTACGGTATTATTTCAAAAATATGTTAACTGAGGAAAAGAACACAGAAACATTTTCCTTGGACCATGCAGTAAAGCAGTGCCACACCAGGGTGAGGAAGTCAGAAATCCTGTTTCCTAGACCCTGCTATAATCATTAGATAATATGCAGTGTCCCTACTTGCTAGGGAAAACAATGATTTCATCCTTTCCATAGAGGGTGAGTTTAGTGGAAGGTAGGGCTGAAGTTGGCTTTGCATTTGCTTCTACTGCAGAACCAGGTATGCCACTGCGTATTTCATCTGGAACTCGCTCAGCTTAATTTCAAAAGACTGGATAACACCCATGCTGAACTTTTCCTTTCTGTAGTGTAACTCTGATGTGCATCATCCTCTGGGAAAATGCAATGAAATCAATACAATTCTTCTGTATTTTACCTATTGCCACGAGGCCCAAAATTCAGTGCTGTGTGAATTTTGGTGGCCCTTAGTAAAAATCTCACACCAGCTAGTAAAAATAGCCTCATTCTGGCAAAAGAAATCTAGGAAAGAAATTTAGTGTATGGCCACAGTTCTAAAAACTGCAACAAGGAGGAGAGTCACTGGGTTGACATCCTGCTAAGATCCTCTCCCAGGTGGGAGTAAGCCTGTGCTTAGCTATGCCAGCTTACACCATTTCATGTGTCTTTTCAAGGTTTGTCTGAAGATTCGTAAAAGGCACTTCTGAGTATGAGAGCTATCCCATTGCCTCTCTACCTACAGCCATTGATATCTGGGAAAAATCATACCTGAATTTGAAAGACATGAGGTGCTTCTTTCTCATGCCACTGCACTTGCCATAGGGGATACATCAGCATTTATTGCATGGCTCCAGGCAAAAGGGGAAGGTTGCAAGGCAGAGAGGATACAGCACAGGATCCAGCTCAACTTCTTGTTTCTGCTGTCTTCCACAAGAAGAGAGGACAGGCCTTTGCAGGGTCAGAAAGCAACTGCAAAACTCAGGATGGAAACCCACAGCCCTGTTCCGCCCACCTCCATACACACCCAGGAACCTCAGCTGCTGGCTCCCTGCAGCTGCTGCTGAGGCTCTAAGGAGTCACAGAGTAAAAATCTGCTTCCAGAGTACTCACAGCACAGGCTGGCTTGGGGCTGGGGTGGCAGGCACAGGAGTGACAGCCAGTGGTCTTGCTCCATCACATATGGCTGTGCAAATCCACAGGGGCTCTAAGGCCCAGGTTTTAAACTGCACTTGCTGTCCTGGAGAGCTGAGATGACAGTGCTCCAGCACAAGTGCTCTTTCTGGCAGTCACAATGCAGTGTTTTCTCCAGTGCATAACTAAAACCAACCAAGCCATCCAAAACCGTTAACCACTTTCCTCACTCCTGCTTTCTGTGGCAACAGTACAACTGTCCTTAGAGAACAATTTACCTGCTCTTCAGTGGCTTTGGCAAAGGGAGTGATGATACTTTTTGTATTTTTATTGCCCACTGCAGGGGAAGCCATTAGGAAAATCAGGAGACTGTAAGGAAAGAAAAGACAGACTGCAAGGCCAGTCTATTGGTACCAGAGTTTCTGCAGCTGGTCTAGAAGGACTTATCTTACCATAAACTTTGTCCAGAGAGAACTGAGTGGCTATGAAAATGAGAAGCAATACACATGAAATACATCAATGAGAAGAGTTGCCTGGACTCTGAGAAGCTCTTTGGGTCAGAAAGCAATGCCTGGCCAGTGAAAATGTTCCTACTGGCCCAGACATCAATAGAAATGTCTTTACTGACTTTCAGAGAGAGCAAGAACACTCCATGGCCTGGATGACTGCTAGAAATACCTGTCTTGGTTAACTGCTATGAAGGTTATTTCAACATGTCAAACAATGGGAAGATCTCTCTCAGTAGGTCTGCCTGTCTAGCAGAGAATCAGCTGGAGTGGCCTATGCCTTGCTCAGTCTCAGAGTATTTCCAACTATAGAACAGAAATGATGTTGAGACCTTCACAGTTTGCTCCAAAGGATGTGACAAAAGGTCTCCAGAAATCTTGTGAATGGCCAGTTGTGTCACTGAGTGCTGCCTGCCTCTGCTGGCATCATGGATGTGATAAAAATCTTGCAGCGGACTGGCAGTGAAGCAGAAATTTAAAAAAAAAAAAAAAAAAACCCACTCTAGTGCCTGACATTCTTTTTAGGATGCCAATAAAAGATAATGTTACCTGTAAAATGTGCAAGCTGCTTCTAGCACCGTACCTCCCTCCTCTCCTACACCCTTCTTCTGAATTTGTACTACCCCTGCAGTGGACAGAAACTCAGGAGAAAAGGGCACCAGGGCAAGAATGTCACAGGCAGACCCTCCAAATTAAATCAACAGCTAAAGGAAAGAGTCAGTGTGAGAGATGCTGAGAATATGACAGTTTTGCTTCCTGCACCATTTACAGCCTTGGTGGTTCCAGGGAAGCTTTTGCACTCTCTGAGTTTTGGATCAAGCTTTATCTTGGTGATTTTCTAACATCCATGTCAAATATGGGACAGGTATGAGAAAAGATGGGGAAGATTAGGCTGGGAGAAAGAAAACACAGTCAGCATAGTAGAGCAGATCCACTGTGTCAAATTCAGCTCTGAGAGAGCTCCACTCGGTTGTGTTTGTCCCACTGCGAGCCATTTCAGTGCCTCACACTCTTGCATAGTGAGAAGTTCAAGGACAAATGCTTTGATTTGAAAAAATGTTCCTGTTTGCCAGAGACATAAACTACTCAGTGAGGTGCTCAGAAAGTTTGGCTGCACCTCTTTTGGTTCAGTTTTCCTGTGCATTTGGGATGCTCCTGCTATTGGGATCTCCATATGTAATATAGATTAAATATGACTTTGTGCTGATGCACTGAATTTCATGAGAGGATCTCACAGTGTTTGCAAATTAATTAATTAAACTCTCATGGCACCCTACTGCTACTATCACCATCTTACTTAGATGGTAAGGGAGGCACTGAGAAATAGCTGCCTTGTTCTGGACCACCCAGTAGGTCCACACAAAAGCTGGAAAAAGAGCTCTGCAGGCCTGATGCAAGTCCCTTCTTCCACCAACTTGACCAGTTCCCTCCTTGCCCATTGTCACACAGGCTAAGGAGCTCTGTTGCAGCCTAATATAACATGAAATACTTCAGCAGAGGAGATTTTTGTGGGATGATACAGAATTGCTTTTGGCCAGGAAAGTCTGATAATTAGGGAGGGGTCAGGGGGGCATGCAGAGGTTTATTCCTTCATCTGAATCGAATTGTACAGATAATGCCTACAAGTTCTAACTCTGGCAGAGGACACCTTGGAGTTGAGCTTTGCTGCTTCCATCTGCTTTGCAGCACCTGCAGCAAACAGGGTTTATCTGAAAGAGGCATTTTCCCTATGGGAAGCTGCTGTGGTGCCTTTAAGATTTGGAGTGATGCCCTCTGAAAGGGAAGCAAGAATATTTCAGAGGGACTCTCTCCTTCAGGAAAAAAGCCCAAACCATGTCTTTCCAAGACAGGGTCAACTCCTCAGCCCTTTATCTGGAAGCACTTACTACACAATTAATGGAAGGAACTCTCATCAAATGAGGGACAAATCATAAAATTAGGGAGATGGAAATTAGGCATGGACAAATGATCCAGGTGCAGGGGAGATTTATGGGGGAGGTTGTATTATAGCTAATGATTTCTGCTAATGATCCTCCAAAGTATAAAGTGGCACAGAGCCCACTCTCAATGGGACGAGAGAAAATCCTGTGTGCAGAGTGAAGGGCATTCCTCTCGGGAGGGGAAGCTGGACCCACAGCACAGCAGCAGCATCAGACCACTCTCTCCATCTCCCAACTGAGAGATGCTGGTTGTGGAACTCGCCAGCCAGAGGGCTGCAAGAACAGTGGGGTCCTCTCTGTTGTGGTGAAAGTCACTCAAAAAGCAGCACCTTTTCTTGTGCCTCTCCCTCAGCAGCTTCCAAGAACATCCTATCCCAACTCTCCACACTGTCATCTTTTTCCTGAAAGTGGGTTCTGACACAACACTCGTCCAGATGGAGGTTCCCCTGTCATCACCACAAAACCGAGCTGGAATCTCACTGCTAAAAATGTGGAGGGAGGACCTGGTCCTTCCCAGCTCTCCTCTCCTCTGCAACCTATCCATACCAGTCACATAAACGATGGGAACAAAACAAGGTGGGTCAAGTTATGCTCTGGTGTTCACCAGAAAGGCTCTGCCTCAAGCGGTAAGACATTTCATTATACGCTTTCATTTTCTGTTTGGGAATCTCTCCTACTGACAGTTACTGCACCTTGCCCCTGCAGAGAAGTAGAACTCCGTCATCACCCTGAAAGCCACTGCTTTGACTCTAGCAGAGATGAGGTGAGCTGCGTGCTCTTCACCAAGACCCACAGCTGGCACAGAGTAGATCTTTGTTTCCCGGCATTACATCCCTTCTTATTGCATTTCTCATCTGGAAGAGGCTGACCCTCAGCCTGCAGCAGCTACAAGCTTTCCACACAACCAGAGCTCCTTGTGGCATCTGTACCAGTGTGAGCTTGCCTAAACCAGCATCTCTGTTATTCCTTGTACCAGTCCTTCACTGATGCTCTCCGCTATGTCAGCCTCTAACTCCTGGTAAAATCTGTGTCTAGAAGGGTTGGGAAAACCCTTTGCCATCTTTTGTGATGAGCAGTGTGGTCGCAAGAAATGAGGCTATAGAAACCTGGGCTCTATGTTTGGCTCCACCCCTAGGCATGACATCCCACCTCTTAGTGCCTCTGTGAAAATAATAATCATTGTGAAAGGAAAATAATGATCCTGACCTGCTTCACACAAAGCTTTGACATCTAGGGATAACAACAACGAGGTGTTCTTACTAGTTAATCCAAGTGGAGGATGTTATTAATAATTTGTAACAATCAGACTCTCAGCAAGCAATTCAGCAACTATTTTCAGCCACAAAGGCAGCATTATTCCAAAACTTAAGAACGCTTTTCACAGGAAATGGAAATTACAGGATCTGAGGTTTTGGAAGAAAATATAGGATGGGAGAGTGTAAGGGGGTTTGGGGTCCTTTCCTGCTGTCAGGGAAAAGAAAAGAAAAAAAAAAAAAAGAACAATTAAAGCTGTGCTGCCCTGTGCTCCCCTGGGAGCCCTGTCCTGCCAGCTTCAGTGATTGGTAGTTTGGACTATTACTTCGCTGTTCTTGGAGTAATAAAAATTCCTGGTGAGTTTCATTTGGAGCTCTGATCACGAATGGCACAATGATTCACAGAAATATGGGTGGGATTGGATGCCAGAACAGTACCAAGTAAAATCTGCTGAGCTGGTGGGTTCATGCATTGTGGGTTGTGTTCCCCCCTCCCCCAGGAACTGGATCTATCTGCTACAGGGAGAAGATGAAAAAATGAGGGAACAGGGGAAAAATGTGTGTGAGAGAGAAAAAGATTCGAGACAATGAAAGACAGAGGACATGGAAGTAATTGGAGTAGGGAGCTCCACTAAACACTGCAGAAGGAAAACACAGTAGCTTAAACCAGTAGGTCAATAGACATCTGGGTCATTGATGGATGTTAGCAACTGATATTGTGACATGATTCATGTAGAAAAGACATGAAGGAGATATTCTGGGTTTTAAGGCATATAGCAACCATGGAGGACTAGGGACAGGAGGAGAGGGTTAACCCTGTTTGTCCAGTCTCTCAATGAGTCCGTCCAATCTCTCCTAACACAGGAGACTCCTCTTCAGCACTTCTTTCTGCTCAGGTCCTGCTAGGTGTATCCTAAACTTGGACCATATAACAAGAAGCATCTCCTTCCCTCAGCATTGTCATTAAATGCAGTCAGGATCCTAGCCTACTCTGTAATTTGGTACACAGAGTTTGCTTCAAAAGGCCTTTTGTACCCGCAGCCTTTGAAGGAACAGAGTTTTTACAGAGACCAAAGAGAGCTTCAAGTTTTCCCCTCCTCCTGCTGGGAAGAGTTTCGATTAACACTGACTGCAATCATGAGCCATACACCTCAGAGAAGTATCTCAAAGAAAGGAAAAGATTGCAGGATTAATGAACAAGGAGAGATGGGTGGTTAAAAATGAAGAATGTGGAAAAGAAAATGTTCCCTAGTATTATCTTTGTGTCTTGTTTTCTCTCTCCTGTGTGTCTTTGCCCTCACCTTAAGCCTGCCAGGATGAAGACTTTCTCAGTTTTGTTTCTTTGTTGTTTTGTTTTGTTTTCCTGTAGGAATTCCTGTTTCCTACCTCTTTTCTTTTTTCCTTTCTCCTTGTTAAGGTGAGGTTGAGCAGTTCTCCTGTAACTAAGATGACATTCATTGTACTCAACTTCCCAGGTCTGCTCTCACCCAATGCAACACAACCCCACATCGAGTGAAGCTCTCTATACCTGTGGTGGGAAAACAAGCCTTCCTGAGATCCTGCACAGTACTTGTGATTGCCTGTATAAGATTCAACACTGATTGCCAGTAGTACAAAACATTTCAGATGGATAGATGTTTTGTGCTTAAATAGAAAACCTAATGTATAGACAAAGATGTTGTAAACTTCCCTTTCTTTTTATCAACCTGGTCTGGGGTTGGTTTTGTGCTCTGATTAAGCACAATGAGCAGTACAATCTAAACAAGATTGACCTGATGGGGAAAAGGATCAGGGTGAAAAGAGTCACCTAAAGTCTATAAATTAAAACCTGCAGTCTAAGCATGCTCTCTCCAATTCTCTCTCTCTCAAAAAAGAAAGGAAAGTACCCCAAACCCAAAGCTAAATAACCTCTATTTTCTGTTATAGCACAGCATGTCCAGGAAAGTATTTTACATACTGCAAATTTTCTTTCCAGGTGCCTACACCTTTGCCAGCCTGTGTAGCGCTCAGCTCTCTCACATTTTCCCACTGTGGAAATGGAGGCTCAGCTGACGTTGCTCTGCAGGGCTGACATGCAGTAGGTACTGGCTCTGGTGACACAGGAAATTATGCTTTTCCCCACTCACCTCAAATCACTTCCAAAGCAATATTTCAGCATGTTAGGAAGCTAACAAAGAGGTATTTCTTGGATGAGCTCTGACTAGAAGCATCATTAGTTCTCACCAAAATAGGAATTTTATCTGTTGCATCCCAGCCAAGGTTAGGACTGACTGCCTTTCTCAGTCTGCCCTGCTTTTTTCTCAATCCCAGTCACCGTATCTAGGGGGTACTCTAACAGAAGTATAAATTCTGAAGCCAAAAGGGATCAATGAGATCATCTAACCAACTGAGATTAGCTGTGCAGAGATCACTGTGCTGTGTGCAGAGTACTAGTTCACAGTTCAGTGGGATCTAGTCCTAAATTCCTGTTGTTGCTGACCCATCCTCTCTTGGGCCAGCTCCTTTAACATTGTCAAGGAAAGTTCATGTTTCAGCCATCACTTGATTTTGCCGTAGGGTAGAGGATGGACTACATACTTTCCTCCCTCCCAGGAGACTTCTCTGTCCATTTCCATGATTATCACGCTGGAAAGGATCCCTTTAGGTCAAGCTCACAACCACCTTGAGTTTCTTTCAGAGAAGAATAGTGTACACATTAGCCCACTCATTATGCGTTTTTCCTGCTGCATCTCCATGTTTTATTCCCTCAAGGGTGTGACAAGTTTTGACCATAGGAGCCTACTCCTGCAGCCCTTACCCAACAGAAAGATCCTCTGAAGTAAATAGCAGCAGCCTGAGCCTGCTGGTTGCTGAGACCTCCCAGCTGTGTTACAGGACTATATATATTGTGCAATTTGTATGCCCATAGTGGTATTGATCACAGCATTTGTAATGTTTCTCCATATACAAAGAGCAAACAGATGCTGTCAGTCAGAATAACATTCATTTTAGATTACATGAACAAACTAACTATAAGCAAAATCTCCATGAGACAGCTCTGTGCGTGAGCACGTAACTCTTCTTCTTCCTCTTTCCTCTGGCATGCTGCAATGAAATTAACACAGAATAGTCCTTAAGAGCTAACAAAGTGCAAATAATGCTTAGCGCTCATGTAATGCTTTTCATTTGCGAATCTCATGGCAAACTTCATTACCCATACTACACAGGCAGGGTAGCTGGGGCACGGAGGGACAAGGCACTACGCCCAAGGCTGCAGAAGTAGTGAGTGGCAGTGCTGGAAAGAGGCCCTCGATGACCCTCCTTCTCAGATCAGTGCCTCAAAGCCCACCAGTCGTACAGCTCTGCACACAGCAGGCAGACAAACACGCAGGTCAGACCTGTTGTTGGAACAGACGAAAGGCCCTTCTCTTTGCAGGCCTGGTCTTTAACTTCTTTGTCCTCTTGTCAGATTTTATTCCAGAGCCCAGATGGACCTGATTATTGTGATTACTCACACATCACTGTAAGGTGAAATATACAGCTTCACCCCACTGACTAAGAAAAATAAATAGGACTCTCTCCCCACCACCCACACCCACTCCCACACTTCCCTCCGAACTCGAAATAAAAAACCTGCAAAAAGATTCCCGATGGCTTTGTCAGGAAGGGGGGATGGTGAGGATTGGTACAGTATATAACATCTCAGCTCTCCTGGATCAGTCACGCTTCCTAATTCAATAAGGTGAGAAGGAGCATAATTTGATCATATTTGTTTTGCATCACTGCAAAAACAGAAAATGAGGGGCTGCAGAGCCGCACCAATTTACTTCATCCGACCTTGATTAAAAGAAAATTAATTGCCGCATCTCTCAGGATATCTCAGGCAGCAGCCAATGGCTCTCCAGAATGGCACACAAAAAAAAAAAAAAGGAAAGAAGAAAAAAAGAAGGAAAAAAACAGGGAGCAAGGCACAGAGAATCTTTGCCCTTTCATCTCGCAGCACAACTGCCTTATTGGAAGTGTTGGCAGGCTGAGGGAAAAAACCAAGTGCTCAGGAAACCAAAGGTTCATGGGGAAGTCCACACAGGTTTGCCAGGGTTTTCAGCCTAAATTTTCCTGCTGTGTTTACCACCACATTCCCAACTGTTGGGGACTGTACCAGGCTCACAAGGTCTGTCCTGTGAGGCCGCAGGAGCAAAGCAGGGAGTATCTCAAGGCAAGACTTGGCTTAGGGCAGCTGGTAATAGGACACAGAGGCTTTTCTTGCTATCCTTCCCCATTCACTCAGAGCCAGGTCTATGCTAGAAATTATTTATGGTAATGTCAATTAGGGCCATGATTTTTTAACTGTATTTCTACACTGCGAAAAGCTGTAGTGTAGCTGCAGTGATACAGGAACCAAAGTGCTTTTACCAAGATAGCTGATTTCCCTCAAGAAACTAATTTAAGCCATGCCAAGCCAACAAAAGCACTCTTTGGCTGATCCAAGCTCTGTCTCACTAGTAGGAGGTACTGACAGCAATACCAGCCAACATGTTCTAGTGTCAATTAGGAAAGACAGTAAGATGGCGTAATGAGTCTGGGATAGTCTTAAAGAAAGAAAGGGGAATACATTTCAAGTATTATTCCAATACCCTTCCAAGGGGTACTCAGAAGGGCTAGCTTTTGCCCAGTGAACTTCAGCCTTGACCTTTCAAAGGCAAGGAAGAAAACAGACTGCCCCAGTGGGTGAATCACAGCTAGGTTGGCTTCTACTCTGAACTGCCACCTAGGCAAGTGTGCCTCTTGGTGTTCTCACAGGGAATGGAGAGATTAACCTCAATAGGCTAAAGATAGCCTCTGTGAGCAGTCCCCATAAAGACTCCACCTAGAGGGAAGAACCTTTCAAAGATTTACTTCCACTGTAAAGTCAGTGACTCCCCAAACAGCAACTCCTACAATATTCATAGTTTTCAGAGTGAAGTACAAAGGGAAAAAAGCGCCTGTATTCAAAACAACATACATACATCTTGTTTGGTCCTTTGGATTCAGCCATCTGAGTCAATATTTAGTGCAGAGGGGTCAGGCGTTAGTTCCTATTAGCTGGCTATGCTCCATGCTGCAGGTGCTACTGTATGCTCTTTTTGGCAGTTTCGGTAGAGGCCACTGACTAAATAAACAGCAAGGATTTCTCTTGACCTTGCTTCTATTGACTGGATGTAAAGGGATGAGAATCAGCAGCTGGTGGCTGCCCAGGACCTTGCCCATCCTGTCTACGCTGCTGCCCAGGCTCCCCATTCTCCAGCTAGGAGACCTCACAAGCCCTCAGCCTGGGAACTTTCACCAGCACTAAACTCTCACACAAAATTTCTGATGGGAAAAAAAGATGACGACTCTGGCTGATCCAGTGCAATTATCAGATCAGAAGCGCCTGCTGCAATCCCACTCGAATCTGTATTAAAAATTCATTTCAAGTGTTCTTTTTTTTTCTTTAGCTGCAAGTAGAAGAATTTACCCAGCTGTTTTATTAGGAAATTAAAGGGCACATTTTTCTAAGCAATGCACTGGAATTTAGATGGACCATAACCATGACTAGTGTTAATGTGAAAAAGGATGTATCTGTCCTCAACATCCAACCATCCATCCATCCCACTGCACACATTGCTGTATTCGCTATAACCCAAGCAATGCTAAATCTCAGACTCTAATATCATAGGAATATAGGATTAGAAGGGAGCTCTAGAGGTCACTTTGGCCACTTACTTCTACACAGGACCAACTTTTGCTACATCATTCTTGTTTGCCTAGCCTGTTCTTAAAATCTTACATTGATGGAGGCTGTACAACCTACCTAGACAATCTGTTCTAATGTTTAACTACCTTTATCATACGAAAGTTATTCCCAATGGCTAACCTAAATCTTTCTTGCTGCAATTTAAACCCATTATTTCTTGTGATTTCATTCTTACTTCCTGGGCTTCATTCTTTATATAAGAACATTTTTGCAAGTCTCAAAGTTTTCATTATTTAAAATTTCCAAATTCCATCCTGCTAAAGGTCAGTCTATTGCAGACAGAAACAGGATAGACATCCACTCCTTTCTGAGGTAGAAAGGAAACCAAATAGTTCATTTAACAGACAGAAAACATTTGTGCCACGGAAGATTCCCATTTTAAAAAGAAACTGCAATGTTTTAAATTTGTGTTTTTAAAAATAATTCAAAGGCAGGGTGTGTGTTCTTTCCATCTTATCCCCACTGGAAAACTGTAGCTTTATGTATCACACAATCTGTTGTTTTGGAATGGGTGGCAAATGTTAAAACAAACAAACAAAAGGCATTAATATTTGCTAAAGAGTGGTGATTTAAACACAAATACTTTGGGCAGCCCCTGGGCCTGCCCTGGTCCCCGAAATCAAAGGAATGATCCTCACCGTGGTTTGCTCCATGCACAAAGTAGTCACAGATTTTACCCCAATTCCCTGCTGCAGAGTAGAATATGGGTCACAATTTTAGGATGGATGGGTACAAAGAGCAAAACTGGAATCAGATCTGATTTTTTCAGTGCTCCAGGATCCAGAGATACAAACCTTTGATTTGGGCTGTTACAGAGCTTTGCAATAGCAACCACAAGGCCCCTAGATAAGACAAGGAGCTACATGGTGCCTAGTTCTGTACCAACTGCCCCAAGCAGCAGTATGCCAATGAAAACCCTGTGTGCCAAAAAAGAGTGCTTCGTATTTGGATGCCTGCAGCCCCACTTGTGTTTCCCAGATTACAGGAAAAATTTATTTCACTTATGAAATGGTGAGAATCTGCTTGTTTAAATTAACTGTTCCTTTGGGTGCTTTTGCTGGGCAGTCTTGTAGAGAAAAGAATAGTTTTAAGGTCTGATTCTGCAAAATTTGAGGTGGCACTTAGCAATAAGCAATGCTGTGCAAACCCATCAAGTCATAGTGAGGTCACAACGGATCTTCCTGGACCAGAAGTTAAGCCAGTCTACAAGTATGTGAAGACTCAGAGACTAACAGAGCAGTTTGGGGAAACAAACACACTTTATACGTGAAATCAAATTAACGCTCTTATGGTCACGCAGACAGTAGAGTCAACCAACCATGAGAGTTACAGTGGAATCAACTTAATTAGCACTCTTGTTTTTAACTGAGCAGTCCATCTCCTCCAGAAAAGCCCTGTAGACTTTAATGGAAATGGAGTTCCACAGAAATTTTGCTAAAACCCTCCAGTCAAACAGAGAATGAGGTCCAATGCAGCTTTTGAATCATTCTACAGATTGCTACAGAAAAAGACAGAATTCTGTACTGAGTGGACACAGTCCATCAGTAGAATGTATGCAAACACACATGCAAGTGTCCCTGTATACACAGGCACTGTTTGTAAGCTAAGAATTCGTAAGTTACTACCGATCTCAACATGGGGTCATACAGGAACCTGCACAGGACTTTTGCTCAGTATGTACTATTTGCACAAATATTTGTGTAAAAGTAGTATGAATTTTTGATTAAAATTTGGGGATACATATGAAACCTAAGATTACTTTAATAAAGTGTTTGTGTATCTATTTATGAGGTTGCAAAGTATTTTGAGTAGTGTAAGCATGGTGGGAACAGGCTATATTTATTCTCTGTGCAACATTCAAATGTACTATTCCAACTATTTGAGTGTAACATACCAGGTCTGACTGCTTTTATTCTGAGTATGTGCAGAGCTTCGTGTATAAAAGATAACATGCATGTGTATGTATATATGCACTGTACACACGTAGCAAGAATAATTACAGACTGCCATATGTGTACGCATGAATGCACATATGTGCAGATAAACATGTGTTTGCAGTGTATGAGATGCAGTGGGGGACCTAATATCATTGCAACCACATGTGCTCTTATATAGAACATGTGTCCCAGAAAAAAATCACCCTGATGTTCTTTCTCTGCTCTCCAAGGTTAACTTAAATAAAACAAAGAAAGCAGTTTCCCTTCTCAATAATTCATGGCTTGCTTTAATAGCCCATCTTAAAAACATACATAATTTCCCCCAATTTTCTGATACACTAATTACCTAGCTCTAAAGCCAATGGTGTTCTGTATTTGACCTAAGTGATACATTATCTGGAAACCTCTTCTAGCCCAGATGTAGAACCATTTGCTTTCATCATCCATCACTTCTGATTTTCTTGGTGTTTGTAACCATCTATCACTTGAGCTTCCAGGTCCTGATCCTGCTTAGACTGGAGTCAACAGTACAATTCCAGTGGGAGCAGGACTGGAGGAGAACCCAACTTTCTGTTTCTTCAACTTTATTCTCTTCTTTTTCTTTGCTGTCTAAAGTAGCTTGTAACAGCAATATATCGCACCGATACACTCAGGAGTCCCTCAAAGATCTCAAAGCACTCTAATAGACTACCCAGACAATTACTTGCTAGCTGAGTAAATCTCAAATCTCTTTCCAAAAGAAGTTCATATTACTAGCTTCATTTTACAGATGATGAAACTGAGGCAACTGGCATAAAGTGACCTGACTTCTTCCAATGGGTGAGGGACAGAACCGAGGAAGATGTGTTGCCTCCTAAGCCCCCACTGCGGCTCCACCAACTTGGCCACGCTGCCTCCCACTGCCCTTTCTGCCATGCAGCTGTCTCTGTGGTGGAGCACAACTGCTGCTGAACAACCCACAGGAACAGTTAGGCCAGCACAGCCTGGAATAGGAAACGAAGGAATATCCTGTTTGTAGCTGAAAGCGCCAGGAAAGTTTAAAGAGGTTGAATGCAGCTTCTCACACTGAAATTTGCCCACAACTCCCAGAACAATACTATTATTATTGTGAAAAGTGCTACTAGATCTTCCCTGTCAAACAGCAGAAAAGCCTTTGGAAGAGAAGATAACATCCCCACAGCAGTGATCCAGATACCAACTGCGTGAGCAGCACCATTTCCCTAGTTTATTGTGTGGTGTCTAAACAGGAGCTCTTGAAAACGCCCTCAGTTGTGGGTGCAAAGTACTTGAAAATCTAGCCTTAAAAGAACAGAAGTCTTAAAGCTTACGGTTGGGTCCTTTGTGCACTTCTTGCATCAGAGCAAAGTGTGTAATCAGAAACTATTAATACAGTAAATAAGTCACACGTATGTAAGGATGTAATGTGCTGGTGAGGGACTATATGGTGACTGCAGTGTGGGTATAGTGCTCTACAGCGTGACTCGGGTATTGCTACCCGAGCTGAGAAGAGGCAGGACTGAACGCGGGACCTTCGGCACAAGGAATAAGAAAAAAAAAAAAGTTTGTATTTGCTGGCAGGTAGCTGTAGCCAATTCCTATTCTTTTACAGATTGGCCACAAGGAGGGGACAAACAAGTTATTTCTGTCTGTCTTGCATTTCTGTAACTGGGTGTGTGGCTTTAGAGAAGGAATATGTGCTGTAACTTCAGTGCACACACGTATACCTTCCACATCCAATGGCCAAAACACATTGGTGCAATGCAGTGTGAATTCTCTACTTCCAAAACACAATCTGTGTGCAGTGGGGATTCAGTAAGTGTGTGTCGCAGGGTGTAGTAGGTGTGACTCTGTGTGCACGAGTATTATATGTGCTTGTGAGTACAGTAGGTGTGGTATATATGTACAGTACAGCATGTGTTTGGATTCTGGGAGTAGGGGATGTTTAGTAATTAAATCCCTTTTCATCCTTCTGCACCTGTCTCCTTCTGAAAACTGAGAGAACAGACGTCAACCGGGACAAGGGCTGGATTGAATACAGCCAATTCTGAAATATTTATTAGCTTGTGACACCACTCAATGGAGGAGAAGGAATGCTGGCTAATCCACCCAGCAAGTGCTCGCTTGGTGGAGGGGCATTTTTCTACAGTGCCTCATTATATTTCAACTACTGTCTACTTTGTCAAAAATGGTATCATTTTAATTTGTGTCTATATTTATTTTCAAATGCTTTTGCTAGTAACCAGAGATTTCAGAGCACTGGGTTCTGAATCTAGGCTTACCTCCTGGACACTCATGGCTTTCTGGCCCTATTACGGAGCTGTTCTAGAGCTTCTGGTTTGTGGGTATATTTCTTCACATGGCACTCTTCTAACTGCCATTCACCCCAGCGAGAACCATGCAAAGCACACTGAACAGAGAAGAGACAGCTTAAATTTCCTGGGTTTCCACTGATACAGCTGCACACCTCTCAATCCGTAACACAGCGTGAAGCTCACCACAGCACTACAGATAGGACTCGAAACCCAGATGTGAGCAATCCCTCGCTCTCACTGGTCCTTAGACTGAAATCTATACACACTCTTTCTTCAGGCTGTGGCCGGACACTGGTCAATGCCTTATGGCACAGTGGTCAGCAAATCTGTGTGGATATCTGTGTGGAACAGTGACTATGAATTTAGTCTCAGGTATAACTGTGTAAGGTTTAAGTCATGACATAGGGACCCAGATTTTAAGCTTCCTTACATTTGGGAGTTCTGGCATTTGGACTCTGTTTTTGAGTCACAATCTGAGCTGGCAAATGGATATGAGCTTTTCCTTGGAAAAGGTTCCTGACCCACATGGGGCCATTTGAAATGTTGTGGACTGCCTGCAGGGCAGCACTGGACCTCCCTGCGCTTAGAGAACTTCATCAGTTTATTAAAGAGTACCTTGACCAGCGAGACTCCTCCCACCAGAGTATGCATTATGTTTGAAACTCTTCAAACTACCGCAGGCTGAGTTTGTATATATCCATTTACCTCCCTATATATGTACAGAAAATGTATAGCTTTGCATTCCTGGATATATATGTGTATACATCTGTACAGGCAAGCATCCACGTGTGTACTTATCACCGTATATGTGTATGTAAGCTTGACATTATCTTTGTTTGCTGTAAGTGGCCACACCCTAATCCCTGACAAACTATGATAATTTTTGAAGGTAAAGCTACACTGGGGTAGGGGAGGGGTGTGACAACCAGGGCTTACAGTGTCAGAGCAAGTGTTCAGGTAGAGCAAAGATTAAGGTCAGCAGCAAAGAGAAAAGTTAGTTTTCTTTTAAACGGGAGTTTATATACATGGTCAGATGCCTTCTCAAAGACACAATCACTGAAGAGAGCTTGTCCCTTCCTGTTAAAGGCTATTCAGTGCCCTTAGAGATAACTTCAGTCCAGAGGCTGACTTCAGTTGAAGGGAAAGACTGGACTTTGATTTCTAGGAGACAGCAAAATCTGCTCACACCAAAAGCCTCCATGTGCAGAGACTTCCTGGGAAGGAACTTTCTCTTCACTAAAGCAGAAAATACCAAGTGATCTTCATGCAGCTCAGAGTAATGTTCTCTTTAGGATCTCATGGGGATTTGACAGATGCCAGCTAGATGCAGATGCTGAAGATCCCTGAATAGGGATGGGGGTTAAAAAGTTTTCTTACCAGCACTGCATAAAGAAAAGAAAAATTAAAAAAAAAGGCAAACCTGACAGCAAATCCCACTGTGTGAGGCTTATTCTGGATGGTTTTGGCATGATGCATCGTTGCAACTAGTGTGTTTGAGCAGTAATTAGACATGGCCCTGGGGGACTGCAAGTGCATTAGAAGGGACGAGGCTCACCATGAGCCAAATGGCGGCTCTTATTGTTCTCCGCAGGGTACTTAGGATGATCTTAGAACCAAATCCTTCCATAATGCTGCAGAAAAGGGACTGCAGCTTGAGACCTGCAGCACCACCACTGATTTCTTACATCTGATAAAACTCACTCATTTTAGCACTTGCGCATGCTCCACTCTCCCGCTTACCTGACTACATGGACAAGTGCAATTCATCATGGTCGAGCAACCGGACACTGTTTCTGCATCACAGCAATGTGCTCACGCTTTTGCAAACTGTGTGCTATACAGGTAATAACAAATATTCTTTAAAGCGATTTTCACTGTCAAGAATGGACAGCATGAGGCTTCAAAGCCAGAAGACTTGATGTCCCACTGATTATACCATTATCGTTGTCTCCATACACACCAACAACATGCAATCCCTTTTCCAATTGATCACATTCAGTTCCTCATATCTGTTGACCATATTAAACCTCTTGGTTGTGGAATTATTCTGTTTGTCCCATAGTACACCATCACACAAGCTTCAGAACAGTGTAGCACATATTGATGGTACCAGGTCTCCCCCACAACATAGACGGTACTGATTCCTTTCACAGCACTGAGCATATTGGGCCTTCCTGTCTCATTTGCTGTAGTGGCTTCCTCAGCTGTACTAATTCTGTGGGTGGTTTTGGGTCTCAGTGGTTACAGCTAATCCCTTTCACAATGGTACTGAGGATCCAGTTATCCCTGACTATATTAGAACCAAAGAGCCCCCCAAGTACTGCTGTCTCAATGACTTCACAGGATCTTTTCACTAAACACCATACTACTGTTTTATATAGAATCATAGAATGGTTTGGGTTGGAAGAGACCACAAGGATCATCTAGTTCCAACTCCCTGCCATGGGCAGGGACACCCCCCCACCAGCCCAGGGTGCCCAAAGCCCCATCCAACCTGGTCTTGAACACTGCCAGGGATGGGGCCTCCACAACTTCTCTGATATAATAATCTACACCAAGAAGCCCATATAGACACTTCAAGACATTTGGTTTCCTTTCAAACTTAAGCATGTAATAAACAGACACCACCACACAGTTTCATAGAACAGAGAGAGAAATACTGTTTCCTATAGGTGAATTCCTCTCTTGGCCCTATTTCACAATTTCTGCTCAGATTATATTGCAGCTAAAGGGAGGGAAGAGTGCCTGTAGGATCCTCTTACAAAGATGGAAGCCTCATCTTTGTCTTGATCTCAGCTTTTGAGGTGCTTGCCCACAGAAAGCAACTGCAATCTCAGAGTTCAGTTTCCCCTCTTCAAGACCCTGGTTTCCCTCTAACATTTTGAAGAAAATGGAAAAGGAGTAGACATAAGGCATGCCATAGAGTAGAAATTAGGAGAACAGTCTCATTTTAAGCAAATCCAGGCAAGTATGAGACTGTCCACTTTGCAACTCACAACAGGACCTGTCCCTTCTCTACTCAGTGTTGCCAACATGTCATTGCCAGACTGGCAGGAACCCCACCAAAAGAGATTCTGGTTGTGCATCTTTCGCTTATGACAAAAGTCTCCTAGAAATCTCATGTCTCAGCCAGGCAGACACAGCACTCAGAACCTACCAGAATAAATTCCGGGGTCAGTGTGTGGGACAGCCCGGGAATGTCATGCTGATGTAGGTCATGGTGAGCACTGTTCCACTCTCTCTCACTCTTGCTTAAAGGGACACCTGAAAGGGACAGGAGTCCCCAAACTATGGTCACACGACCCCTTCTTGCAGATGGGCCAGGCCTTCTGTTGAGAGTATCAGGGCCTATATACGACTTTCCAGAGTGCTTCCCCTTTAAGACAGGACTGTGCAGTCTTTATTTGCTTGTTGAAACTGTTCAGTTTTAGGACAGGGGGGGAGGTCACACCTGTTGTGGAACTTGATAGAAGGCTTATTTATAAACTTTCAGAGCTTGGGATTCTTGCAGAGCTGAATGCGCTGATGTCCGGAGGGGAAGGTCACCGAAATGCTTGTTTATAAAAGCAGCAGCAACTGGAAAAACCATAAAAGTCTGAAATGATGAAATTAACAAGCTATTTGATCAGGCGCATCGGCTATGTGCTCTGTGGTCAGCCAGAAAAACCTCGCACGTAAGAGCCTACCCTGCTGGCTGCTACCCTGAACTTCTCCTTTTGGGAGGCGTACGCGTTGCACCCAAAGAGGGCAAAAAATAATCAGCTGCTTAGTACGGTCTACTTTTGGGTCGCTGGCTGGTCCAGTCTGAATTTGACCTTGCATGGAAAGGGGAAAGCCTACTCTGCACTTGGTATCACAGCTAATCCACTCTTCAGTTTCGCAACTTCAAAGAGCTACACCACTTGTTAACATGCAGAGTGTTCTTTTAGCAAGGAGTCAGTCACACCCCAAAAATCTGCCACTATTTGGGGGGGGGAGGTAGAAACTTCTCTCTTCAGAAACACTTCCGGATTTCTGAAAAAATGTGTCATGAAAGGTGTTGGATTTTTTTTATTGTTTATTTGTTTGTATTGCTGTTTGAAAATGCACTTATAATATTACAGTTTGGAGATAAGGGGAAATAAAAACCTTCCCTTGGGTTTTAGCTTTACTTTCTATTCTCATTTCACAGTAGAGCAAATTCAAAAGAATTTCCTTTTCTCCTCTCTTTTCTCTCATTTTAGTTTTCTGTATATGTCAGAATCTTGGTTTAAGGAAAGCTTCATTTTCACTTGGTGACTGATGGCTGAACAGGTGGCTTCTGAGCTTGCAAGTGTCAGATGAACAAGCAGTTTAGAAATGGACAATTTGCAGCTCACTTTCTCTTGCTGACGGCCCTTTTTCTGCTGACAGATTCTTGTCCCTACCAGCCAAATCATGCACACAGTATCTGCCCTCCACCTCTGGTGAAAAAAAAAGCCAACCTTCAAGAGAAAAAAAACTAAGAAGAAAGAAGATGGTCTCTTGGGAACTCCTAGGCATAAAATGGAAAGAACTTCACACTTAAAGGCGTTCCTGCCAGCTCAGCCTACTTGGACATAATTTATAAGAGGGGCAGGATTTTCTGCTTCATTTTCTTTCCTGGAAAGCTTGTTTGGTTTATGGGATTTTTGTGCAGGATCCTGTATAAAATGGTGGGATGCTAGAACCAGCACCGGTGACTGTCTGCTGAACACAATGAGCTTGTTCAAATACCAGAGCCATCACCCCTCTCCACAAACCTTTTACTCGACCACAGCTAGCCAGGATCCTCCCTAGAAATATTGCCAACCATGGTATTCTGACAGCGAACGTCCTTCTGCCTGTTAGGGATGAGGTCTTTCGATAATTATCACAAGTAGGGTTGTATGTAACTTGCTGTTGAGGCTTGTATACAGCATAGGCATCCCATCCCCACCACAGTCCTAATCCTGTCATCCAGGGACTCGGCACCCAGGCGACGTTAGCGAAAGCTCTCCCCACCACTGCTGGCTGGCTTGTCTCGGAGGCAAGGGGGAAGGTCCTGCTGAGAACAAGGAGAGCCAATGTTGCTTGCGAAGCCCAGGAAACATGGGCAGGACCTGCACAGGTCCGTTACTGCTGCCCGAGCTGACAAGAGAGTCTCATGCCATAACTTCACGTGATTATGGGAGCACCCAATGCTGTATTTCATTAATTAAAGCAGATACCAGAGTAACCTTTTTTGTAAACTGCATTGTTAAAGTATGGATTTACCTGAGGTAGCAGTCACTCTTCTGATGTTTGCCTATGGGCGAGTAACTTAAGAGCTGTTTTTTAAAGGATCTTACAGGCTCTTGGTACCAATTTTTCAAAAGGATTTAGATGCCTTTGAAAGATAAGTGCCCAGAGGGGTCTTAAAATTTTCAAGGCAGGCTACATTAAAATCATGTGGATTTATGTGCCTATCTTAAACAGTTTTGATAATCTACAAGGTGCCTATCTGAATCTTTAGATAAAGAGAGCACTTTGAAAATACGACACTTATGGACTTGAGGAATTGTAATCTGGAGAACACATCTCGCTGACTTTCAGGGGGCTTTAAACTCCTAAGCCTCTCTCAGAAATGAAACTTAGGATCCTAAGTCACTTAAGTGCTTAAAAAATGTTGCTATGTGTCTGTAAGAGCTGGATGAGGACAGATGAGCAGGGAAGGATTAGATGCATGCATCTGTCTTTCTGTGTAGCTCTCATAACACTTGAGTGTCTCTGCATATGGATGAAGGTGGATTGATGAGTGCATGACCATATGCATGAGCATATAATATGGCCGATTGGATGGGACAGGGAGGAACAAAAATTGGGTGGAAGTGACAGGTGATTACACGGATAAATAACATCATCTTGCCGAACATTTATTTAGTGCTTTTCATCCAAAGGTACCCTTAAGTGCTTTACAAACTGTTATGGATATAAGAATGACTCCACCAGCCACGGCAGCTCTTTAAGAGTACACAGCCAAATTATACGATCAAGTTATGACCAGAAATGAAGAATATCAAGTCCCACTGAAATTACCTAGAATTTTTGGCCATCAGCCATTTAGGATTCAGTCAATACACCCAGGTTAGAGCTGTTACAGAGGGAGAAAGTGCTATGGAAGCTAACAATGACAAATGGGAAGGACCCACTTTTCAACACCATTCAAAAAGGAGCACTGCCAGCAGCACATGAGCTGGGGAAACTGGTTCAGCAGTAATGCAGAGATGAGAAGGAACTACTGGCTCTCCATGGGTGGCGAAAGGGAAGATGGAGAGGGAGATGAATAAATGCTTATATGGTATTTTAATGGCAAACAAAGATAGAGGAGTTTGTTTGAAATAAACCTGCATAAAAAGAAAAAGAGCAGAATGGTGAATGCATGCAAAATCCAAGGGGGTGATGTGTAGTTTAGACCTGAGAGGTTTTCAGTGCTGACTGTCTGAAGCTCCAAGCCCATGTTCTCACTGGGAGGAGATCCCATCTCTTCCTACATTAGCTAACCTGGGCTGTCTTTCTTCAGGCAGCACACGCACTCCCAAGGAGGCAAGTGGTGCCAGCTGCTCCCTTGCCAAACGGTGGAGTTAAAAGCTGTACAAAGTCATAGACAGTAAACAATGAAACAGAAACGACAACAGCAGTTTCTCCTGCTGCCTCCACCTCTGTGCCTTGCTGCTTCCCTCTTTCACACTCTTTCTCCTCTATCTGCCAAAAGGATGAAAACATGATTGAATCCGTACTCTGTGACACAGCCCGGGGAAAAGCAGCTGCCCCGTATATATATTTATTTCAGCACAGTAGATGAATCAAGACTACTATTATAATACAGACTAAAAACTGCTGGGCACTGAACAAACAGGGAAAAATGTGTTCATCATCTCTTCTACTCTCCTAGCTCCATTTCCTCTATACACAGCATCAAAATAGCCAGTATCTCTAACAAGTTTAATGCTAGTGAGGTAGTGTCAGGAGAGGATGTACTATTTTTGTATACCTAACCTGTACGGAAGTCTTTTCCCACCGTAAGGAGGATTTTTTTAAATGCTGCCATTGCAACGCAGAGTTTCCTCATCACTTTGAGAAGATAGTGATCCACTGAACAGAGCATGCAAGGAGTCAGCTCTGTCCTGCAGCTGTAATGAAGAATGTCCCACTGCCATGATAAGTGAGTGCTGGTTCTTCACTGTGGGGAGATCCGGCCTTGAGTAAGGGCCAGGCTTCACAGCGCTCACACCACACTCTCCTTGACCAGGCAATGGATGATGAGCAACTTACAGAACCAATCTCCAGTAGTGCAGGTTGCTCAGTATCAGATGAAATCCACTGACATCTCTGTGTTGTTCCCTTGCCTTTACCACTTCTGCAGCAAATACTACTGCATCTTCCCCTGCTCTATCATTTCCAAGGTCCTACCCACAGAGCCTTCCTCCCTGGCATGCTCTTCCCTCCCCACTGCCAAGCGCTGTCACACCCTTCAGCTTTCGCTGATGATGCTTTTGCACACCCATGTGCATTGTGCTGTTTGCCCACAACAAGATGCTGTTACGATCGGGTCTGTATTTGGAAGTCCTGCCTATGTGGCTATGTCTAGTGTTGGGACTATGACTCTTCCCAATGTAACTGTACTGCCAGAGCTCAAGCATATACGTGGTTGTGCTGACAAAACAATACTCCTGGTGCCACAGTTTATTTCCTTTGAGGAAGTGGTATCAGCTGCAATGGCTAGTGCATTCAGAGGCCAGGTAAGAGAGGTTCTCACAGTCCAGCTATACTGATATATTCCAATTAGCCCTTCCCATACACAACTTCAGCTGAAAACTGTTCATCATTGCATCTCATAACTGGATCACACAAATACTGAAAGACTAGTAGTCTGTGCTAAGGTATATTTAAATCAGGAAAGGAGGATGATCTCATTTCTGAAGCAATGGCCTGTGAATCAGGAGATGCAGCTCCAGTTCCTAGCTCTGCCAAGACTCTATGGCTAGCCTGGACAAGTCACTTCCTCTGGGCTTCATGGTAAATGAGAGATACTCCTGCTTCCTTTTTCTGCTCCTCTAGCTGTAATGCAAGCTCTTCAGGACAAGAACTGTTTCTAGCAATGCAATTGTATGGTACAAAGCATGGTGGGCCTCAGAGTTCATTGAGACTTTCGTACTAAAATACGCATCTTAATTATAGCACAGAAAATAAAACAACAGAAATTAAATGCTGTTGTATTTTTGGTGAATGCTCAGGCTGCAGTTTTGTATACAGAAAGGAAATAAATTTTTTTAATAAGATTAACAACACTTACTTTAGTCAAAAAAGCTGTATTTTGGGGAAAAACTGATTATAAAAATAAATATCAATGCTTTTGTTCTGCACCACGCATTTTTGCCCACTTACAAGTACTCCATACTTTGTTGCATGCATTCCATGACACTGCAGCTACAGAAGCACAAACTAAGTGCAAACCAGCGACACGGGCTATCAGCTGCCAGAACACACGAGTCTTAGAAACAGCTAAGAAACCATCTTTTACGCTGCTCACCTATTTCAGTATTTGCTGTGCCTGCCTCAAAAGTACCAAGTTTCTTTTACGTAAATTTCTCAGAGTGCTGGGGAGCATCCTGTGGTGCCTGATTGAGTTTCTGTGCAGTTGTGTTTTTGTCTACACAGTTACAGATGTTTTCCTCTGTCTCTGGGATGACCACATAAACAGGAACGGGGCCTTCTGCTCTTTGAGTTTGCTTTCATTTCTCAGTAGATACTTCTTTTGTGCACAAATGGCATTTACTATATTCATGCCGGAGTGTTTTTGCGACAGCCTGAGCTGTTAAATGCTTGTGAGCAGACTTCACTCTCCTTGTGGATAAACAGATCTCCCTGTGCCTTTGAATGCCCGTCAGTAAGTGAAATTGCTTTGCTGCTCTTACGAGCATTCTGCCCTGAATTTCTGAACAACTCGGCTGACTTAGTGGAGGACTTCCGCAAGCATGTTTTGCTCATACCCCGAGTCTATTTCTTTCTCTATTATTTCACTAACTTTTGTGTCATGCTTATCAAGAACGAGGGAGGTCCACAACGTCTAATACAAGAAGCGTCTGCATTTGTGTATGTGTCATGACATGTTTACAACTGTGTATCACTATGTTTGTCAGCATACACCAGTACGTGCACCTGTTTCACTGTATTTGTGCTTGCTCCTGGTTTTTTTGGGCTTTGTGTGGGAATCTGTGAACATATTCCTTTCCTTTCTTTTTCAGCACAGAAGTGCACGTTTTTTTCAGGGTAGGGGGGTGTGTGTATACATATATATAAAAAAGAAGTGTCCTTTTTATATTTGTTTTGCTTTTCATACGTTCCCTTGCACTTGTGTTGGAGTGTTCATGCAGGCATGCTTCAGTGTAGTTGTGCATTGATATTTGTTCCGAGTCGCGTGTCTTTTCCCGTGTGTGTAATTCACTGGCTCTGTCTGTGTGCTTCTCTGTATTTTCTTTCTGTTTCCCCGTCTATGCTGTATGCAGTTACCTGGGTTTGTGCATGTATGTATCTCCCTGTTTTTATTGTCTGAGGGTTGGGTTTTTTTGATGGGGTGGGTGGCAGTGAAATTGTTTGTCATTTTGCTTTGTATTTATCTTTCGATGTTTTCCCTATGTTTGCATAAAGTAGATGCAGACTACAATTTGGTGATGAATTCTATGAATACTAATCTTAGGCTACCCTTGACCCTGAGGTCAGCTAAAGATCAAAACCAAACCATTTAATATTTTCCTTTTGCAGATCAATAGAAGCATAAATTCACTCTCAATGACAACTATAATTTCAAACAGATCTATAGGAGGCATGCATGCATTTCCAGGACGAGCCGCTCATGTGCCTGTTGGGGAGCACAAGAAAAAGAGTTTCTCTGTTGTTGTGGGTTTTGGTGGTGGTTTTTTTTTTTACCATTGAATCTCTTTTGCCTTTTTTTTATTGCTCTGAAATGCTATTTTCAGCAGCTGCTGTCATATAAATATCTCTTGTTTTTCTTCTCCTCTTTCCCTCCTGGTGAAAAGGGCAGGGGACCTATTGAAAATTCTGCTTTATCTCTTTCAGGAGAGTTCAAGTGCGGGTCGAACAATCGATTCCTCCTCCTTTTCTTTTTTAAGTTTCCTGTCGTTCTTTTGCCCAGATCAGCATTGAAGGAAAATAGGAAGGGCAGCCTGGAGTATGTACATCTATACACCCAGAGACAGAAAGAGAGAGCACGCGAGTGTGCGTATCTGAGCATATATAAAGATGTTTTTTATATATACACGCACATGTGCACACACATACATACATGTTTTTTCCTGTGGCTATCTATATGTGACAAACCCATGGGATGTTCTTACAGTGAAACTATTTCAGAGACAAGAAAAAAAGCTGGGAAGTGGAAAAAGTTTGGAAGTACTGTTCAGTTCTAAACCGGAATATTAACCCTTCCAAAAATTCTCAAGGAATTGCAAAAGCTTTTAAGGAAATGCTGTAAGATCCCAGACAGTTCCTACAATTTTCCATGTGGGGAGAAGGGAGGGTTATTCTGCAAGCAGCATTGTTCCAACAAAATAAATTCAGCTGGTAATCCACAAATCTTCAAAGCTGCATTTAGTCTAAAAAAAGGTACTTTTAAAACATTTTCACCAAACCAAAGTGGGGNNAGACCAAGAGAGAGGCGGGGGGGGGGGGGGGAAGAGACAGAAATATAAAAAAAGCAAAACAAATGACACCATTAATCTGCCTGGATTTTCCACCTCATAGAACAATCTGTTTAGGAATGACTGAAATAAAGTGGAATGTGGTTTAGATTTTTTTTTTTTTCCCCTGCAATCTCTCTCTGCAAATTCCTTGTTTATGGAGAAACATTGAAAACAGGAGTTAGTCCCACCACCCCTTTAGGAAAAAAAAAAAAGGCACCATAAGCACAGGGGAAAGAAGGAGGGGGGGTTTGCTTTGTGTAGGAAATAAAGACCGTAAAGTGAGGACTTTTATTGCTGGCAATCAGAGTATTGCTGCTGGCAGTGGCTAAAGGTGGAAAGCAAAGATGATTTAATTTATAGAAAGGACAAAGATGTCATGTAGCAGATTTAATCACTGAAAAGAAAAAAAAGAAAAAACCTAGCTAACGTCATAATTTACATTTTAGGATAATAAAGAAGAGTGAAAGAAAGAAACAACTGAAAAACCCTGAATGGGTGAAAAAAATAAATGAAGGAAGATAAATAGATTTGCCTGTAAAACTAATAAATTTAAAAACAAAACCAGAAAGCAAAACACAGCCCCTTGAAAGTGCTGGTAAAATGGACCATCGATTTTGGAATTCATCTGCATTTTGTATTTTAATAATGCTTACTCTCTCTCTCTCCCTCTCTCTCCTTTGCAAAATATAAAAGCTGATCTGATAAATATTAATTTGAACCATCATAATGTATTTGAAAATTCCAGCTAAAATGTCACCACATGGAACATTAATGTAATATTTCAAGGCCCTGAGAGCAATACTCATATTGATTGCATTTATTTCACTCTAGGGAGGAGAAATAATTCTTCAATGTGGGACACATCTGGTAGCCAAAGATGCAAAAGGCTGAGGGTAGAAATGCAAAATTATACGGAAAAGAACCCATAACCTAACCCCCCAAACCAAAACAGAGGTGTGAGTGAAGCTGACAAATGCAACACATTCAATCTCATATTTCAGTTGCAGCAATTAAAAAAAAAAATTCAGAATACTTCTCTTTGAATTTTAGTTTTGGCAAATAAATTTAAAAAAAAAAAATCAGAAAGCAACAAAAATTCCCATCATGTTTTTATGAATCTTTTGGCAGGAAAACCAACGATATCATCACAACTCTAAAGAAAGAATGTGTGTAATTGAATTGCTTATTGGAAACACAGAAGCCAGGCTGAGAAGACAGCACAGCACTTAATTCTGCAAACTTTGACAGGGGTTCCCAAGAAAGATGCTCTTATCTGGGGAGCTTCCTCTGAGGTTGGGGTTTGAACTTTGTAACGGTGGTAACCCAAATGCCTGGGAGATTGGGGCTATTTTCCTGTGATTCTGCAGAAGGAGCACGGAGACGCTGCCTGTCTGGAGTCCCATAAAACAGATCTTTTCCTTGTCATTAAGAATATTGATGTTCATTAGGCCCGGGCGTCAATGAGTCTTTGTGCAAATGAAACGAAATCTGAGTCAAATTGTGACCCTGAGTCCAACACGTAACCGCAGATTGGCTGCAATTGCGGGGCTGGGGACAAGAGGTTCCGCCAGCACCAAAAATTCACCTTCCCTACTCTAAGACCAAAAAAAAATATAAAAATCTGTAAACATATTCAAAGAGCCTAAGGAAATGCTCCTTCTCTTCACCTCCAACACCCACCCACCCTATCCCCCTTAACATGGTTTCTTACAAAGATGGAACAGATCAGGGCTACTTTTAGTAGTCTGTCCAGGCAAGATCTCCCCACGTAAGGTAAAGGTTGCTCTCTGCCCCAGTTCTTGGCAGGGCATTATCACTTTTGCAGGTAACACTCTTTCCTTATAATTGCTACTCGGGTTTTCCTCCCTCCGCTGTGGGTGTGAGGTTGATGTTTCTGCTGTACAAACTCCAGGCTAATAAAGAAAGCTCGAGTCCCGTAATTCACGGCAAGCTGCTTTGACGGAGCACTTTTAGTGTTAACAGTGTGACGGGTGCTTTTCGGAGCTAATGTCTCACTGATATTAACGGCCATGCCCATAGAGCAAAATCTGCAATGTAAAAGCGAGTGGCTTGCTAAATATTTACAGGCTTGCACATCTCGCTGTCCCATTCATTTCCTTGACCTTTCATGAGGGGGGATGGGGAAGGAGAAGGAGATGCCAGTGAACAGTCCTTTCTGAGGTACAAATGCACTACAGCCAAATTGGCTCCCCAGCCTCTGACAGCGAGACCGCGAGCTGAGATCCCACTCCTTCCTCACTAGCAGTTCATAAAACTAAGTCAAGAAAAGCCACCACAGGCAGTGGGCAGGCTTGGGCCTGAACTTTCTGAGCAGGGACGATCTCCCAAAAGGAGAACAGCCCTGCTGTGAACTGCGTGTAGGGCACTGAGGCATTTCGCTGCAGATCAGCACAGAAGCCAGTCAGATCCCCAAACGCAGTTGAATCCAGGCACAGCTGTTCCCAGAGGAAGGCAGCATTCCCCAGGACTTAAAGACAGGAACAAGGCGACTTCTTGGTTCTGCACCCAGCTCTGCCACTGACCTGCTGGATTATCTTGGGCAAGCCTTTTCCCACCTCTGCACCTCAGTTTCTCCTGACAGCACTTAAATAAAGAAAGGGTGTAGCGAACCCTCCCACATGAAGACGGGAGAGGGCATTGTGAGGCTTGTTTAATGCTTAGAAAGCACTTTGAGATCTGCAGATAGAAAGCGTTACACGAGAGCCAAGTATTATAATTAAACTTTATATAACCGGGCTTTGTAGACACCTCGGGGGCAGGAGCAGCAGCTCCCGTACCTGCAGCACCGCGCAGCCTGGCCGCTGCGCACCGGAGCGAGCCGGGGGCCGGG
>VWZZ01000677.1:341431-358939 GCA_013399095.1 Psophia crepitans
GCCGGCCCCGGGCTGCCCGCGGCGCAGTCCGGCACCGCCGGAGAGCCGGAGCCTCGGGAGTGCCCGGGGGCAGGCGCAGGGAGAGGGGCTCTCGGGAGCGCGGCAGGCGATAGCCAGGACCGGGGGAATATGCGGGTTTCGGCTCGGGCCTGGCCCAGCCGTGCTCCCCAGGCAGGCTCCCTGGGAGCTCTCGCTTCGGTTGCACACCCTAGGCTAAGCGAGAGATGGGGAGGGCTGTTTTAGACGAGCAGTTACTAAGAGATGATTTAATTAAGCCCATCAGAATCTGAAGTCCTTGTATAGAGGAGAGGATACTGCAGGATTTCAGTGGAGAGTACCTCGGCCTAGATAAGTCAGCCCCATGCACATACGTCAAATGTTACAACGGCCAAAACAGTTTAGTACAGAATTTACCACCTATTTAAGGACCAAATATGTATAACACAGCTTTTTCTGCAGATAAACTTACAGGTCTAAGAACTTCCCAGCACTTTCTCCAAAGATATAGCATCCCCAGACTGACTCCTATTGCCAGATTCAGAGTTTGGATAGTATCGGGAATGGTATAAATTAATTCCCTGCTGCTGGTCTGCCCCTGCTACCTTGCAAATCCCTGTGCTCAGGGCAGGCAACTGCAGTGCTTCCTCCAGGCAGAAACAGGAAGGAATTAGCACTTTCCCTGCTGCTCCCCACATACCCTAATGCAATACAGAAGACTGCTGGGAAACAATGTGGGGACTACACCCTCAGAAAGACAGAGTTTTTCGGTCAGTCATGTCCTAAGTCCCCACCAGCTGCACAGCAGCAGCAGTGTGAGCACAGGGCTTGGGGTGGGCCCACAGTGGGACCTTGTACAGGTGCTGTGCCTCAGACCACTCACAGGACAAACTCTGATGTGACCCCTTGAGCACCATGGCCTCAAGAATCATGCTCATGGATGTGGAGATGATTCCCCCAGCCCTCCAAGTATTACACAAGGAAATGCCCTCCTCGCTGTTTTTCCTCTGCCTGCAGTTTCCTCCCTCATCATTTACATGGGCGTCAGATCCAAGTACCAGGGGTGGGACAGAGCTCCAGCTAACAAATGAGCCCAGATGCTCCTTCAGGCTTCCTTTGAGTGCCTGCCACTAGAAGAAGGGGATTAAATAGGATAGTGGTGGAAAAGGTTATGATCCTAGTCTCTCACATGAGCAACCATGGGTCTGGGTCACAAAGGAATATGACTTTGGAGTAGCCTATACTCTTCAGAAAACCATCATCACCCTGTCTGGCAATCTGAGCTAAAGAAAGAGCCAGGACAGGAAGAGCAGGTCAGGAAGGAGATGCAGTGGCAGAGCAGCATGTCTGTGGGAGCTTAGACTGTGCATGCCAGCTTCTGGGATGTGGCAGGCCCACACAGAGGGTGATAAGCAGCAATGCCCGGGGCAGTGTGCAGGCTCAGGATTTCTTTCTCAGGATTCTTGCCAGGCACAGAAATGGGCTCAGAAGACAAAGACCCAAGTCCAGGTATTTCAAATTTGCTGTTGAATAATCCGTGGATGAGAGAGAGGGAAGAAAGGCAAGACTGATCATTGCAGGTAGAGCACATTTTACAAAGGCCTTGGGTCTCCATAGCTCAAGACCCAAGGGCTGTGAACCTGCAACCTTTGGGCAAAAAATGGCCAAAAAAGAAATAACATTGGTCTGGAAGCTTTTCTGTAGCACCATCCCTCCCTCTGCAGGCCACATAGTTGACCTTATAGACCCTTAGCAAGGCAGCCTTACTGTCCAAAGCCAAAGTCCCTGGAAGGCTCAGTAAGTGCCCACCACCAAGTGAGTCAGGAGGTGGTTCCCAGGCAGCTGCCTTCGCTCGCTGGAGGCACAGCCCCAAAGCCTGTGTATGTGCTCGCTGCCATCAAAGGCAGCCCCACCTTGGGGCTAAGCTTCAGAACGCCTCATCATGGCCCACATCTCTGAGATTAATGACTGCCTACACTAGGACTTCTCCTTTATCCCAAGATGATCCCAATGCATATTTTACATCCACATGCTGCCAAGCTCCATTCCTGCCTACATCTATGAGCTCATGCCTTCCTCACCCATCTCTACTACTTGCACCCCACCCAAGCCAACTTTTCTCCTTTTTCTTCTTCTGCCACACCTACCATAGACTTGTCGCTACACCAAGAGTGGCATTGCAAGCCAGAGTCCCCAAGCATCTCTGCCATTTCCTAATTGTTCTGGAACTCCACCTCTCCCAGGAGGTCTGTGTACATGCTGTTCCAATAGCAAACTTTCCCACAATTAGTGGAGGTGTTGGCATCAGGAGCATAACATAAACCACATAGTGGGGACAAGCCATCCTTGGAGAAAGGAGTAAAGCAACTGAGCCACTGTGGGATCAGGCAAGGTAGTCACATCCCTCTTGTCATCTTCTGTTCAATTTTAGAAAGAGACTGGTTGCACCCTGCCTGTCCTCCTTGTTGTCCTTCACACCAAAAAAAAAGTGCGTCCCCTTCTCCTGGGCCTACACTGGGAAAGTATTCCACACACTTTGCACTGAAGGGAGGCGTGACAGTGCAGGATGAACCATGAATACCCCACACATGCTACTATCCCCAATACACAGGGAAGAATGCTGAGAGGGATTTGCCCACCAGGCATTAATGTCAAAGCTGAAAAGCACCTTGGGCTCCCAGGGCAGGCACATGGAACATCACACTAGCTGGTTTTAAGTCTAGTGCGGATCCATGAGACCTGATCATACAGAAAGCATTACCAAAACTTCAACATTATGCCAGACGATTCCTGTGTTTGCCTTCTCCTCCAGCATCACTGCTCTTCTCTGGGTCCCTCCTAGGTGCCAAGATATCTTCCCTCAATGCACGCAGGGAGGACCACAGGTGTCCCAGTGCTTAGGCTGCAGCAGAGCAAGGCAGAGTGATGCATGGGGACAGTGCTCACTCAGTACATTAATAAATAATCACCTCTCCTATGCTCTGCAGGAGAGCGTGACTTCAGAGTGATGTGTGTGAATGTCACACAGGCCCTAGGAGAGCTACTGCTTTGACTGCTAGCTCAGTTCTCAAGGGGCCTGCTTCTCCTTTGCTCTTCCTTCTGTGCCAGGAATCAAGGTAAGAGGCTGTACCGGTTGTTGCGCACAGACGTAGCAGTACTTCACCAGCTATCTCCATACAGCTGATTCTCTGCCATCACCCTGCAAAGGCTTCTCCATATGGCTCTCTGAAGCCTCTAGATACATGTTCCCCCCTTTCTGTCCTAGACTTTGTAACAGATGAAGTCACCTGGCATGACAACCTCCTGCTTGACTGGATCCCTGGAGTCCTGATGGCCCAGTCTCCTCTGAACCACTACCTGCACTAACAGAGCTGTATTGGAAAGGACTGTAACATGTTCTGCATTCACTGCCCTGCTGAGCCCAGGAAAGGGGAGGAGGAGAGGTCCAGGACAGATGAGGCACAGAAACATTGCCCTCAAATCAGGTATGCCTAAATTGCAGCCCACTCCAGCAAGGCTGGAGTGCCTTGCAGACTGCTAGATCAATGAGTGGCAGAGGACTGGCCCCCAGTTTGGGTTAGCACCCAAGATTCAAAGCAGTGACAGATGCACATTAAGACTGGGAGACCTAGCTGGGACTGAACCCTGTGAACCTCGCAGTCGTTTATCTCATGCTGTGTCAGACCTTTGCTTAATGTGGTCATTCTTCTCAGCTGAGCCCACAGTGACATTACTGTGCTGCTTCCCTTCTTGATTCTGCGCCTCATCACCTCCTGCGTGGACCTGCCCTATATGCCACAGACCAAGGGTCCTCTGAGGCAAAACTCTCAAAGTCCTGTGGAGAGACCAAGGGTCATAGCCAAGTGAGAGTCTGTGCTCCATGTTCAGCAGAGGATCAGATCAGAAAACGATCGAAGTCTCCTTTATTGCTTTCTATGGATCTGACCAAACATTTCTAAGCATTTGCCCTGCACTGTCCTTTCTGTTCCCTTACACCTGCAAGAACTGGTTCTCCTTCACTCCCCACCACTGACTCATTCAGCTTCTTGGCAGGGCAAAGGGGAAGGTGGGCAGAAAACCTGTACTTAATTTTCTGTATAAGTACTACGGCAGGACAGGGAAAGAGCAAGAATCTAAGTGTGAGAGGTACTATAAGATAGAAAAAGCTTTGCCCCAAGTCACTATTGCCCCTCATCCTTTGTTTAAGGGGTATTTAGTGAGTGAGATTTCCCCTTGTATCCTCTATGGGCATCACATCCCTGGCTCACCTCATTTACTCAGCTAGAGCATGTTTTATTAATCTGGAGTCTCGACAAGGTTCTTTACTTCTATTAATTTATTAATATTGCTAATTAAATATCATATTCGCAAATGTAAATTTCCTAATAGTGTCCCTTCCATTTTCAAATTTAAAAAAAAAAGAAAAAGCAGCAGCAGCTTGTTATGTTAGTCAATTGAAAGCAATTCAGTCTAATCAGAAGAGCAGGATTGTCTTGTATCTGCAAGAGAGGGAGGGCCACTGTTAGTTTGCTTTTGGGCAAATACCCACCTTCTACCATGAGTTTTAACAATTGAATTTCAAAGCAGGAACAAAATGAGGGATATGAAATAAAAGGAAGGGGGTGGGAGAAGGGAAAAGTAGAGAGTTTGGCATACCTGGGAATAGGTACCAGGAAAATAACTTGGCCATTGGCACAGCAGGATTGATGAGGGCGGGGGGGCGCATACATAGCCAGACCCCAGGGACAGACTGGGTGTAAGGGAAGGAATAACTCAATAGGCAGCCGGCAAGCCTGGGAAACGGCTGGTCTTGTGTGGAAAGAGTAGTCAGAGGAGACTGGCCCCTCTGTAGGAATACAGTGGATGGGGCAGATCCTGCATCTGAACTGTTTTGCACATTCCCCTGCTGACATTTTCATCTATGTATTTATGTACATATTGGGAAAGCGTGACAATTTGAATGTTAGGATGACTGGGCTGGTCTTGTATTAAGGAAAGTTTTAAAAATACATTATATCGTTTTTATTATTAATGGTAATGATAGGGGCCTGCTCATTATCTTTCCTTTTGTTATGAGCACTGTAATCTGAGGATGCTGTGGCAATGTGAAATGGATAATGCAGTGGTACTGCTCAATTTGGTTCTGTTTTAAAACTCCATCCTTCTTGATACTTATGATCAGAACCCAGAAAAACAACATTTTGTTGCCTTTTCCAAAGGGTTTATCAAAAGCATGCTTTTTTTGACTCCATTGTGCAAAGCATACTTCAATAAGAACCACCTTATACTCGTCGTATGGGTGGAGAAACAGAGGCACAGAAGGCAAAATACAAATACTAAGACTATTGCTGAACATCTCTTCAGATGCCATCCCTTTCTCTAGGTTAAATTCTAGCTATTTGCAGCAAGACACAACACCATACATTATCAGAAATTTGGGTGCAGAATATGGGCTGCCTGGTATTCATCTCTTGTTTTAAACGCCAAAGACTGCCCTAGCTCAAAGTATGAAAGTAGAGTGGCACACCCTAAACCAAGAAATACAGATCGTTGCCTCCCAACAGGTAATTTTATTCTTTACATTGGAAAAAAATCCCAAACTAACCCCACGGATGACTAAGATCCCTAATGAAGAACAGTACTGACCAAGACAAAAGCAGATCCCTTTCAAACTAAGAGCTCTGTGGTGACAGAAACACATTTACTCAGATGCAGACCTGTGCTTTCTGGGACAAACAGGTGAAAATAAGGTCCCAGACTGAATATCTGTACTGAATCCCAGCAGCTGCCCAGCTTTTCCTGGTGCGTGGCATGACCACACAAAGGCTGGTGAAGGATGAATGCTTCGCAATCCGGTCAGAGGGGGCTGTTGTTCTAACAGAGCGAGGTATATGTCAGGTGGAGGTGTAAGACTGAATGGGCAGAGAAGGAGAAGGGAAGCAAACAGCCACAACAAAACCCCTTCTCAGTCTCTCACAGAGAACAGACACAACAGAAAGCCCTGGCTGAACTGGAAGGAACTGGTTCTTGTCACCTCGCACACACTGGTCTCCAGCTGTTAATGATCTCTGTTGACATGAACATCATTTCCTCTGCATCCTGGTGTAATTGAGTGGGTCTGTGATGGGGAGACAGCACTGCCAGCTTCCCAGTCAGCAGTTACTGACAGCCTAATCTCAGCTTAAGAAATGTTGCCAAGGTATTGGCTTCTGATGCCATGTTATCTCCCCAGTTTGAGAAAGTATAGAGCTCACCTCCCCGTGCAAATATAATAGGAGAGGACATCACCTTAATTCCACCTCCATTAGACCTCAGAGAGTCGACTGCGACCCGACTGACCTCATCAATATTCAAAAGCTTAACAAAAAAAGGCTATAACTGGGGAAGTCAGAAATAATGTAATGCAGTATTGATTATTTTATGGTACGATTAGGTGTAATTACATCTCTCAAATTTTATTTTAATGTTACTTTCTACTACTTTTAGCCTTTTAAAATTATCCAAAACATCTCCATTTAATGGAACGAACATGCCTTCAATTTAAATGTGAAACACTCTTTTTCTGCTAAAGTGTGACCTCAATATATTTGAAAACATAAATTACTGCTATGTATAAACCATAAAAAATGAATGATGAATTTAATTCTGGTGAAGCGTGAGGGACTGGGAATGCAATGGGGAAATACTGTTTATCCAGAGGAGAGGGGACAGCCCAGGTGGATAGGAGGAGGCAAAATATGACCTTCTCTAACACTGAATGGGACATGACAAGCAAAGGACTTGACTTTGGACTTACAGACTAAAGGCAAAAATTTACTCCCTGGATCAAAGCCCCAGCTAGCCTTGATCAGCATAGCTTCACTGCAATCAAAGGGGAGATAGTGATTTACACCAGCAGAGATTTTAGTCCACTGTATTTGTTTGGTATTTGATTCCCTCCCGCTCTGTCAGATGAGCAGAGATGGATGTTATAGCCAGAGACCCATAGGGTAGCCTCCTAACTTTTCACTTCAGCTTTCAGACCTCTTTGCACTGCCAGACTGGTGTAAAAGGACCTCGGCATAAACAAGACCAGGGCCCTAAGAATCCAACTGAACCCTCCCATCTCTCATTTGACAGCATCACCTCACCCATTATTAGAAGTAATTACAGTTATGACTGTGGATCAAGGAGCCTTAGCCTTGAACCAGGCCTCCATTACTGACGAGATGAGACAGCTGAGTGTCCCTATTCAACCTCTGCTACAGAGCCTTCTCTAATACACCAATGTTTGGATCCCTGGGCATTATCACAAGAGATATATTAATACGCAACGATAGCCCAGAACTGCTTCCTCAGTGACCACAAACAGGGATGATTTTTTCCTCAGGGACCCCTGTTTTAAATGTAAACTACACCTGGACTTCACCAATGCTATCAAGTCCTCTGAGCGCTTACTGCACAAGGTTAAGTTGAGACTTCATATTCACAGTGTCCTCAACCTCCATCAACAAACATTTCCCTGTTTTACCTCTTAACATGCAGGCAGGGAAGAAAGTATACTCTTACCCATAAGTGTGTATAATAGTTCAAGTTTATGCTTGAGGAAAGGAGAAGAAGGGTGTCTAGTAGGGTCACTGATAATGGTCTTAGAGTTCCTTTGGGCCAGTGTGAGTGACAGACTGTTAAATTAAAGTAATTTTCATATTAGTTCCTTCCCCACCTCCTGCCTCTCACCCACTGAAATCATTTAAGTTTTCTGTATCACTGGGGGGTATAAAGAAGGTGTGTAGGAGGAGAAATTAGAAAGACAGACAGACAATTGAAATGTAACTGCTGGAGAATTTCAGCTTCTGTGCTAATGTATTCCATACATTATTTGCAAATGGAAAAGACTCTACACAATCAAGGTATCAAATACCTGGGGAGAGTTCTCCTCCTCTGCATCTCTCAGCTATACACTCTGAAGGACACTGCACCCAGTGCACTGTCCCTATCCATGTCAGGACTGACGACAGGGGTGGATGTAGTTAGCATGCCATGCTGGCTGGGCATTCATTGATCCCTGAGGTCAGTGACCAGGGGCTCCTAACAAGCTCCAGATTGCAGCTCTGCTGTTAGATAGGCCTTGCCTGAGCATGGGCTTTCAGGGTTAACTCAGAACTCTGTAAAACCGTATACCAAATCAGAGTGGAGTTCCTTTGGAGGAAAATTAGAAAAGGAACAGGTCTTACTACAGGATAAAATCCAGCTCTCTTCTAACCTGCAAAAATAACTTTATGCAAATCCTATAAAATACCCCAATTGTCAAGAATATATGGGAAACAAAAATTTATTCACCTGAAACAGTATCATCTGTGGAAGCCCTGTATTGCTGCATGGTTTATTCAGTAAATTTCAGAGAAGGGTATTAATAACAACTTAGGCAAATTATCTGTCTGTGTAAGTGCTTCATATTCTGCTTCACATTTCTTTCTGTTGATAAAAAAAAAAAAATCACTAGAGCTGTTCTAGGCTGAGGAGAGCACCAGGCTACAAGATGCTACACCATCTTAGCACCTCAGCTTCTATCTAGAAAAGTGCTCAAATACTGCTTTCTACTAGCCATCACTGTATTTAGAGTGCCAGTTCCTCAATGTTGGCATGCCTTGCCCTTTCATAGGCAAGGTTTTCCTACGGGGAAAACTCTTTCATAAAGAGAATATTGTCCAATGATACCACTCTACATTCTTTTGGGAGAAAGTGCTCGGATCCTCTCTGCAGATTTGGAAATCCCATAGGTTTTTAAAGGAAAGATATCACTCCTTTTTACAGAACTATGCCTCCAGAGAGGTGTCTCTCCAGAGGCATGCCTGTTGAGTGCTCCATCCTCAAATAATTGATTTAGCCCTTCTGGATCAGCAGAGCACGCCTGTCATTTTGACAGTCTAGAACATGCCCTGACCTGCTTAGCCTATGTTATTGTAGCTCACCTCAAGGGAGCAACTTTAGCAGTAGGTACAAAAGACTAAGTTCAGCCTCAGCAGCAGCACAATATTGGTTGAAATATCAAAAACATAATTTGCAGGAAAAATCAGAGCAGCCTGAAGTCTTACAGCAAAAAACTTACAGAAAGCAAAGAAACTATCTAGTTTGATTGTCAGCCTGGCCAATTTCTGAACTTACGCTTCTTGAAACTCACGCATCCAATCTTAGCACCTGTTAGAACTGAAAATACAATGTGCTGTGTGAAGTGATAATTGCAGGGATCGCTCCCAATAGCTTTGTAAGGCTGGCCTTTGTTCCAGAACTACTGATATGGACTTATCATGAAGGACCTGCCTGTTTAATCCACAACTTTTCAAAGTACCTGCCAGCAGTTCAGTGAATTCAGCAGCCAAGCATCCCAGGATGCTCATCAGCTGGACTTGCTGATTTGTTGCTATCCATTCTTTCAAGTGTTCCCTTATCTGCTTTACATCAACAGCTAGGGTGCCAAGATGCTCATTACTTCCTAATGGTCCATATTCCATTTCTATATTTTTCTTCTTAAAGACCAATTAAAAAAAAAGTTAAGTAGCTCAGCCATTTTAGAATCACCATTGATTCCAGCTCTCTCCTAATTTATTAATGGGCTTACCTTCTCTCTCGTATTTCTTTCCCCCCGATATACTTGGAAGAGCTCTCATTATTTATTGTGGCCCTTTGGGCCAACATTAACTCATTCCGTTTCCTACCTACACTGAAAGCTGGAAAGGTTTCTCCATTTGCCCGCTGGCTTTCTCCCCATTGCTGGATGAGTTTAGACACCTAAAGGTTTTCAAATTCGAAAACCAAGGAAGTTCTGTATCATTCCTATTCAAGTCACATCAACTCCACCAAGCCTTGGAGATTAAAAATTGAAAAAGTGAGCATGTTCTATCTTCAGAACACAGAAATTATACCAATTTCAGGAGCAGTCTAATCTAATCCAGGTTCCATTACCATTACTTCAGAAACAAGTGCTTTGGAGAAAAGCACAAGAAACCTGGCAAAACTGGAGTCAAAATAACTTGACTACACAGAAGACTGCATCAGTTCCAACCCAAACAAATAAAATACACAGGTTGAGACTACAAAGTGTACCAAGGGAGTCAGGCATGTAGTTTTCCTGTATTTTGAGAGAATCTCAACCTCTAAGGATAGATGCATTGCCTGCCAGGATTTACTGGATTTTCTCTCTTTTCAGATGAACAAATTATTCATAAGACTGAAGCAGGGAAATTCACTCTTCCCTGGCCACAATCAAGTTTCCCATCAATTAGGCAAATTGACATGAGGTTTAACATTTTCTCGCTTACATCTCCAAAACAACTCCTCAAATTGATACCCAAACTAACCTTGCCCTATAAAGCAACTTCACAAAAACCTTTAGAAGGTAAAATTGTTAACCAGAAAGACATATATCAGCAGTAAAGAATCAGCTAAATACAAAAATATTTGTCAGAATAAGGAGGGACTGTCTTCAAACAAAGTATTTTACACAGGCACTGGGAGAATTCACAGGTCAGACATAAGATTAGCATTCACAAGCCCATTCTAGAGAAAAATTATTTTCAGAAACATTTCAAGCACCTATATTGTAGCGTAAGTGAAAAAAGGATGCTGATGGAAGCACTAATAAAAACTATGGGTGTGCACAAGGGTGCATGTATCTGTGTACAGCAGAATGTTTCTCCACAGCGGAATGTGCTTACACACAAACAGATCTTTTGCTTTCATTACTCTTCCCTCACTCCCCAGGTTTGCAGTAGTGATAGAGAAAAGGCTCACAAACGCACTTTACCACTTCATAGCTAGTCATTCTGGGCTATATACAGACTGTGCTTTCATCCTTACTTAGATTTAGAGCAAGGTGACTAAGGAGTAACAATTGTGCTTACTCCCAGTTTTATCCATTCCTTTTTAAGTCTCACCTACAGAAGCAGCAGTGTAATCCAGTGAGCAGCAATGTTAATCCCAAGGGAATACCAATCCCTAGGGATAGCCAAGGCCCTACTGCCTATTTAAAGAATATGCAGTGACTGGTTAGGCAAATTGTATGTCTGCATTTCCTATGAATATCCTTGACCATGTATTCCCAGCTCTGTTTTCTATTTCAAGTTGGCATGATGGATGCTCACCCCTAACAGAGACTACCAGTATCAATTCTCCTGAGATAACTTAATTTATCCATTATCATCATCTGTAGCAGAGTAGCACCTAGGTATCGTATAATGCTGAATGGACACATACTAAGAGACATCTCCTATCCAGATAGAGAGAGAAGTGTGAAGAAACAAGTATGCAAAGAAGGAAAATGGAAGCACAGGGACAGAAAGCTTCCCTCCCTTTGACCAGTCACACACAGCAAGCCAACAGTAGAGCTACAAAGGCAGGATTCCTGATCCCCAGTCCAAATCAATCAATAATCTGAATAAAGACTTGAGTATCACTCTTTGGGTAGACACTCAAAAGTCATTACTGAAACAGGACAGGTCACCAACTTCCCTTCCCTGGTACTTCTATTCTTTATTGTATCAGCACTCGATATCATAGAAACTCCAAATATAGCAGCTCAGAAATCTCTTGCCTATTCCCTACTTGCCGACAAAAAAGCTTGTTTTGATATTTGCAGGAGTGAATTAATTTGGTATTCCTGATAAAATCTCAGACACACCCCAATGACACTTACACCCACAGCCACAGCGGCTGATAACATCATCAGCTGACTTCTCAGCTCAGCAGCAGTCTTTTTCACCCGTTTCTAGGATTATGAAATACATATTTTGTGTGGCTGGCTAATGCCAAAGTTACAAAATCCATGTAATTAAGATTAATTTAAGAGCTGGATTGGATCAACTTGTGGCATCCACCCATTAATTAAAAGAAACACTTTGAATTTCAAGCGGCTGCCTTAATATTTCACTCTGTGCTGGCACTGTTAACCTCAAATTGGCAAGGAAGATGTGAGTGCCCAGGTGTGAGAGGCTGGGGGCCATTGGTTAAGAAAGACTGCCTGCATCGGGAGACAGATGCCCTCTTCTGGAAGGTGCATACATATTATCCGTACTGAACTACTTGATTCAGTGCTTGCATGAATACATCTACAAATACTCCTGGCTAAATATACACAAGCATAAAATCTATATATGTTTGTATAAACTTATGTACATGACATTTTTCCAACCACACATGTGCTGTACGTAGATGGTTACCTGTGATGATGACACGTTTGACATTACATGAATGTTTATGAGTTATTCCTGAAAGTTTGGGCTTTTTACTATATATGTGTATCTAGAGAAGATTACGTAATATGTCTATGTGTGCGAGATTGTGAGCCATGTGAAGACAACACTGACATGGGTATGCGTTCAAAGTTGTAGGGAAAGTATTTTAACCCAGTCAAAAAAACCAGTGACAAACCTTCTGCACAAGTTTACATGTATGGCTTTGCAAGTTCTTTAGGGGTCCTTCCTGCCCAGATTATCTCATCTTTCCATAAAATCTGACCATTGTTATTCACTATTTGCACTGTCCTAGCACTTAAAGTCTTAAACAATCTGACACTGCCTTTGTTGCATAAACAAAGAAGGGAACCTAACTACTCTGAAGAGCTTACAGTCTATGGTACAGTGTTTAAACCACACTGTACGCTGAAACGTAAAGCTTCAGGTCCCAAGATTACCTTTCATTTGGAATGGGTCCATTTACCCCTTGGGAACGAAATGAGAAATAACAGATTTGGAATTACTCAGTTTTTCAATTTGACTATGTTGATCACCTCATGCATATATGGGAACAGGAACAAAGATACATATATGCACCTTGGGACATACCGAGGTATATGCATATAAACATATTAATGCAGAGAGGAAGTTCATTTCTATGAGATTATGTACAAGCACATGAAGTGTGTCAAATGTACAAGAATGTGGAGACACGTACACACACACACACACATATATATATGAAGATCGCATTTATATGACCATATGAACATGTCTGTGAAGGTCCTTAAGCGAACTTGTCAGAGAGGACACAGACTATGAGTAAACAGCTGGAAAGACGCACAAGACCAAATGTTTTTTCTTACTGTCACAGTACAAAAAAGTTAAGAATCTCCTCCAAATCCAGATTTTCTCTTGGATTCTACAGCTGCTGAGTCTATTTGTTTTATGTATTTTTTATACTCTGAATTGCTTTTATGCAAAGACATCATTTTAATTAATTTAGAACAAAATCTCTCCCTCTTCCCTTTATGACAGGGTCACATCTTCTTTGGGAGAAAAAAGACTGCCTCAGCACAGCATGCTATTCTCTTCAGCACCTCCTGTTGGGTGCAGTTAGACTGGTCTCTCTCAAATATATCCCATCACTTAACCCACAGCCTGTGGCTGAATCAGAGATCAATAAATCCCTCATAACAGCTTCTGCTAGATGAGATGTAAACCAGCCACTGTCTTTCTGCCTTTTTCTCTCTATATCATTCCATCAGCACTCAGTGCTGTCTGAGTACAACGCTTTGATCAAACTAGTAGTTCCCCTTCCAGACATCATCATGATCCATATCCAACTATCCTTCAGCAGGGCAGGCTCCAACACCCCTTATTAGTGGCTTTGTATTTGCAGAATTGTGGCAAGTACAGGCTGGATGAGAACTTGCATATGTTTAATATAGCCTAAATATCTGCACAAGTTCTGGATTTAGTTTAGTTTACAGATAGGTTATTCCCAATTCTATTACCCTCCTTCATGGCTTCCTCCATTGCCTCTCCTGACACCATGATCAACAGAAATAATCCAGTCACCTACATTTCTGATACTAATGCAAATTACAAACAAATAAAAGAATCAGATATAAAGGCAGGTATAACCTTACCTGTCTGTGAAACGCAGCCACATCTGGAGTGCAGTACAGCAGATGTCCAGAGCATGACAAAACTGTGGTCCAGTGTGTCTGCAAAAAAAAGAATTTGATTTAACATGTTGTCCTGTACCAACTCCAAATCAGTTAACAGTTGGTTTTTTTTTTTAATTAGGGATATCTATTTTTACAGCTTATCTATGAAAGCAGGGTAGAGGTGAGAGGACTTGTTCGAGGTTATCAGCAAATGATCCAACAGTAGTTAGAAGCAGAATCTAGAATTAAGGAGCAACATAGCATTGTCTATTTTTCCAGCACCTCTGCTCAGTTATGCTTAAGAGTATCACGAGATCTTTAACAACAGAGATGACCAGAAGGTCACCCAAACAAGCCTGCAGAAACTGCTGTAACTAATAACCAACACAAGTTTCCACAGTGAGGATTATAAGATAGCCACCTCTTCTGATACTAGCAGATCTCTGCCCTGCTGATAGACATGAAGCCTATCTGCACCTGAGGCCAGGGCACGGCAGCAGATTTTGAGGTGTCAGTGTACTCTACATGTGTTCTCATTCTTGGGGAAAATGTTCATGATTATTTCATTTTGTGGCGGTAATGGAAAATACATTTTAGTGCTTGTGTTCTGCATTTGCAATTCATGTTCCCATACATGATTACATTAAGTCTGTGTTCTGTCATTTTTGATGAATGTAGCTTGTTTTCTGTAAAAAACAGACTCTGGGATGGAAAGTGACAGAAGTGAAGCTGTAACAAAGGATGATCAATTTTTTATGGCCAGCACCAAATGCAGGGGAAGTCCCTGAGTGTCTTTCTGAAGCTGGGGACCCTTCAGTCATGGGCTGAAGTATGACCCATTCCTGTCATCACACTGCTTCTGGCAGTCACAGGGCAACAGTGGCTAATACTGCTTTCCTCTTTTGCCGGAGTTGATAAACTAGCTTTTCATTAATAGGTCAGTGGCTGAGAGCAATTTTGCCTCTGCAAACAAGTGTCCACAGGTAAAAAGCAAGCAGCACGGCAAGCAGCAGTGGGTTTGATTCCCTTATTAGCACAGGAACATCTATGATCCATTGTGCTGAACAACGAACTGAGACCCTGGAACAGGGGCTGCCTCTCTCAAAGTCAAAAAGCAAAGAAACAGGAGAAGAAAAACTGCATGAGGAAGAAAAGTGATTTACTCAGAGATAATCTCCAATGGAGCCTCCAACAGTTATCAGGATAGCTGCACTGAAGGTGACAACCTAAAGGACTTGCACAACTTCCCAGTGACTTCAGACTGGAAAGCCAGAGTAATGCAAGTCAGGCATTCTGCGGAGGTTTTAGCTGACCAAGACCCCCGATTAAGAAAAATTGATCCCATGTGTTTGTAGGGACAACAGGTTCTGCTGATGGCAGTTCCAAAACCTGTCTTGTGTGTTGTTCTTGTTCAGATGGTCATGAGCCAGATCTTGATCTCTGAAACTCAACAGTAACCACCCTGAAGTTGCAGAACTGACACTAGGGTTTTCCTGCTTCGTAAAAGCTGATAATAAGGCCTCCTGCACACAACTCGAGCTTATTCTGCTGTTCAAAATTCTTACTCAGGCTACATTGGAAGAAGTTGCAGGGCTGCTGGATTTGCTTCTTGTCCCCGCCCCCCCCGGGCATGTGCTCACCATAAGCAGATGGTTTCAGAGATTAAGTTCTAAGGAGGCATTAGCACGAATATCTGCACACAGCACCCCAGCAGCTGCCTGCGCTCACACCTGTTCTAAGTTTCACAGCTTTCAAAGAATCAGTGTTCAAGCCTTTTTTGCCCTTTCCTTTTTTGGAAAATAGAAGCTTTCAGGGCAAATGCAGAGCTGGGTTTTACAGACACTCAGGGGTTTCTCCCCTTTGCAAACAGATTCCCTAGAGCTGCAACTCAGTCCAGATTTTTGGCTATCACACTCAGGCTCTGAAAGAGAATCAAGCTATTTCCCCAAACCAGAAACTCCTACAAGAACAAGGAGAGCTGCAGCTTAGGTAGAAGTCAAAAGCTCCTGTCACAGGAAACTGAACTCAACTGTTCATTACATTTAAATCGTAAAAAGTTATTGGACCGCATCTGAAAGATCAAGGGACCCACACTTCAAAATTCAGTGTATTTCTTTGACCATGTTTCTTCTGATCACACATTTAATTCATACAGATCAATAAGAAAAATGACAGCAGGTAGCACTGGGGGCTGTAACAGTGGTCTCCACTGGCTGGGCACGTGGTTAAAGAATGTAACTCCAGGTTCTGCACTGCTGAGGATGGTGTCTTGTGACATGTGACATTACTAAATGCAGCTGGAGGTGCTAAACTTGGGTCACTTTTGTAGGAAGCAGGAAAGGTGTCTTCCTTCGTAAGAGGAATTTAGGCACAATGTAATCTGGCCCCTGGAAATGCAGCCAGACCATACGAATAACAAAAAAAATTGTAAGCAAAGCAACCATACCAGAATGTCTCCTTGGTTTAGCCATACTCTCCAGTTACTTGCCATCAAAAACCTAGATATTTCACAGTCTACTGTGACATCCAAGTTGCAACACAACAGATAGTTAAAAAGATATATATGCACATACAATAATGAACGTTTGATCCATTCATGCATACCTGACTGTGGGAAGCTAGGACATGAGTAGCCATTCTCGAGTGTTCCTGATGTATAAATAGAATACCTAGTGCACATGAACACTTACTAATGCACCTAGCACTCCTCAGAGTTAAAGCGTTTATGCGCTTGGATGCACGTGCTCACTACTATTGCAGTTCATACGTCAGTCTGTGCAATCCTCTGGATGGTAGTGCTGCATGTTGTCTCCTGTTCTGATAACTGAAGCAACAGTCTGATAACATTCAAAAACCCAATCTGCTGAGTAGTGATGAGTCTCTATCACCACGTTTGGAATCCAAAGATGATCCATAGCCCTTTTTTCTCAGGCCTAGTGTAACCCCCACCCTCTTCCATAAGAGCCAGCAGGAATGGCCTCAGTCTTCACTCCCTCTCTCCTACCCAACATGATCCAGTGAGGTATAAACATGAAGGGGATGTTGCTAGCAGCCAAAGATATTCCAGGCAAGGGCCTGAGCATCAAATAAGAGTGGGAAAAAAAAAGAGAAAAAAAAAAAAGAGGTAGAAACAGCAGATAAAAATGAGGCGAGAGAGTGGGGCTAGCACAGAAAACCAGAAGGAAAGCAAAGGCTCTGGGAGGAGATGAAGAGATTTAGACTTCACATAGCCAGAAGAAAGGAATGAATATGGAGAGGACAAAGACGGTCAAAGATGTCCCTCACTTGCCCATGGCATTGTGCCATTCCACTACCCCACTGGTCCAAAAGCTCCTCACTACTCTGCCAACAGTGCTCATTGCTTATTAGCAACGTGCCATCTGCCTCCACCACCGCCAAGGCACCAACCTCGGCAACCAATACAGAGCTGTTGGTGACATCTGTTGGGACGGGCCACAGATGCCAGCGGCTTTTCACCACTCGCACTTGTTTTAAACAATGCTCAGCTGGTACCCACGAGTACTGGGCTGACCCCCGCACTCTGCCACCGCCCGCACCGCACAGAGGGGGTGCCCAGCGGCTCATCCCCGCTCCCCGCCTGGGCCAGCCCAGCGCACCCCCGCCCGCCG